>CAIGQV010019090.1:6974505-7041281 GCA_903798115.1 Danio jaintianensis
ATAATATAATATAATATAATATAATATAATATAATATAATATAATATGGCTGCACGGTGGAGCAGTGAGTAGCACGATCGCCTCACAGCAAGAAGGTCGGTGGTTCGAGCCTTGGCTGGGTCAGTTGGCGTTTCTGTGTGGAGTTTGCATGTTCTCCCCGTGTTCGCGTGGGTTTCCTCTGGGTGCTCCCACAAGTCCAAAGACATGCGCTATAGGGGAATTAGGTTAGCTAAATTGTCCGTAGTGTATGTGTGTGAATGAGTGTGTATGGATGTTTCCCAGTGATGGGTTGCAGCTGTAAGGGCATCCGCTGCGTAAAACATATGCTGGATAAGTTGGCGGTTCATTCCGCTGCGGCGACCCCTGATCAATAAAGGGACTAAGCCAAAAAGAAAATGAGTGAATAATATAATATAATATAATATAATATAATACTTTGAAGTAAAAGTTTGCAATTTTGCATCACTTAAATGGACAACTTTTACATTTTGCAATTTAAATAGACAGTTTTGCAGTACAAAGTAAAAATTTTTCCATCATTGTTTAACTGACCATTTCTGATACATACTGAACAGTACTGTGACCTATTTGCCCAGACACTACAGTACTGTGACCTATTTGCCCCAGTGTTGTTAGTGGAAGAAAATATGTATCCAGTTGTAATTTTAATAACCCTCTGTACTGAATTTCAATATTGCGTTCCTCAAGATTAGAAAAGAAAGATTAGCAATATCCGTCCGTCTTGTGGTGAATAATGTGTCCGGGCTTCAGATGTGGCTCAGCAGTAATGATCTCAATAATGCAGAAATAAATAAAGTGAGCCGTGGGGTTTGAAGAGACCGTGCTGTCCTCAGATCAGAAAGAGTGGAGGCTGGAAAAGCCCTGTGTAATGCGATTTGTCACAGATACTGTACCAGAAGGGTACCAGTGCAGAGCGAACACTCCACGTTCTCTTATAAGACACACTACTACAGTGATCTGCTGGACATGCATGATGTATACACTGGAATACACTGAGCTACACTGTGTGTGTGTGTGTATATATTGTGATTTGTTTCATTAAGATTTCCTGAGTAGAGTTTCGTTAGATTAGTTCCATGATCCTTCCTGATGATTTAGCTATCAAATGATTTATCTGCCGATTTAAACATGTTCATGGAAGTTCACATTAGTGTTGTTCATCAGTTAAAAAATTGATTCAATTATTTAGCTATTACAATGATTATTTTGATGATACGTGTAAATGATTATTAAACATATTTATATTGATATTGTTTATAGATTGAAAACTTTTATCCAATTATAATGCTCTCAAAGGAATCATTTGATGACTCATTGATTGTGAATAGAAGTCTCTAATAGTAACCTGTCAGTCGATTTAAACTCTGAATTAATAATTCAGCTCTCCAATGATTGAAATCCTCATTTGTATTACAGTTATTTACTAAATTTAAAACTACCAAAAGTTCCTTTTACTAATTGACATACAACTAAATCAAGTGTGTGATAAAAAAATAAAACACTGCCACATGTGTAAGTTCAAATATTTTAGTCCAAATATAGGCAAATATTATAAATGATCACTGTTAATGTTATTTCAATATAAATCTAGTACCCTAATAATGTTTATTAACTAGATTTCAATGTGTTTTACATCATGCATCAAATATTTTTAAACAGCTCAGCTCAGTTTGATGGTTGGACTTTATGATGTGCAAAATATTGCCCTTCGGCTATTTGAGAAAACTCATGATCAAAAGCATTAAGAAATATTTTTTGCCATTTTGCCAAGCCAAACCTAAAAAAATCTTTTTGGGAGAGAGAAAAAAAAAATCCCCCTAAAATCAATTATCAGACATGCAGGCATCACGAAAGAGACTCAGTTCAAAGGGAAGTGACTGAACAAGAGCAAAAACTCACTGGAAGGCTGGAGCTCTTTTTCAAAGGCAACCTTTTCCGTTCCATCTGAAAGTTCTCTCATTTGCTCATTCTTTCATGTTTTTTGCGGTTTGTGGAAAAGAAAGCAGGAAAGCCTGTACACAGCCGCTGACCTCCCGTTGTTTGGAAGACACAATGGGATAATTGGAGCCTCGGGCCAGAAACTAGAAAAACAGCATGCTTTTACTGACAGGTTGAGTCTGACATACGTCTCACGTAGCGCTTCACATTCCCCAAACAATACTGGCTAATTACTACATATTTCTGCTCCTAATTAAACCTCTCTAATATAATCTAATTACCGCTCTGCCCACGAGGAAGTGAGGTTAATTTTACTTTGCGAAATAAAGACCAAGCGCTGTGTAGGTAATCACCTTGGCCTGTAAAGTGGAGGTATATAAGCTATCATCTATTATTTAACTTGGCTCTGAAGCTTGTGTGTTGTAATAATTGGAGGTGCTGCTGTGGGTTCAGCCAAGTGAAACTTATTAACACACTAATTAGTTAAGTCAGTTTTACCACAGGGGCTTTGTGAGCACTTCTTGGTTGTGATTTAAAGCCTCGCTGATCTCTAACCACGTTTCACCTCGTCTGATTTTTTTGCTTATGCATTTTGTCGATTTTTTTGCTGCTTTGTTTTTGTTTGGTCACTTGTCAGCTTGTCATCTTTTCCCTGTTATTGTGTCTGTCATAACTCAAATAAAATATTTGGAATAACAGGCTATCGTTCTGCTTTTACAAATATGTGTCAACAAGCTGTTCAGAGTGTTCGGGTCAGACAGATTTGGTAATGATTTTTTTCACCAAGGTCCCATTTATTTGGTCTAACTTCTGTACACTGTACTTCTGCATTGCTAAATCTGTGCACTTTTCAGGTACAGTTGGACCAAAGGAATTTTTATTTTATAAAACCTAATCATCTTTTTAAACAAAACTGTGGAAAAAATTATTTTGACAATGTAAACACTTATTATTATTATTATTATTATTATTATTATTTGTCATTGATTCATTTGATGATGCAAAATTTTTTACGGAAGTCCACATCAGCTTTGTTATTCTTTATTAATTCCAAACTTTAATTAATTGGAATGAACGGAATGAACCACCAACTTATCCAGAATATGTTTTACACAGCGGATGCCCTTCCAGCTGCAACCCAGCACTGGGAAACATTCATACACTCTCACATGCACACATATACACTATGTCTAATTTACTCAATTCACCTATAGCAAATGTCTTTAGACTGTGGGGGAAACCAGAGCACCCGGAGGAAACCCACGCGAACACGGGAAGAACATGCAAACTCCACACAGAAATGCCAATTGGCCCAGCCGGGACTCGAACCAGTGACCTTCTTACTGTGAGGCCACAGTGCTTACCACTGAGCCATTGTGTCACCCCCAACTTTAATTCAGTAATTCCGATTTAAAATGATTTATTGGATGAAAAAAGTAGTTGTTTAGTAGTTTGAAACATTGATTCAATAATTAATCTTTCAAATGATTCATTGACTAATTGGTTCAGTAATCAATATATTTGGGAGGCAGATACAGTATTAAAATGGCATGTTCAGATAAGAAGCCAAAACAAAAGATTGATCATTTATTCACAACCTCTGATTTGATTGTTGTTGTTGTTGTTTTTTGTTTGTTTGGGGTTTTTTAACGTTAAAAACTAATAACGTTTTAGACTTTATAATTTTGTGATTTCAGCCATATTGGTCTCTAGAGAGAAATTACAGTACATTTACACTAATGGTTTCTGCGGCGATGTAATTAATTACCCACCATAGTCCTTTCTAAAATTAAAACATGCATTTTACTTAACTTGAACAAGAAAAATAAATCTATAATAGTAATATGAAATGCAATTTATCAAATACAATAAACCAGCATTAAATTGAGCTCACATACATATTGACACAGTTACACAAATTTTATGTAAAAAAAGATAAAATATCAATTCAAATTTAATAATATGCTTTGTGTGTTTATTTAAATATTGCTTTAATTAATGTTTCACAAAATAGAACCTTAAAATTCCAAGCATAATGTATATTTTTTTATTAGGGTTCTAGGTTCTTTATCAATTTTAATTCAAAAACCTTAAAGCCCAATATCTCAAAATGACTTAGAATACAAGTGGAGCTTTATAATCCCAAGGTGGCAAAATATGCCGTATATGTACTATCCTAAAAGATTTAAATCTAACGCTCCACCTCAGAGGCTGCAAATGGAATAATATTTATCAGGGTTCTGAACTCACAGAGAGCGATGAAATAATCATCTATTCACACCCCAAAAATATGTCATCTCTTGTGCTATGTCTGTTTTTAGCATTCTAGAGTGTGCATCTGCTCCAAGCATTTGTTTTGAGTGTCTTGAAGTGCTTGCTTTTTGTTTTAATCCCTCATTCCATACATAGCAGGGTTCTTTCCTCCACTTTTTAGAAGTGCTTCTTATTCTAAGTTAAAATGAAAAATGAACATCATTATGTCACAATTAAAGCTGTCTGAAAAAAAATAGACATATGGAGGCTTGAGAAAGAAGATTACTGTGGCTTTAGAAGTCAATTTACAGTATTATTCATGTATCACTGAACAATAGTCTTTCCTTTGACTACAGTCCACAGTAATGGAGATTTGACTTTTCTATCTGTGTGCTAATCCACGATCTAACTAACCAATATGTGAGGGCATGGCTCATGAATATTTAACGAGCTGCTGGACGTTCTCAGAAGGTTACACAGCAACATCTGCATGACCCTATAAATATTCATGCAGTCTCCTTTAATTTTGCAATGGCGCTTTTAATGGACCAGAATGCACTGTTAAAACATAAAGTGCATATAAATTCACATAGATTAGCAAGCTTTATGATATTTGTGCTATATCAGTTAATCAATTTTGCTGATAATTGTACAAGTGTTTTTCTTCTCTTGTGTATTAACGTACATTTTTTAAGTATTCATACTTTATCTGAGTATTTTTATTTTAAGAAACTTTTACTTTACTACATTGCGAAACACGTTATTGTACTTTTTAACTCCACTACCTATCATAAGGTCTCAGAAATGTGAAAGCAGTGTCCTGTTTGTTAACAAGCTGAACCTTGTTCACAAACTAATCTAATCTGTTTTATCAGTTCACAAGTTGTGAAGAACAGTTAATTTGTGAATTGGACAGTTCTGATTTCATCAGTCAGAACAAAGTCAGAAACTCAAATGATCCTTTAAGAGAGAGTCATCTGTTAAGGCCGGGACACACCAAGCCTAAGGTCACCTGTTGGGCTCCATCGGTCAGTGTTGGTCCAGCTAGTTGGTTGAGTGTGTTCTCGCTGCAGCCTGTAGCGTGATGACGTACTGGTCAGGTCCAATACGTAGTGGACATGCATGTGCAAGGAGTTGTTGCTAGGAAAAGAATGACTTATATTAATTAATAAATTACCTATTACATTGTGTGTTATTAATGTCACCCATCTCAACTCCAAACCCAACTCTCACAGTTATTAACCCTCTGTGGTAAGTGACAATTACTGTGATAATGGTACTGAATGCTGCTTTGTTTACACTTTGTACGCATGCATCAGACGTTCTGGTCTCCCATTGTGAATGAGAAAAAAACAGTCTACTGCCCTCCGCAGGTGTGGAAAGACAAGTCCTCCCATACAGGTGCAGAATGTCCTCTCCCGTTTCAGTCAGCTTTTTCAGTCCCGTGTGGTGTGTTCATGGGCAGCTTTTTAGTCCAGATGGAACCAGACATGAGCCAATAAGAGACGACAACACAGTTGGGTTTCTTCAGTGCTAGTTGTTTGATGTCGGCTTGGTGTGTACCGGCCTTTAATGACTCAATGATTCACATTATTCGTTCAGAGTGAGTCTGCCGTGACTGATTCACCGATTCAATTGATCCATTCAAATGATTCAGTCAGAGTGAGTCTCCAGTAATCTATTCACTGAATTTAGAGACTTATTTAAATTATGGCAAAAACAAGAGAATGGTCACACATAATATAAGTTAAAAAAAAATAATTTTAGGATGAATTATTATAATCGAAAATCGTGTTAATAAAAAGTAATTGCACTAAATCTGCTATATATTCATCCTCCTTCATCATTACTGCTGCAGCATATACTGTAATATATATAGAGTTTCTTCTGTAACACTTTTCAATAAGGTTGTATTAGTTAATGTTAGTTAATGCATTAGTTAACTTATGATTAGTTAACATTAACAAAGATTATCTATAATAATGTGTTAATACATTGGTTTACATGAACTAATGGTGATCAGTGACTTCATTCAGCATTACATACTCTTTGTTAATGTCAACTTACTCCTTTTCTAATGCATCTCTTTACATTAACAGCATAATTAGTTAATGTTTACTTATGCATACAGCACACTAATGCATTTGTTCATGGATCAGATAGCATGACCTAACAATAAACAACACATTTATTCAGCAATACTAAATCTGTGATGTAACCTAAAGATATATATTAATTAATGCAATTAGTTAACATAAACAAAAAAAATAACAAATGTTAGTAACACATTATATAATGTTGGAGTAGTGTACACTTTACAATAAGGTTCCTAATTCCCTTAACAAATGCTTTTTTAAATGATAAATCATGTTAGTAAAGAGTCCACAAACATGAATAACATGCAAGTTGAAGCTGAGGATGAGGCAAATTATTCATGTTTGTGGACTCTTTACTAACATCATGATCGTAATTGTCATTATGGTTAAAGTTTTTGTAATAAAATGAAATGTTTTCTTGCAAAATATATAAACATCCATCAATACTAAGTTTAAACTAGTAATACTTAAGTACTAAAATCAAGTACTTTTGTACTTTGACTCAAGTAAAATGAATTGAAAGCTTTTACTGGAGTGTAAGTGCTTGATTTGTGTACTTCGTCCTCCACAGCTTCCGAGTGAATTTTAATAGCAGATGTAGAACCTTGCATAAACTCTTCTATCTTTGTAGAAATGCTTTCAGCTTCACTAAAAGTTCATTTCAATTGTAAGTCAGGGCTACAGCTTGTGTCAGCCAGTTTGACAAAATCAAAGCTTGCCCTCGGGCAGCACAAACGTCTCACAATGGTGCAAAATGCTGCCATTTTTAGCTTTCCTAGGTGCTAAACACAAAAGCAGGGCTCCATACCTAAAAACAGATTCCGCCACAAATTGCTTTCCGAGATCATCCTGCTTAATAATCTGCTGTTTGATTAATAAAATAAAAAAACATTCCATTAATCGTTTTCCTGTTAAGAGGGGTGGAATCAAATCACTCATCAACAAACAAAAGAAGCTATTTAGCAGAATCTCCAAGCTGCACTTCATCATACAATGACAGTGAATGGGGACCATTAAAATGGGCTGCATTGAGAGTTTGCAGTTACTCTGAAGTGTTAGAAAGGTGAGAGATATCACATCATTGGCTGTATGTTACGTATTTGGATGAAGCGAAAAAAGATTTAATCCATTTCGACGTTGATGATTCTTATTCTCGTGGGTAGAAACGGCGGCGTCTCTTTTGTCCCCATTTTATCATGTAATTACTCCAATCTTTGTCTTCAAGTTGACTCATTGGGCAGTATAGCTGCTATTCCCTTGGTTTTCTAAAAGAACCTTAGTTGAACTTGAGGATAATTGAGATAATGACGATTGCGGTCAATGCATATTGCTAATTAGCATTCGTGGCAGTTTGCTTAATCCATTTAAGACCAAGTACTCATGACAGCAAGGTCACTCGAGCTGAGTAAATTCAGTCGTCTCAAGTCGAATCAACATCCTAACAATGAAGGCATACAATGTGCTGCCATATTTCCATTTCTGACTTTCTTTACCGATAGCTGGCAAATCATCCTCCGCTGCTTCAAAAACAGTTTCTTTTCAGTTCATTAGACATGCATGACAGTTTCGTTTTACACCAAAATTGCATGCTGTTGAACTGATGTGTTCGTATTACTATGTTGATGTTTCCATATATTCTTTTTAATATCTCTTTAATTAACATCTACATTCCTAAAAGAAGAAATCTTTAGAAATGTATGTTTTGTATTCATATCGCCTATATGGTTTTGAAAAGCTTGTATAACCTTTTCAAGGTTAGGTTTGATTTCAAATTCGTTTTATTTGTGAAAATCATTACGCCTTAAATGTGAGTGTTTACAATATTATTTTAATTACTGAAATAAATGAGTTTTCAAATGCATATTTTATGATAAAGGTTTGTGATGCTACTATATTTGGAATATTAAATTGTGAATATTATAGTTTTTTGGACATTTTATTTGTAATTACAAGGTAGTAAACTAGTTTTGTTGAAATATTTGTTTCTTAAAACAAAGAAAGACAAAAAAAATTAAAACCTGTTCCTCAAAGTCTAAAATTAATTATTCTAATACATGTTTATTAAGGGAATTTAATAAATCAATAAATGTTTGTTAATATAAAATGTCTAAATATTGGAGAAAGGATTTATCATTGTCATTTGGCATAACATAACATTTTTGTCAAATCAAGCAAAATATACTTATTCTGACCTGATAAAAGAAACGTAATCATACAAAAATGTATTATACTGTAATGATAAAAGTTTAAGATTTTATTATACAATTTTTTTTATTATACAATTTTATTATAGAAACATTTTGATGATTAGTAGAAAAACTGACAATTAATGAATGTACTGTGATCTTTTTAAATAGACTTGCTATCACATTCTTTCACATCAAATGAAAATGTTTTTAATATATTTGTAAAATATATTGTCATCTTTAAGTTATTATTATTATGCATTTATTTGTAGTTTTTTATTTGGTTCAAAAAGAAAAAAAATCTGAACAGGACACAATCTAATGTACAAAAATAATGATAAAAAAAATAAAGTTTATGTATTAGAATTTTATGGTTTTGATGTTTGGAAACCTCTTTTCATCCATTTACAATATGATTTGCGTTTGAATAAATTATTGATTTGAATAAACATTGCGTTTGAATAAACAGATTGATTTAAATAAATCAATCTATGTTTGAATAAATAAATCTATTTATATGAAAAAAGCATCACGTGATTGACCCCTTCATCGCTTACTAAGCTCAACCTCATGATTTTGTCCCCTATTATTCATCTTCCATCTCGTTTGTTCTCCACAGAATGAATACTCGTGTCCCAGACCATTACCTGGAGCCTGGATTGGAGACATCCCCACCATACACTAAAGGGAATGTTTTTGTCCCGCTAAATAATCCAGCGGCGGAGGATTTGTGCCTACCTGCATTTCATCAGTCGCATCAAGCTTTGTTCTCATGATAGCACTTACGCCGTCTGCTTCTTTGATGGATTGCGGTGGATATTCCTCGAAATCTGCAAACGAACATCTGAGAGACAAACAGGACAGACGCCTCAGATGGGTATTTTACTAAAACACAATTGGATGCCTCACTAATGCACCTGAATACATGTGTCAGGTGGATATAGTTGATGTGGGACACCTCCAATGGAAGATACCAATGAAAGTTATCCAGCCTTTGAAGAAGTGTGTGTGGACCTACACGTGAACAATAAACTTTGTTAATATTCCCTCTGATTTAAAACAGAACTTACCTTTTCCTTTGCTATTTAATGTAAATCTTTGGAAGATTTGTGGATCGAAATAACTGAATTTAAAAGATATATATATATATATAAGACTGAGTTAAAACCTTTATCTTTGCTGCCTAATACTGGATTTGTTAGGTTTTGTTTAAGTGGTTTCTGCAAATGTCTTTGTACAGTTTTATTTTGGGAGATTCTCAAGTTTACATGACCCGCTCACTCTCTTAAAAATGAAGTTTTTTTTTATTATTATTGGCGTAAGTGCTTCTCTGTTAAAGGGTTAGTTCATTCAAAAATGAAAAAATTGAAAAATCCAAACCCCTGAAATGTTTGTGAGTCTTTGGAACCAAAAACTAAATATTTTAATAAATCCTGAGAGGCTTTTGTTCCTCCATTGAAACTCTGTTCATCCAAAAGTGTTGAGTTTCAAGATATTCAGAAAAATAACCAAGAGTAAACTGTGTGAATTGTATTAGTGTTTAAAGAGATAGTTCATGCAAAACTGAAAACCCTCAGTTAGTTCTGAATCTTTATGATTGAAATATTTTGAAGAAACCCTGTAAACATTGACAACCATAGTAGGAAAAACAAATACTATGGAAGTCAATGGATACAGGTTTTCAGCTTTCTTCAAAATATCTTGTTTTATTCAACAGAATAAAGAACCTCAAAAAGGTTTGGAACATGTTAATGGTGAGTAAATGAATAGTCACAAAATATTTAGTTTTAGGTGAATTATGGCTTTATTTCCCAAATTTATGAAGAAACGTGGAGGCTTTTTGTGTGTTTTAATATGTTTTTATTTACTAGATATCCTTGCTCCATATAAATATCTGACATACATCCTAAGGATAACTTTGTGTGTGTGTAAATCAGTAACGCACTTTTATGCACAATACTCACGTTTTTTTTCTTTAGTTTCTTCCAATCTGGAAATGCACATTTGTGCATCATTTTAAACAATAAACCAAGACCCTCACATATAAATTTGCATCTGCACATATGCAAATATGCGAATATACTTTGGTCCATTTGCAGAGGTAATGGATTAAAGGTATAAATATTGTAAATAATTGTCTGTTTCTTGCACAGACCAATTGTTTTGCTTCAAAAGACCTCAATGTATCATCGGGAGTCACGGGTATTCGTTTTCAGCTCTATATGTTTGTTTGCTGGCATTTTATGAATCACCAAGGACTATAGGTTACGTACATCGTAAATGACCTGAGGGTGAGCGAATTAACAGCAAATTTTCACTTTTGGGTGATCTAACACTTTAGTAACTTTTAACAACAATAGAACTTGTCCATCATTTTCCATTTATTTGTACTAAAAAGTCATGGTTCTTTAAAAAAAAAAAAAAGGTTCTTTGGAGGACCCTAAAAGTTCTTCTTAGACATTACTATGAGGAAAAAAATGCTTTGGAATCATTCTTTTTTTTAGAGTGCTAACAGTAACAGACTTCTCTTATTCTAAATTATTGAAACATGACCTCTGCTCTTATTGACTATGCCAACACTGACTCAATGTTTGAAATGTGTGAGTGTACATTTTATAAAATAGTGTGTAAGCAAATGTCAACATGTTGAAATACCCTTGTATCATACGATTTCTATTTGGTGCCGCTAGCGGTGCATAAATGGTACACTTCACCTTCAGAAATGTGTGTGTATCAGAGAAGGGTCATGGAGTTTATGTGTGTGGGTGTGCGTGTGTGTGTGCGTGTGTGTGTGTGTGTGTGTGTGTGTGTGTGTGCGCAAGTGCGTGTGCGTGTGTGTGTGTGTGTGTGCGTGCGTGTGTGTGTGTATTGGGTATTGATCTGTTCAGGTTCCACCTGCCCCTCGATCTTGAAATATGTCGTTTAAATGTGTAATTTATTTATACTGTATGCCCCCTCCCGCACACTTTAATTTAATAATTGAATTTTGTAACAAACTGTATGAATTGTACGCCACCAAGTTTCTGTTTTATAATGAGAACGTTGTCAAAATCAATGGTGAGAAATATACCGTGGTCAAATGGAAATTAGTATTGATCAACTTATTACATTTTTTATGAATTTATTATTATGTTATTTAACTTTATGGATTTTCCAGAAGAAAATGGCAAAAACTACTGAGAAGAAATCATTTGTTCAACATGTCAAGTAGCTCTTTTGTGCATGGAAATTTGAATGAAACAACTGTAATTAGGTATAAATCTTTTATTCTCACCCATTTTTTAATGCTTTTTTCATTAAAATGGTTATGCAGCTTCACGTTTTTGTGAAAACCAAGTGTATGGTGGTTTCCACAAATATATGAAGCAGTACATTTGGAAAATCCAGCTTTGCCAAAAATTAAAAAAGTATATTTTAAAATATATAAAAAAATTGTATATTATAAATTGTAATAATATTTCACAATATTACTGTTTTTTACGTAATTTTTAATTCAATAAATGTACCCTAGGTGAGCATACGATTCACCAAGGTCTTATTTCTAAATTTTTATTATTGCAACTTTTAACTTGTGTAAAGTTCACATATTTAGTTTAAATTATAAAGTTGACAAAAATCTGACCTTTACAAGTTTTGAGTCTTAAACTTTGGCATTTGCTTTTTATGTGTGACTAAAAGGGCTGCTCACATTGACTATGATTTGCAGTGACACAATCACCGGAAGTCATTCATTCTCAATGAGAATTAGCGATTTCTTGTAACATGGGTGACAACAATGTGGGCATTTTTTGTTTCTCTTTGGCCAAATGCACACCACCGGCGGCATCATCTACTAGAGACCCAACTTTAGTAATTAAAATCTCTGTCGTTGTGACCGGATAACAAGTTAGCAAAACAAAGTTCAAGCTACTCGGCTGTGCCCACATGCTGAAGGAGATGCCCTTCCACACGTTGCCTCTATACTGGCCTCTTAACCCTGTAGAATAGCCTTTCCCATTTCTGCCAACCCTGCCCTGTCCAAACAAGCAAAGCCTTGGAAGTTCAAATCCCATCCCTGAGTGTCATAATTACAGCTAAATGTGCCATTTCTCAAGAGGGGGTTAACATGAAGAGTTCGAATCCTCCAGGAACACGTCAAGCTGTCTTATACGAGGTCCAGATGGCAAATCAGCTCCAGTGTTTTCCTACGGTGTTGTATCTCTCCCCTTCTCTCTCTGGCCTGCCGAAGCGACAGCTAAACAGACACAGCACTGTGTTCGACGGAGCTCTCCCAATGAATTATTCATTTCCCCCCATCCCATCTCGTTCGGAAAGGAGTCTTGACATTTCGCCCAGTCGACGGCCTCCTACTGGAAGAGTACTGTGTTCAGAGGACCCGACTGCATCCAGATATTGGCTGTTGTTTGCTCTATTAACCTCAATCATGATATCCCAAGGGTGCGCAGGACAAAAGACCAAAAAATCGTTTTTGTGAAGCAGCCCATATCAGTTGAAATGCAGTATGTGTAAAATGTCAAGCAAAAACTTGGACTTTATAACTTTAATTTGTGCATCAGTGTGATTTATTTTAATAAGCTAGGTCTTTAAAGGTAAAACAATGATCCGTTACTGTGAGAGACAATCCCAGTGGGCACCTTCGTCAAAACGGCATCATAAAAACACATCGCAACTAAGCTACGTTTTAACTTATGCACTGCTGTGTAAGTTCAAATGTGTTCCCTGTAGAGTTTAACTTCTATCCTACTTAAACAACAACTGGACAAGCTAATCAAGGCCTAAAGACTCACAACATACTTACAGGCAGATGTATCAGAGTTTTTGCAGTACACTGATCTTACAGCAGCAGGATTGGACACCCAAGGACTCGAGTTCAATTTCTGGAGGGCCACAGCCTTGCACAGTTGAGCTCCAACCAGCTTCAACTTAGTCCTGCTCGAAGGTTTCTAGTAATGATAAAATACCTTGGCTGTTTCCTAAATTGTCCTACAGTATACCCTTAAATAGTGCACCATTTGAGGGAGCAGCCGTTTTGTAGTGGTGCCCAAAACCATAGCGAATGTCCTGAAGTGCACTCAATCAAACTCACAATGCACAGAAATAATGGGTGTACAACGATGCTAGACAATACCTACAGTATAATGCAATGAGAGAGCTGAAAGATCACAAGATGGCATCTACAGCTGAATCCTATTGGTATATGTTTCTAAATAAATTATTATTTAATTGTTAAATTAGCATTTGTATCAATTACAGAAAACAAAATACATTGTGTCATTACTAATAGACAGTTTACTAGTGTTAAAATAAATACTGTATCACAGGTTCTGACAAAGAAGTTGAAGATTTAATAGATCTAAGGGATTTATTAATCGCCAACCTGATTTCACCAAGTACGAAATGTTCCTGGATTAACAACTATGTTGATCCTGGAGCAACATTCCAATCAGCCAATCAGAATTAAGGTATACGTTTACCATTTATGTTAAGTTTAGGCTTACTGTTAGATTTCTTAGGTTTATGCACTTCTACATGATTGTTATCCAACTATTGTTCCCCTCTGATTTTGTTAATAATTTACAGTTATAGTTGGGTTTAGAGGTAGGGAATAGGTATGGATTACATTTGGATTACACAACACAGATGTTAATCCAGGAACACATCGTACTTGGCAAAATCATGACGTTATCGATCTTCATAGTACAAACAAAACAGTAACCCTTCCAGTACTCTCTGTTCAAATTCACTCCTTTAAGTGCACTTTATTAGTGGACTAATGTAGGGAATAATGAATGAGGGTAAAGGGGTAATTTCAGATACGGCTAGATCAAGTGTGCTTAATTAAGGCAAATCTGTGTAAAGCTGTGGCCTTCCTAGAATAAATTTTGAGACCAACGTTCTAGACCAGGTATGGGCAACTTTGGCTCTGCCTTTGAGTTTTTCTCCGATCCAAACCAAACACAGCTGACTAAGCTGATCAGTGTCTTCGAGATTACTAGAAAGCTACTGTATGCGCATGGTAAGTTTGATTAGGATTGCCCACCTCTGTACTAGATGATTGTACACAACCATGCAACCACACACCTGCCAATTGTAGTAACAATTTCATAGTGGCAATTTGACAGATGTAAGTGGTGCATTCCAACCTCCTAAGGACATTTTGGAGCGAAAACAATCATGGCCGCCATACTGAAGTGTTGTTTCAAACTGAAGTGTTCAAAACTGTCCATTTCAAAGGGCCATTCGGAATGAAGGATTTCGAAGAGTACAACTGATAGACACTTTAGGCTCCCATGCTCCTTTTCACAGGTAAGTGTCGCAGAAGGGCTCATCCCTATGCCCTAGAAGAAACAGCAGAAAACAAATATTTAATGCTCTACCTTGATGACATTTTTGTGGCTGCCACGTTTCAGCTAGTAAATCACAGCTGGTTGGTGAAGCTTGCTCTCTCAATGGCATTTTAAAATGTTTTCTGTAAAAAAAGATACAGACATACTTCAAGTGAGATCAAAGAACAAACTATTCTGATATATATATATATAGTAAAAAATAATATATATATATATATATTATTATATAACAAATTATATATATATATATATATATATATATATATATATATATATATACAACAATATATATACAACCGTGATGTAGTTAGGTTACTGCTATATTACATTACTGAAAAGTAACATTTTGTACAAACTAATGTTGCTATATTTATGCTATGTGAAACTATACAAGATTTCATTGAGGTCCTTAGATTTGACTCACTTTCAGGTGTTACACACTGTGTTCAGCAGGCCTGCAGTGATGGGACATTTAACTGTTTGTTTCAGTCTGCTTGTTTCACTCCACTTGTTTATGTTTGTACCCAACAGATTTGCTCCAAAATGCTAATATACAAAGCAGTTTCTAATGTGCTCAATTATTCACATATATAATGCTCTATTTTATATGAAGCAGTTTAATTCAGGAATCCAGTACAATGTTGCTTGGCTGCTTAATCTTTATGGAATGATTTCCACTGGTGGAGGCAACAGGCAACAAGTCTCTACAATGTAAGTTACTCAGTATTTACTTAATTGCAGTATTCAAATATTCAGCAGTTGTTCACTTTTGATATAAAACTGAATTGAAAATATTACACTTTTGTTAAAACTGAATATAGAGATAACATTTGTGTAGATGCTTTTGTGTAAACTATTATCAACTTGTTTCATTTAAATTATATATTGTGAGGGAATATTTCTACATGTAATATGTGTTCAAATACTTGAGACAAGGTATATATGTTAATATGTAATTTGTATGATTTAAACTCTGTGATAAAAAGTACTTTTCATTGGAATACACAGACATGATCATGGTTTAAAAATACTTCTTATTATGGATGGATGAGATTTCAGGGTTACAAAAGCAGGATTGCATCACAGATGATTGGCAGATGATCTTAGAGATTGATGTGGGTGTCAAGTGACTGCTGCTGGGAGAGATTGGGCCTCATAGGGATATTTCTCACAAGGAAGAAAACTGCCCCATTTTTGATCTTTAGCCACCACATGGTTCTACACCCTCCAGGGAGCCCGAGGTTAGACAAGCGATGCAACACCCAGCCAGAAACCTTCTTTCCAGAAGACATCTCCTTGGCTAATTAAAAGTTGAGAGTTGATATAGACTGGCCAGTTCACCCGGCATTCCAGTTCACCCGCACAGTAACAAGGTAACAAGAACCTGTTAATTAGTGTGCTTTATCCACAGGCCAGCAGATACAGCATTAGAAGAAAGATGGGATACCATTGGGAAATTGGATAAAAAGAAAGTTTGTCATCATTTGCTCATCTTCATGTTGTTTCAACTCATTACTTGCTTACTTTGGTTTGAAAGCTAAACAACATTACGATATGCTCAAAGCTTGTATTAATTCTTCATAATTTACCTGTAAATTATTCAGTAGCTAGGCTAATTGGCAATTTTCATAATGTAACAATATTCATACTTCATAGCTGTATTAAGGTTTTATTTTAACAAGCTTCATTAAAACAAACCGACTCAACAGTACTTTCAGAAATCTTATTGGCACTCAGGAGCCTATTAGTGTACATAATTAGTTTTTTTTATTTGTTTTTGATATTACCTTTTATATTTTAGCAGTTTGTGAATGTAAATAGTCATAGTTTGAAAAATCAGTTCATGAAAAAGTTTTTCTTAACCATACTAAAGTGTATTATACAGTATGTATTATATCAATCATTACACCACTTTAATGAATGCTATAGCTTAATAGTGAACTGATGATGGTTATAAAAACTTTAGTTTTTACTATAGTAAACTGTGGTATATTGTACTATAGTATACTATAAACTGTAGAAAAAGTAGTGCTGGGCTGGGTGTATTCCTATAGTTGCTTTATTACCATAGCAAATGTAGAATTACCACAACAGATTAAGTGAGATATTTAAAAATAGCACTATAGTAATTAATATAATATGTGCTATAATTTGCTGTGCTTTTTTTCACGTGGGTTGCCTGTAGTTGATAGTAATTTCAGTCTTAATTCTTGCACAAACCTATATAGATTTATTTAAAAAAAATGCATAAAGCCAGTCTGGTTTTCAGTGGCAGTCCACAAAAACATCTGCTTTAACCCCCAAGCACTCTAGTTGCAGCTGAGGCCTGAGTTTGGTTTTTGTTGTTTACATCTTGCACTTCACTATAGTAAAACCATCATTACTGTCCATATCACTGTATTTAAAAGTGCTGAAGAACAGCTAAAACTCAGATATGGTAATGCACATTTGGCTTCTGACACTGTGTAAGCAGTCAAATCAGAGTAGAGCAGGCTCTCAGAAGGTCATTGTATAAGAAATCTGAATTTTATGCTGCAGTGTATATTATGAGTACATTTAAAGTGTTTTTTTACCTTGAATGGATGTCAACCTATTATAGGAGACAGTTTTAGGAGCCTTTTAAATAGCACATCATGGGCACTTTAATCAGATATGAAGTAATTATTTATTTGAACTGTTTTTCTTTTAATTGAATGTCATGTCAACAAAACTACATGAAATTTGGTGTGCAATCCATCTTACTGAAATATATCCAAGATCTGAGCAACAAAATAACCTTGAGTATTGAATGTTTTCTCAGGTTTACCTTTACCAAGTATCCAAGTAAACTCAGCTAGGAAAGCATGATAGATTTTTTTTTTTCAAAGACCTTCAAAACCCAGAAACTTCAGCTGTGCATCAACTGAACATGCTATCAGATGTACAGTCGAAGTTAAAATTGTTAGCCTTCCTGTGAATTTTCTTTTTTTTTATATATTTTCCAAATAATGTTTAACAGAGCAAGGACTTTTACACAGTATTTCCTAGAATATTTTTTCTTCTGAAGAAAGTCTTATTTGTTTTTGTTTTTTTTAGCTAGAATAAAATAAGTTTAGATAAAAAAAAAAAAAAACATTTTAAGGCCAACATTTTTAGCCCCCTTAAGCAGTATTTTTTTTTTTTGCGATTGTCTACATAACAAACCACTGTTATACAATGACTTGCCTAATTACCCTAACTTGCCTGGTTGCCCTAGTTAACCTAGTTAAGCCTTTAAATTGCACTTTAAGCTGAATACTAGTACCTTGAAAAATATCTAGTAAAATATTATACACTGTCATCATGGCAAAGATAAAAGAAATCAGTAATTAGAAATTAGTTATTAAAAAAAAATCTTTCTGTTAAACGGAATTTGGCAAAAAAATATACAGGGGGGGCTAATAATTCAGGAGGACTAATATTTCTGACTTCAACTGTATATGACGTTAAGAGACACCGTTAAGATATACATATACATACAGTACATACACATATACACACAAACACATAAAGAGTATTTCTTCATCAGTCTTGCCAAATTGAATTTCTTTTTTTTCTGTATTATTTTCTTTCTTTTTTTTTTACTTTGTCCACAATTTAGACATACTTTGTGCAAGAGCAGCAGCTTTAAGGGGTTGCTGTCTTTTGTGCAGTGAAACACATGGAACATTTCCAGATCAGCCATCAGCTCCCTGTCAGAGGAAAAAAAAAGTCCTGGTTTGCAAGGTTAGTAAAAAAGAAAAAAAAATGGCTATAGGCTCTCTTTTGAGAACCAGCTTTGTCATTTGCATTGGGTCTTTTGCATTTCAATGAAATATGAAGCTATGTGAAGAATTAACCATGAGTTATGGGTGCATTATGGAAAGACTGGATGTCTTTGAATATTGCAGTTTTTATGCAATGTAATGAAATATCTTTTTGAAATATGTGTTCTAATACTGTTGATGGAGCATTCAGCTTAAATATAAATATGAATTTGTAATTGCATTGCATGAAATATAATTAAACCTAAAATGCAATTATTCATTCATTCATTTTCTTTTCGGCTTAGTCCCTTTATTAATCTGGGGTTGCCACAGCGGAATGAACCGCCAACTTATCCAGCATATGTTTTACGCAGCGGATGCCCTTCCAGCTGCAACCCATCACTGGGAAACATTCATACACACTCATACGATACGGACAATTTTAGCTTACCCAATTCACCTATACCGCATGTCTTTGGACTTGTGGGGGAAACCGGACCACCCAGAGGAAACCCACGCCAACACGGGGAGAACATGCAAACTCCACACAGAAATGCCAACTGACCCAGCCAAGGCTCGAACCAGCGGCCTTCTTGCTGTGAGGCAACAGTGCTACCCACTGCGCCACCGCGCCACCTGTCTTTAATCAAAGAAATTTAATTCAAATTACCAAGTAATTTTGAAGTCTGTTATTGAACAGAATTAAATAAACAGCATTCCCCTTCATACGGGAACTTCAACGTGCGTCTGGTAACAGACTATGGGAGTACGTCAGACGAACAATCACTCTGAAGAGTAAGAAAACGGGCCAATGAAATGCCAAATTGAATTGGCAGAGCTCTGCTCCACAGCTGGCAACAATGAGCCATCAGCGCTATATAAGCTGCACGCTGCGGAGTGAGCCTCAGAATTTAATTACTTCAGAGCCTCTCACAGAGACTGAAGACACTCTATCTGCCAACCTGATTTCAAGACTGAAACCAGTTTACTCACCAGTGTGGGAGATGACGCGACAGCGGCAGTCGATCTGAGCTTCCTGTCCCCTGGGCGTTTCGCTGGTGTGCACAAGAGCAGTTTCCATTAAAAGACCAGATTCCCTAAGAGAGCAACACAGTCAATCAACATGTCTTTTTCAAGATGCTGTTCTGACTGCGTTTCTGGATGCGGTGGTTCCTATCTCCGGATGATGGGCACGGGTATCGCATCACAGGTCTGGGGGTCCAGCATGTCGATGCGGTGCTCGCGGACAGCTCATGCTCTCACTGTGGTTCATGCTCTCTCTGGCTCTCACAGCTGAGATCGCGGCTTCCAAGCCACCCCCGTTGCTCCCCGTGAAAGTGGTTAGCACGCGGGCAGATCTGAGGATTACAGTGGGGGTTTATCCGTCGCCTCCGGGCCCGCGGACCCCCCACTCCTCCACAGCACGCTCCATCCAAGCTTCGAGTGGTGGTGCGGTTCATCCCCCGGGATGCCCGCGTCTCCGCTTGATGACACCAGAGATCAGATGTCCATCACGACATCGGAGGGCGAGCTGTCATGCTCAGATGACGGACCGGGCTCACTTTCATCCTACAGGGTGTAATGCGTAGTCACGGTTCTCGAATCAGACATGATGGCACGCTGGCATAGAGGGCGTTTTTTCTCTGCCCGGTCCTCGCGCGCTTCTGCCTTCACCTCCCCTGATGGCGAGGCGGCCAGTGGGTACGAAGCTATTCCTCAGGTGGTTGGCGCCGCCACCTGGAGGAGTAAGCTGAGACCCCCGTCCAAGGCGGGTGGGTTTTCTGTGTCTCTCATGGCCAGAGCCCACACCGTTGCGGGCCATGCCGCTTCTGCCCTGCACCACGGCACCTGCTGTGCTGCACAGGGGCGGTTCTTCCCCAGGCTTATGCGTAAGCACCGCACGGTGGTCGACTATGCTCTCATGACCTTCAAATCGGCCGCCCGTGCCCTGGGGAGGACAATGGCCACACAGTGGTCCGGAAATGCCACCCTTGGCTTACCCTGGCAGATATGCGCCGCGCCGACAAAGTACGCTTTCTTGGTGTGCCCATATCCCAGGCAGGCCTACTCGGCGACACTGTCGGAGACTTTACCCAGGAGTCCTCGGTGGTGAGAGATCAGCCGTGCGCGATGGAGCAGGTCATCTCCTGGTGGGCTCGGAAAACTGCTCCCCCACCGGACCCGTCCGCGCTGGCTGTTCTTTGCCGAGAGCGCTCTTCCCGTGGCTCCAAAATGCTCCGCCGTCACAGCCCGTTACACTGGCTAGTGAACGCGCCGAGCCTCGCCGCAGGAAGTTGACACTCCTGTCATAGGTCACCGTAAAGTCCGGTAATCGGACCGCGAAGCAAACCTAAGGCGGGCCACTTGGAGAGGAGGAGAACCGTTCTTTCCCCGGTGGAGGGCTGGGGCTCCCTCGCGAACGAATGTAGCTATCCGAAAAGAGCGGCTTTTCCTCCCTCTGGGTGTGGAAGCCCAATTGCTGCCAGCATGGGACGTACTGCCTTCCAGCTCCCAGCTTTGGTGCACTTCACCACAGGCTTTGAGGGCGCCAGAGGATGATCTCCTTTCTCGCACCTCCAGCCTCTCCGCGGGATCCTGGGAGGAAGGTAAGAGTCAATCTCTTATTTTCAGTTCTTCCTCGGGACGCTCTGCTTCCCGGGGTGAGCACTCCCCATCCCGAAGGTGCCCCTCCGCGGGTACGTCAGCGATCGTTCCGGTGATGCTGCTCGGTCGGACTCTGTCAGCCTGGTTAGCGCTGCTCAGCCCGTCGTAGTAGCTTACACGGACGGTCAGACTCGGCTATGCGTTTCAACGCGCTGTTGGCCTCCCGAGTTCACGGGTGTGTATTTAAGCGATCATCGCTATGCTACCCCTGTCTCGCGTGAGAAGATTGTTATCCTCCTGGCGAAGGATACAATCGAGCCGGTCCCTCCAGCCGAGATGAAGAGTGGGTTTACGCCCCCACTGTATCGTACCCAGAGAGTGGTGGGTTATACCAATCCTATCTGCGCGTTTTGATCTGTCATCTGTTCAGGATGCTGATCAGGATGCTCATGCAGAAACGCATCCCCCAGTGCGTCCGTCCGCGGGATTGGTTGCAGCTATAGACCTGAAGGACGCTCACTCCATGTCTCGCTCTCTCCCTCCTAAAGTGCGACGGGGCCCGAGCATGCCAGTAAATGGTCCTCCCCTTCGGGCTCTCCCTGTTCCATGCGTGGAGGATGCCCTGTGCCTCTTTGGCGCACGCGCATCTGCATTTTTGTTTATTCATTGACCTGGGTTAATTTTTTTTTCAGACCTTTGAATTAGTCGATTATGCATAGGGACCTGGCACCTCAGCCTGTTGGGGTTTCGGGTCAACCGAGAATGAGCAAGCTCTCCCCCGGGCAGAGCTTCTCTCATCTCGGGTTGGAGCTGGACCTGGTCTCCATCACGGCGCGCTTTTAGCGCGCTGGGCTAGTGCTGCCCTGTCCGTTTAATTCGGCAGTTATAGTGGCTTCACTGAAGTTTTTCAGAGGCTCCTGGGGCATATGACATTTTGTAGCCGCTATCACGCCGCTCAATTGTTCATATGAGACCACTTCAGCACTGGCTTCGCGATCGGGTCCCCAGATGGGCATGGCGCGCGGACACGCACCGGGTGTCCATCACTACGCTGTGTCTCCGCACCTTCAGCCCCTGGACGGACCTTGCCTTATACGGGCCTGGGTGCCCTTAGAATAAGTGTCCAGTCATGCTGTCATTCTGACGGATGCTTCTAGTACGGGCTGGTGGGCTGTGTATATCGAGCATGCAGCCGCAGGTTCGTAAATCGGACTTCAGTTGCATTGGCATTCAATTGCCTAGAGTTGTTGGCAGTGTTTCTCCCTCTCCGCTGGTTCCTACCGGTACGGGAGGGGACACACGTGTTGGTTAGGATGGCCAGCATGGCTGCGATAGTGCACATCAGCCGTTTGGCTGATGTGCGCTACCGCCGCATGTCTCAGCTCGCTCGCCATCTGCTCCTCCGGAGTCATGCGGCTTATTAGCTGCGCGCCGCTCATATCCCGTACGAGCTCTACCGTGCCAGCTTACATGCTCTCACGACAGTTACGTTTCTGGGAGAATAGAGACTCCACCCCGGCAGAGTCCAGCTGTTATGGGCACGCTTCAGAGAGGCCCAGGACATCCTGCCGCTTCTCCCGAGCGGCCCGTCGCCAGCTGCTTTCCCTGCTCTGCACGGATGCGCTGGCTCTCAGCTGGCCCCGGGTTTACGCAATATGTGTTTTTCCCCAGTGAGCCTGCGCGCACAGACTCTGTGCAAGGTCGGGGAGACGAGGTGCGGGTCTCGCTCGTTGCGCCTCCTTGGCCCAACCGGACCCGAGTTTCCAGACTCACACACTCCTCGTGATGGCCCTCCCTGATGAATTCCCCGGAAGAAGTACTCCTTTTTCTGGGACGGGCACCCTCTGGCACCTGCGCAGCGTTCTGGAACCCTCATTGAGGGTTTCTAGACAGAGCGCGGTAGACTTAGGTGACCTATCAGTAGATGGTTAACACCGTCACTCAAGCTAGAGCACCCTGTATAGGCAAGCCTATGTCCTGTAGTGGAGTCTATTCATTGTGTGGAGCTCTTCTCTCTGAGAAGAACCCCGGACATGCCAGATTAGTGTTGTGTTTTCTTCCTTTAGCATAACTGGAGTGCAGGCTGTCACCCTCCACACTGAAGGTTTGGCGTGCTGCCATCCCCGCTCTCTGTGGCGGCGGATGATAGCGCGCTGGGAAAGCATAACATTATCAGCCGGTTCCTCAGAGGTGCGTGGCACGAGATGGTTAATTCCATCCCCGCCCCCTTCTCTTGCCCTCTCGGGATCTCTCTAGCCCCAGCGGTTATGGTTAGGTCCGTTGAGCCACTCAACTCAGTATCTATAAGTTTTCTGTCCATGAAGGCAGCTCTGCTGGTCGCGTTGGTATCAGTCAGAAGGGTTAGGATTCCGGTGGCATTTTCGGTCAGCGAATCGTGCCAGGAATATGGACCGGCCTACTCTCACGTTTACCTGAGACCCCGGTTCAGCTTGTGCCAAGGTTCCTACCACCCCTTTTAATATTAAAAGTGGTAGTGAGCCTGCAAGCGCTGTCTGTAGAGGAGGCAGACCCAGCCCTTTTATTGTATGTCCGCGCACTGCGCTTAATGTGACACGTAGAGCATACGTCTTTAAGCAGCTCTTTTCTTTTATGATCGGCAGAAGGGAAGTGCCGTATCAAAGCAGAGGTTGGTCCAGTTTATAGTTATGCCATTGCCCTCGCCTCATGTGCCAGGGCAAGCTGTGTCCCCCGGGAGAGAGAGCACACTTTTAAAAAAAAAAGAAAAAGCGGTGCCTCCTTTTCGGCGTGAGTAAGCAGCGCCTCTTAACAGATTATGCAGAGCTGCGGGCTGGGCGACACCTAACACATTCACAAGATTTTATAATCCTCGAGTGGAGTCGGTTTCCTCCCGATTACTGGGTCACTCCGGTCAATCGGGACGAAATTAAACTCGGTGTCAAAAACGCTTGCTGCGCCATGCTCCCTAACCCGGAGATTTCTATTCTGCTAGTAAGTTTCCCGCTTGGCGAACCCTAGAGAATTCCTCCGAGGCCCCCAGCACCCGACTCAGCGGAGGTGATCCCATATGATTATTTCAGCCACGGAGTGTTCCCCCTGACCAGGCGGACCCGTGTCTTCCCTACCCGCTAACCAGCTTATCATATGTAGCACTCCCCCTCCATAGGGCTAGTCCATATGTCCTTGTTGCCATCAAGTCTCCCCTCTTGGGTAGCAGGTGGCCTCGGCAGCGTCCTCCCCCTTCGGGGACTGGCACGCTTTCCCAACGTACTGTCGTATTTCTAAAATCCCTAGACTATATTAGCTAGGTAAAAGCACATTTACGACCCCAGATCTAAATTGTAATTATTGCCATGTAATGGTAATTAAGGGCCTAGGTGACGTTGGAAGTTTGCGCTCTTGGTGATGCTTGTGCGCCCACGCTATGCTTGCAAACTTCACATCAGGAGCGTGACGGGTTTAGCTGCAGTGGCGTTTTCCATACAGTCTCCCATAGTCTGTTACCAGACGCACGTTGAAGTTCCCGTATGAAGGGGAACGTCCTGGTTACGTCCGTAACGGAGACGTGCGTCTTCATTGCCACAGCAGCTGAGTCTCCAGCTGATTAGCTGAGTGATCGGCTCTTCAGCAGGCAAATTCTGAGGCTCACTCCGTAGCGTGCAGCTTATATAGCGCTGATGGCTCATTGCTGCCTTGGAGCAGAGCTCTGCCAATTCAATTTGGCATTTCATTCGCCCGTTTTCTTACTCTTCAGAGTGATTGGTCGTCTGACGTACTCCCATAGTCTGTTACCAGACGCACGTCTCCGTTCCCTTATTCGGGGAACGTGGGTTACAGACGTAACCAGGACGTTCTCTTCAATAGAGCTGCTTATAGCTGAGGTTTAGTTTACATGATTAATGTTACAATATCACTTAATAAATTGAACTGAAGCAAAACTTAATCAACTTGAGTTATAAGTAATTATCTTTTTTAGAGCTGCTTATAGTGGAATTGAACTTTCATAAACAATTAACTTTACAGTTATTCAATTAATCTAAATTAACATAGAACTTGAGCTTAATAAGGAGACTATGTTTTTTATGTAACTGCCTTACAGAGAAATTGCAGAAAAGTTTGCATAATTGATTCTATTATCTTCCTGTTCAATACTAAGAAGCTGTTTTTAAATAAGCACTACAGAAATAAAGGTGACTTTATATTACCCTTTTCCACTTTGCAACAGCTCCTTGGATCAGACATCTTCAAACCGCAAACCAACACAGGCGATCTGCCAAAGCCAGGGACAAGACAAGTTGTTACATCATGCAATCTTTCAGAGGCAGATCCTTAGAGATGCACACAGCTGCTCGTGGGATGTCCAAAATAATAGCCAATCCACACACTGAAGTAGCTCTAAATGAAGACTTGTGGTCGTGGAGGTAATCTAGCAAATGGAACGGAAAATCAGATTCACAATCACAAGAGACTCATCTTTTCCCTTGGCTTCAGGCCAGAAAGCATGGAGGAAGAACCAGCGCTGATGGTGTCATTTTGCCACTGCTGGAGCACACAAATTGGACACATAGGGTCAAGTCAATTAAAATGGGCTATTTTTGGTAAATAACTTTTAAAAACATCAAATAAGCTATGCACGGGGTTTAATAATATTTTTTGTATTAATTAGCATGGTCTCTTAAATATTTAAATAAAATATAATTTTATTAAATAAAAACATTTATTTAGTTAAATCTAAAAAACTATAATTGTTTTAAAATTATGACAGGTATCAGTGGGTAACTTCTTGAGCCACAGTACAACATTTAGGTAAAATGGGCAACAAAGAGGACAACACAGGTAAGTTCTTCTGAAATCATTTCATTTTTAACAGTAAACTGACACTGTTGTTTTAAGTGTGCCATAGGAACAACACAATAAATGCATTTCATTAAACATTGTAACTACAATTTATCATGTTGTGTTAGTGTTTCTGTGCACTTGTCTTTTGTTTGCATTGTGTGTTTGTCAGATTTCTTTTTTCTGTTGTTGCACATATAGGCCTATAACCCTATACAGTTTTTCACCATTTTCACGGGAATGTATTACATATATATATATATATATATATATATATATATTCAACAGTTTTGTCTGTTTCTCGAATCTGATTGGCTGATAGCCGTGCGATATTTTGCAATATCAGAACTCGTACAGCCTCCTCACCCTCACCATCTGTATTACTCCGCCCACATAGAGTGACAGAAAATCAATAAACTCACTACAGTTTGACAACATAATGTACTATTGAGGCTTGTACTAATGTAGTTGTCCAGATTGCAATTATGCAGTTTATTTATAAGGACAGTGCATATTTTAAATATTTATAATTTCAGAGATACAGCGCAAATTAAAAACAGTTGACGTTGTCCATCCACAAGATAGCGACAGAGACCGCATAATAAGCCCTTGGAGGAGAAAAACTTAAACTCGTAATTTCAAGCTGATCAAATCATTATATATTGAGTGTGAGATGGCACTCACATATCAGGAATGTATGTATTTTGTGTTGGCCACTCTTTGTATAACCCTGAGTTACTTTTTGGTTGGCCATCTGTTTGTTTCTAATGAGTCTCCTGCTTTCCTTACTGCAGACTAGTTCAGTAAAAAGAAAGAAAGAAGAAATGTCCGCATGTGTTTAGCGTTTTTCCTTATCGCAAACAACGGTAATCTGGTTGTGTTTGCATTGCTTTGGCTTTTTCGGGGTTAATTATTGTGATCTTCCGATTGCAACAGAGAAATACTGGGAAATCTCTGTAGACTGATGGCATTTTATGCCGTTCAGCCTTATAATCTTAAAAAAAAGTTTTTTTTAAATCTAATGATTTTCAGCAAAATCACCTGTTTTGTCATCACTTTAGATATTACGCTAGAGAATCATTCAAATACTAGCTTTAAAATGACGTGTGTGAATGAGCAATGATTTCTGCTGTTCTGACGTCAGCTGCAGATGTGAAGGAATGGTGGAAGAAAGTAGTTCCTCATACAAAAGGATTTTTAGACTCTCCGTGTTTGATTTTCTTTTTTATATACACGATTATGCCATCGAACTGTTGTATAAAAGCAATATCACACTTGTAGCAGTGCGATGTGGCTGTATATTGTTACTGGTGGGACACTAAGGCACAACGCAAGCCTCCCACCAGTGCCGATATACAGCCATATCGCACTGCTACGAGTGTGATATTGCTCATAAATTTTGTTTTTATCACGTATGTGTGTGCGTGTGTGTGTGTGTGTAGCCTGACCTTAGTTTCTTTCCCTTTCTGTTCGCTCCTCTTGTCTCTGTTTTCTTTCTCTGCTTGTACTGCCACACTGTCTGTCTGAAATGTATTTTTAAACGTCTACATACATATCTGGGCATATAAACCTATTTTTACCATTCATTTTTGTGCAAGTCTGTGCATGGGGCCATTTTAGCAGAGAAATGTGCCCTTTTAATCAGCCATTTCTTTCTAAAATCAACTTTTTGAAAAATAAGAATCATACTTTATAAGTAGCCTACTAATAAACAGCCAAATTCGGCTAATACGTCAACAAGTACTAAAGCAACAATTCAAGATAAAAGTGACTGGCTGTAAAATTATTAAGAAATTCGGTATGCTACAGCCTCTGGCCCATTTTACCTATTAGTCCATTTCAGCTGACTTTACCCAACAAAAATTAATTCTTAAAAAAAGTAAATAAATAATAATAATAGGCTAATAAAAACATATCAATCAGGGTAGTATTTGATCTGGATGTGTTGGTTGTGCGGCAGTGGAAACGAGCTGATCCTCCCTGCGATGAAGACAAATAATGGTCCGTTGGGGCAGCCGGAGGAGTTTGATCGGCCCTTCGAGAGCATCTGAGCTTGACGGGAGCTTTTCCCATCATCTGTGTAATCAAGCACTAGCGATGAAATTACTTTCACAGGGACGGCAGTGCCGTATGAATGGCTCATCCATCTCTTCAGTGTGTGTGTGTGGGCGGCCGCGCGTGTATCCGTGAGCGCTTGTACTGTCGTGGATGACTCTATTTCACAGCGGCATGATTTGCTCCAAGTTTCGGAGATCTGCCGTTGTCTATATTTAAGTCTCTCGCTTTCATTTATTTCCTTCCATCTGCGTGGCGGGAGAGCGTAATTGCACATGCTTAACATGTTTAAAGGCCTACTTGTTGCCTTTGTTCCAGTAGAGCTAGAAATCAATCGAGATTTTTTTCAATGTCACATGATCCATCATTCTCATGAAGATTTGTTATGATGCAGTAAATGTAGTTTAGTCATTGATAAGGGTTATTATTATTATTATTATTAAAACATTTTGTTCTACGTTTGAGGAAAAATACACTATAAGTTGAAAATAACAGCATTTATTGAAATAAAATTGATTGCAATAGGCTACTGTAAATTGATTTTCTTCATAAACTTTTCTAAACTGTAAAACGGCAAAAGTTTTTTTAATGGCACTTTTTCTTGAGAATCATCATATTAGAATGATTTCTGAAGCATCATGTGACATTTGTAGTAATGAGGAAGAAAATGAAGCTTTGAATCACAAGGATAAATAATAAAGTATCACATTTTAAAATGTATTTTTATATTCAAAACTTTAAATAACATTTAAATTTACATATAGTCTTGGTGGGCAGAAGAGACTTTTTTTTCCAAAGCATAAATATTAATGTTAAATATTAAAGAGTGTCCATGAGTGGCATACTTTGCTTGAAGTTGGATCTGCCAATATCCTATATATACTGTAAACCTCTAGCTTTTCTTTATTTTCTTTCTGTCTGCAGACAACAAGAGCATAATTTAACACGTTTAAAGGGGCCTTGACAAACTTGTTGCATGTCTAGTGGGTTTTATTCTACTAAAGCACTGAAACCAATTGACATTCCCGTGGGGTTTACAGAGAGAGAAGGCACTTAGTGTGCATGACAATAACTTTATAGCTCACAGTGTGTTTGCTTCAGTCCTGCGCTTTGATGTTTGCTATTCTTTTCACAAAACATGTTAATTATAGGTGCAGCTTAGAAGATCAAATATGGAATTTTTACAGTTCAAACTCACGATTCATTATGTGATGAGTGGTTATTAAAAGTTGATTTAAACATTTTATTCATTTGCCTGACTTTGAAGGGGGAAACAAATGTTTGCATACTGTAAACCTTCACCACAATCTTGCTATGTATCTGAAAATATTTATTTCGTTAAACCATCTGGCACAGTACTATTAAGTATTTCAGAATTTATTTTTGATGACTTTTTTATTTTTGTATTAGTTTTTTAAATTGCTGAAGACAGACCTACACTGAAAAAAATTATAATATTGGATTTACTACATTTTTTAAGGTAAGTGGTTGCAAACAATTGTTATAGTCTGAATTTAAACAAACAAATTAAATTGAGTAATGTTCAGCTTAATTTGTTTGTTTAAATTCAGCCTATATCAATTGTTTGCAACCATTCATTAATTCATTCATTTTCTTTATTGGTCGCCACAGCGGAATGAACAGCCAACTTATCCAGCATATGTTTTACGCAGCGGATGCCCTTCCAGCCACAACCCATCACTGGGAAACACCCATACACACTCATTCACACACATACATACACTACGGACAATTTAGCTTACCCAATTCACCTATAGCGCATGTCTTTGGACTTGTGGGGGAAACTGGAGCACCCGGAGGAAACCCACGTGAACACGGGGAGAACATGCAAATTCCACACAGAAATGCCAACTGACCCAGCAGAGGCTCGAACCAGCAACCTTCTTGCTGTGAGGCAACAGCGCTACCCACTGCGCCACTGCGTCTGTTTGCAACCACTTACCCTAAATTTTTTTTTTGTAAATTCAATAAATATTTTTTTTCAGTTGAAGCAATGAGGTTAACTGAGGGTACAGTGAAATTACAGACAAACGTATAAACAGAAAGAAATTGTGTAAAAACTACCTAACCCACGATGCTGTACAGAAAAAGAGATGCAGCAAGGAAAGTGCTTGAAAACGATACTGAGCTCCATCCACTCCAATGAAGCAGTCCACATATTATTATTATTATTGTTATTATTATTATTATATCAAAATCAAAAGTTTGAAAACATTCGTATTTCTTTCTTTTGTACGACTACAAGACTCAGTTCACCTGCATTAATTTTCTTGAAAAAAAATCAAGAACAGTAGTATTGTAAATACTTACTGTGTGAATATATTTCTAATATATCAAACTGAGAATTCACCTTTGAGTCACAGAAATGTTACATTGTAAAATACATTAATGTAGATAACAATTAATTTAATTCATATTATTTTTTATGTTTGAACAAATAAATTCAGCATCGTTAAGCAGAGGATCTTTAGAATCATAAAACTGTCTTTGCGTATGTGTGTGTTTTAAATCTTTTAAACAGTGTCAATAATCTAATCACAGATGCTATAACAGTTGCAAGCTAGAGAATCCCACTAAAACAGACCAGCATTTTAGGTAGAAACTTCTGCATCTGTCATGTGTGCTGTCCTGGTTTTCATTGTTGTAATTCAGGAACCCAATGCAGTGATAATGTGGATATGATGCATAGACAGGCAACTGCTGGACACAGTCCATCACTGTGTTCAAATCGGTAGGGCTCATCCCTATGCCCTAATCCCTTCGAAGGGTTTGCCCTCCAGAATGACAGCTTCGAAAAGATGAAGAGTGTAGCAGTCAAAAAAAGCTTCTGTTTGCAACAGAAAATGGCTCACAGGTTAGAGATGGCTCACAACTATTATACATTAAAAGAAACAAGAAATAATAAAATGGAAGAATAAACTGCACATAATTTTAAAGCCTTAAACTTATTTTTGGAGTAATTTGTTTTGATTTGCACCTACATTTAAAAATGAATTTGTCATGTCTAACTACTCTTTCTGTTTTTTCTTTTCTTTTATTTTTGTTCTCATTTCTGTTATTGCCCTTGTATGTTCATTCATTCATTCATTCATTTTCTTTTCGGCTTAGTCCCTTTATTAATTTGGGGTTGCCACAGCGGAATGAACCGCCAACTTATCCAGCATATGTTTTACGCAGCGGATGCCCTTCCAGCCGCAACCCATCACTGGGAAACACCCATACACACTCATTCACACACATACACTACAGACAATTTAGCTTACCCAATTCACCTATAGCGCATGTCTTTGGATTTGTGGGGGAAACCGGAGCACCTGGAGGAAACCCACGTGAACACGGGGAGAACATGCAAACTCCACACAGAAATGCCAACTGACCCAACTGAGGCTCGAACCAGAGACCTTCTTGCTGTGAGGCGACAGCGCTACCCACTGCGCCACCGCGTCGCCCCTTGTATGTTCATTGTTATATAAAAAAATAATAATAATAATAAAAAAACATCATGGGTGCATGGGTGCCTGAAGTGCAGCAATTTTACCCTTTAAAATTCTTCACTCCGACGGACCCTTGCAAGTGGCCAGTTTTGAGCAATCCTGCTCGAAACGACACTTCAATATGGTGTCATTTTTGTGTTCACTACGAAGTGCCCTTCAGAGGGCGATATATCCCGTTTGGAACATACAGCATGTCCCTGGTTAAAATGTTCTCATTATTTACAAATAGTTGTAGACATTTGGGATAGTGTAAGTACTAAACTGAACAAAATGCATCACCAAAGGTTTTGGGACATGCCTCCAAATCATTGACCTCAGGTGTTCCAATCACTTCCATGGCCACAGGTGTATAAAATCAAGCATGCCGACTGCTTCTACAAAGATTGGAGCTCAGTGAATTCAAGTGTGGTATGATAGGTTGCAACCTTTGCAATAAGTCCATTTATAAAATTCCCTCACTATTAAATATTCAATGGTCAACTGTTAGTGGTATCATAACAAAGTGGAAGAAACTTGGAACAACAGCAGCTTAGCTATGAAATGGTAGGCCACGTAAAATCACAGACTTTGTTAACACATGCTGTAAGACACAGACTATCAAACTTTGTTGACAGTACTTTGAAGTTTTTTTTTCTCCAACTATGCATACAACATGTCTGGTAACCAGCATTGCTCAAAATATATTTTGTGTTCAACAGAAGAAAGAATCTTATAGGCCTGGAACCACTGGATGGTTAGTAAACGGTAGATTTTAATTTTAGGTGAACTATCACTTAAACCAAATAATGCAAGATTACAACTGAATTAATTTAGTTTAAACATGCTTCCTAAATCGCATACATATGCACTATTCTATGCCATCTTGTAGTAAAAAATAGTAGTGCACACTGAAATTCTAAAAAAAAAAAAGTGCACTTTAAATACCCGGATGATGCACTTATTTAAGTGTTAAAAATAAGAGTAGAAGCGTGTTTCAACACACTCTTGCAGATTTGCTCACGTAGCGGAAGGGGGAGGATCTATCGGCCACTGACGTTGTATTTCTTCATTTATTTTGTATTGTGAAAGCAAAATTCTCCTACATAAGTAATGATGCCGCCTCCAGAGGGTGCACGTGGTTATTTCCCTAATTTGGCAACCGTTAAACATCACCTGAGAAACAGTTTTCCGCATTTCCGTTTAGTAAAAAAAAAGTGAGTGTTCCATTTGGGTTGACACTAAAGCCTACACTACACTGTTGAGTATATAAGTGCATAGTGTGTCTTTTGGGATGCAACTATAACTGTTGAAATACAACTAGAAAAAATAACACTGCAAGATATTGACACCAGAGGAAAAGGAGGAAAAGGAAAAGACAAATTGATTAAATAGTTTATTGTGGAATTCTGTTCAAGACAAGTGTGTTTCTAAAAATGGATAGAAATGCACATGCATTCTTTCTGCACTATTAAACTAACATAATCAGGATTAATTACAAACATCACCAACAATAGCATCAGTAATGAATTATAAATGTTTCCAATAGCAAATATAGTGCATTTGCAATTATACAGTGAATTGTGTTATGGCATATATGTCTTATTTGCTTCAGTTAATGGCTGGAAGGTCAACACAAACTTTTCTGAACGTGAACAAAACTACCAATTCAGTAAATTGTTATTTCTGGCTGCATTTTTAGTTTTGTGTGATTATGTGGTGTTGTATATAATAAAATTAAGTCCATTTATATGAATTATGATATGGTATATATACAAAGTGAATATAGTGTCAAGACATGCTTATTTTGATTATGTATATCGTATGTAACACAATTTTGAAGAAAAAAAACTTTGGTTTGGTCTATTATTGTTTGACATTTTCATAGAATATATTATTGTCATTATCTGAAATGATGTGGCATTGTGCATTTATGCGCAAGAGAGAACCATTACTCTCATCTAACATGTTCAAAGAGGCCTTGACAAACTTGTTGAGCGCATTATTCCTTTGAAAACAATTGAGATTCTCATTAGGCTGAAAGAAAGAGGGGCACTTAATGTGCTTAATGACACTAACAGCGAGCAGTGTTTGCGCTTCCCTTCTGTGCTTTGATGTTTCATATTCCCTTCAAATAACACATAGCAATTATAAGGCTCCAAAAGCAGCGACAATTACCCACAAAACAAAATGAGTGATTATACTGTCAAAATGTTCTATTTCAGTCTGATTTGAAAATACTGACACTTTCATTTTCAACAAACTGTACATCTAAAATGGTTTCAATTTTTAGCATCAATCTTCTGGGTCTATTTTGTAACACCCACTTTCATGAAAAAATTTATGTAAAATAAGCACAATTTAGAACTATTCTGTTATTTTTCTCAGTAATTATAATAATAATGATGATAATAATAATAATAATAATGAATTAAGAATACAAATAATAACGATGATGATAATAATATATGTATAAGGCCCATATACTATGGCAAGCTGTTTTAACATTTGATCTTAATGTATGTAGAACATATCCATGTTCATACTACTAGTTTTTTTTATTCTACTGTTTTTTTAAGGACTAGTCCATATATTTTAGTTATTCATACTTATTCTTTATGTACTAGTACTTATTTGCTAAATACTAGTATCTATTAAATAGACAATAGTACATACTTATTAGATACTATTATTTATTATCATTTGGGACTAGTAGATATTTTTATATACTAGTAGATATTCACTAGATATTCTAACTTATTCTTTTAGATCCTAATACCTATTATTAGATATGATGACTTAATCATTATGCACAAGTACATATTTATTACATACATTATTCATACCCTTTACATTCATACCCGTTTATTAATACTATTATTTATGCATTCATATAAATTCAATATATGCTAATAGCTATTTATTAGGTTCTAGTACATATATATTAAACTCTAGTACCTTTTGTCATTATCACTATTAACAATTGTTATCTTACTAATCACAATGCCTCTTTTTACTCTTGTTATTTTATGACTAGTCAAAATGGCATAAGCAGAGTTCATTCAACAATCATACTACTAATATATAGTACTGCTGTCTATTTCTTAAATACTACTATCATTTAAAAAGGTAAAGAATAAGCACTAATAATGGAAAAGGCAATAGTATCTAAAATAAGTACTAGTTGCATGAAAATACATACTAGTATATTTTATAGAATAAATGTTAAAACGGCTTGCCATAAGGATACCCAAATACTTCACAATGAATGCCTTTAAAACCATTTAACTGGTAGTTCTGGTTTGGCTAACAGGTAAGCGCCCACCAGTGCGGCTGTTGTCATCACCACACCGAGAAGACAGAGAGACCTGGACCTGCACTTTGAGCCCCTTCTAGGCCCTCTGGGCTTCAGGGAATCTCGCACTGCGTTCAGCTCCTCTTGGGACAGAGATGAAGGACACAGCTGAGCCAGAACCTCCATAGCCGCCCGTTGACCTGCCTGAACCGCCCCGTCAAGGTATCCACACCATATAGTTGCAGTCTCTGTGCCTGCCCAATGAATCCTGACAAAAAAGAAAAAAGAATATTAACTATATATATTGATGTGTGTCAAATTGAATAACGTGTATATAAGTTTGCCAAAGTTTTTCTTGGTAGTAGCCATCATCATGATTCTTTGGATATGTCATTGAGCATTTAGGCCCTGTAGACTTCCTAACACAGATTTATCACATATTGTGTATAGCAATGTGCTGCATGTTATTCCAAAGTGACTTTTATCATGAGTATTTGTGCTTTTCCAATATGCTGCTAGTTTGTTTGGCTTAAAGTAAATTTGTTTTGGCTTGTATAAATATTCTTTATAAGGGCATTATAAATATAATTAGCATTATAAATATTCTTTATAATGACCTGCAGAATAATGTCTGTTTAATTTATACTTATATTATTATTTTTATATTTCAGCTCTATACATTTTTTATTAAACAAACAAACAAAAAAAAGAAATCTATATAATTAATCATTTAAAGCAGTTGTTACAAAGTAAGGAGAACTACATGTTTACAAGTAAATACATGTTTGTTTATTATTATTATTATTATTATTATTATTATGTTTTTATGCATGTTTATAATGTTCTTTTTTGTTTGGGGATGCCTGTAACCTACTTTATATAATTTCTGAATGCATATATAAAATGTGACTTGATTTGATCAAATTATATATAATATATTTTCAGTTTGCAGCTATTTATTTTGTTTATCATTTCAGTTTTATTATGTAATGTAGAAAATCAGCTTATTTTTCATAAAAGAATGGGCATATTTACTGTTTGGTTTCAATATCGCTTTTGGCTATTTATAGCTTTACGTAACAGCTTGATATACTGCTTGATATTGCAAACTGCTATTTCTTGCCATATTATTTTAATGCATTCTCTTAATTATAAACACTAGTCTATAGCTTAAACTGTTTTACCGATTTATTTAAATGCTTTGCTATTCCTCTCATTACAAAAAAATAGAGAGTGAGAGATTTAGCATCACTGCTAAATGATTGAATATAAATGTAAAAATAATTCCCTACAGTGGCTTAAGAAACAAAATCAGAAGTTCCACACAATCACTTACTTCCACACTAAAAAATAAAGTGGATACCATTAAGTGTTTCAATTTAAAAAGTATGGAGAATATTGACATTTAAAAAGTATGCATTAAACTAATCTAAAGTAACAGTAAAGGCATTAATAATATATCAAAAAGAATATAATGTTCCTTTTTCAAATAAATGTTTTTTTTTTCATTTGAGCTTCCTTTTAATCCAATAATCCTCAAAAAAAGTGTAGTAATTGTTCTCAACACTGCCGATAATAAGGCTTGTAGAGCAGCAAAGCAGCATATTGAAAAGATTTATGAAGGACCACCACGTGGGAGTAATGATGCTGAAAATGCAGCTTTAAATCACAGGAATACATTATACATTGAAGCATATTAAAAGAGAAAACATGTATTATAAAGTGTAATAATTTTTCACACTAGTTCTGTTTTTAATGTATTTATACGGAAATAAATAAAGCCTTAGTGAGCAGAAGTGACTTCTTTCAAAAACCAAACTTTAAAACAGTAGGCTAATTAAATATGCATTCAAGTATATAGGCCTAACTATTACCAATAATACAGTTAAGGTGCAAACTGACATTAAGTTTAGACCTGCATGTAAGCATTCACAAAACACTTAAAAAAACAGGAACAAAAGCGAATCTGTTTGCTAAAAAAACAAAACAATCCACTAATCTGACAATCCTAGCAACTCCATAGGGTGGTTAATTCATGCACATATAAAGCAGCTCTGACAACCTCCCGCAGATAACGCACATACTCATGTCTGCTGTGAATTTAACACAAATAACTTTTAATTGGCTTCTCAAAAATGCTTAATGCTGCATTCAACAATACATTCTTCATGCGAGACCGTTTCCCATCCACCTCGCTGTTTAGTCTTTATGCATTATGGATGTGTAAACTTGTGCATAAAACCCCTCAGGGATCTTCTTTACCCACAGTGCTTTGCACCTATGCTCTTTGTCTGTGTGAATCAGTAAAACATGAAAGCGGTTTGTTTTCTATTCCACCATCGATGGCAGGAAAGAGAAACTCTTCTCCCTCTGGAGACCAGCAGAATATCTTACAGTCCACAGTCAAACTTTTCAGGTCAAAAATCACCTTTAGTCAGAATCACAACAGCCAAGTACAACCTTGTCACAACTCTATATGTCTGTCTGTCTGTCTGTCTGTGTAACTAACTCTCTGTCTTACTGTCTGTCTCTGTGTGTGTGCGTGCGTGCGTGTGTGTGCGTGTGTGTATGTGTGTAACTAACTATCTGTTTGTCTCTCTGTCTATCTGTATGTCAATCTAAATCTAGCTGTCTGTCTAACTATCTGTTTCTCTCTGTCTGTTTGTCGAAATATCATTCTGTCTGTCTGTCTGTCTAACTGCCTGTCTGTCTAACTATCTTTCTGTTTCTCTTTCTTACTGTCTGTCTGTATGTATTACTGTCTATCTGTCTGTCTGTTTATCTGTGTGAATGTCAACTACCTGTCTGTCTAACTCTGTTAGTCTGTCTATCTGTTTTTCTCTATCTAACTGTCTGTATGTATGTCTGTTTAACTATCTGTCTGTCTGTCTGTCTAACTAACTCTCTGTCTGCCTGTCTGTCAAACTGTTTGTCTCTGTCTGTCTGTCTAACTGAATTTGCTCGAGCTGTTGTATCTCTAATTAAGTACACTTTCAGAGTCCCACTTTAGATTGTCTGTCTGTCTGTCTATCTGTTTAACGAACTGTTTATCTGTTTGTCTCTCTCTCTAACTGCCTGTCAGTCTGTCTGTCAGTCTAACTATCTGCTTGTATCTGTTTAACTGTCTGTTTGTCGAACTACCATTCTGTCTAACTGTCTGTCTATATGTATGTCTAACTGTCTGTCTATCCATCTGTCTGAATGTCAATCGCCATGAATTTGCAGGAATGTATTAAATTTTTTTACTTGACTTTGTGGCCTAAAATTGTGAATTTGCTCAAGAGCTGAGGCAGTTGTATTTCTAATTAATTAAGTGCACTTTCACAGTCCCACTTCAGATTTTCTTTCAACCAAAAACATTGTGACATTCCACATTCTACCGTAAATTGAATTTAAATGTGTGTATTCTTTCATCTATTCTTCCATCTATTCTTTCTGCTTCATGGAAATCAAAGGGCCCAAGCATGTACGCACCAAGTTTACACATTAAATCAAATATTATACGTTGACAGCATCTTGGTCAGTACAATTTCATCCCAACTCCACAAAAAAAGAACACTTTTAATTATTCATATCTATTACAAATCACTTACATTTCAAAAGCCACAATCTGAATGGATGAAGATTTAATGCACAAACGAGTCTTGTAGCATCTGAGAGATCAGGAGCTTCAAGTTCTCGTCCGCTTTTCCAAGTGGGTCAAGGACAGATTACAGGCCTCTATCAGGAAACAGGTACCAGTCTCTACAATATGATGAACTCATTCCTCTCCCTATGGATTTAATTCTATTATGGAAATTTCCCTTCGAATCCAGGCACCCGCTTTCTCTCTTGTGCACTCTTTCTATACGTTCTCCTTGGACGAGCATTAGTTCACCCCTGTCAATCGCTTAACCGGCCCATTTTCCAATAGCTTTTGAGCCGGTCTCCCTCGAGAGCTCCGTCCTTTTGACATCTAGTCATGCATTCGGGAAGCATCTGCACTTCAAGCTAAAATGGGCATTTATGTACTGCTCTCACTTTTATCTCTATCTGCAGATGACATATGAAGTCAAGGAGATCTATAATTAAATAGCATTCAGTCAACATTCTGTCTCTATTTACTCTTTTTCTTGACTTTTCTAATGTTTAAAATTTCAATAAATTGGATGAATTAGAGCACTTCTCAGTTCATGTATCTGTAAATTGTATTATTATTATTATTATTACAAATTACTTTGGTGCAGGGACTACTGTTATAGATATTAACAGTAATTAATAAATGCTTTGTTCCCCTTCATATGGGAACTCCAACGTGTGTCTGGAACCAGACATATTGGGAGTACGTCAGACGACCAATCACTCTGAAGATTAAGAAAACTGGCCAATGAATGCCAAACATGAATTGGCAGAGCTCAGCTCCACAGCTGACAGCGCTTAGTCATTAGTGCTTTATAAGCTGCGAGCCCTTAGAATTCTACTTCAGAGCCTCTCACTGAGACTGAAGCACCTTCTGCCGAGCTGATTTCAAAAACGAAAGCAGTGTTATTCACTAAAAGAGCAGTTTTCAAATAAAAGAGCGGAATTCCCTAAGAGAGCACACGATCGAGCAGCACGTCTTTTTCAAGATGTCGTTCCGATCGTGCATTTCTGGAAGCAGTGGTTTCCTCTCCCCGGATGACAGGCACGAGCATTGCATCACATGTTTGGGGGTCCAGCATGTTGACGCGGTGCTCGCAGACAGTTCTTGCCCTCACTGCGAGGGCTTGACTGTTGCTCAACTAAGTTCGCGGCGCATTCTTGCATTAGGGTGCGCCACCCCTACTGCTCCCTGCCATGCGGTTAGCACACGGGCAGACCTGAGGGTTACAGTGGGGGCTTATCCGTCGCCTTCGGGCCCGCGGACCCCTCACTCCTCAGTTGGCTCTGTCCAAGCTTCGAGTGGGAGTGCTGGTCCATCCCCCGGGAAGGCCGCGCTCTCATTAGATGACACCGGGGATCTGATGTCCATCGCTGCATCGGAGGGCAGGCTGACATGCTCCGATGAAGATCCGGACCCTCTGCCACCCTCCGGGGTGGTCAGTGAGGCCTCGGATTTGGAATCTGACATGTTGGTCGTGTTATTCCGGGCTGCTTCGGCCATAGGACCGGAGATGGCTTGTCCCCCAGCACCGCGGCCGGACCGCTTAGATGGGTGTTACGTGGGTGCTAAAAGGGTGAGACCCTCCAAGCCCCCCATCCCCTTCTTCCCGGAGGTACACAGTAAGCTCACGCAGGCATGGTGGGCACATTTTTCTGCCCGGTCCTCGTGCGCTCCCGCTCTCACCACCCTTGATGGCGGAGTAGCCAGGGGATATGAGGTGATTCCTCAGGTGGAGCGCGCTATTGCGGTCAATCTTTGCTCGCAGAGCGCCTCCACCTGGAGAGGTCCACCCAGACTCCCTTCCAAAGCATGCAGGTTATCTGAGTCTCTCACGGCCAGAGCCTACACCGCTGCGGGCCAGGCTGCATCCGCCCTGCACGCTATGGCCACCTATCAACGCTACCAAGCTGAGAAGCTGGCTGAGCTGCAGGAGGGTGGTTCTTCCCCGGGCTTGATGCATGAGCTCCGCACGGCAACCGATTACGCTCTTATGACCACCAAATCGGCTGCTCGTGCCCTGGGGAAGACAATGGCCACACTAGTGGTCCAGGAACGCCACCTCTGGCTAAACCTGGCAGATATGAGAGACGTTGACAAAGCTCGCTTTCTTAACGCTCCCATATCCCAGGCTGGCCTCTTCGGCGACACCGTCGGGGACTTTACCCAGGAGTTCTCGGCGGTGAAAGAGCAGTCCAAGGCGATGGGTGAGGTCATCTATCAGCGGGCTCGGAAAACAGCTCTTCCCGCTGCCCCATCCACCTCGGCTGCTCCTCGCCGAGGGCGCCCACCCGCGGCTCCAAAACCTGCTCCGCTTCCGCTTCCCGATCCACCGGCTAAGCGGCAACGTCGAGCCCCCCGCGGGACTGTGGCGCCACCGCCCCAGGGCGCTGTTAAGTCCGGTAAACGGACCGCGAAGCGTCCCTGAGACGGGCCATCCAAAGAAGAGGGGACCTGCTCTTTTCTCGGTGGAGGGCCGAGGACTATTCCTGTCAACTACATCGACATTAACACCATGGTACCCAAATTCTCAATAAAAGAGCAGTTTCCTCTCTCTCCGGATGTGCAAACCCGAGCCTTGCCAGTCTGGGACGCTCCGCCTTCCAGCTCGCAGCGCCAGGCCCCTTCGCCTCAGGCTTCCAGAGTGCAAGAGAACGGACTCCTTTCTCTCACTCCAGCCTCGTCGCGGGATCCAGGGAGGAAGGTAAGAGACACTCTCTTATTTTCAGCTCTTCCTTGGGCCGCTCTGCTTCCCGGGGTGAGCACTCCCCTCCCGAGCTGCCCCTCTGCTGGCACGTCAGCGATCGCTCTGATGGTGCCATTAGCACTTCACGATCGGGTCCCCAGACGGGCATTGTGCGCGGGCGCGCACCAGGTGCACATCACTCCGCTGTGTCGCCGCACCCTCAGTCCCTGGATGGATCTTTCTTTTGTATGGGTCGGTGTGCCCCTAGGGCAAGTATCCAGGCATGTTGTCGTATTGACGGATGCCTCCAGCACGGGCTGGGGGGCCGTGTGCAACGAGCATGCCGCTGCGGGTTCGTGGTCCGGACCCTGTCTGAATTGGCATATCAACTGCCTGGAGCTGTTGGCAGTGTTTCTTGCTCTCTGCCGCTTTTTACCGGTGTTGGAGCAGAAACACGTCCTGGTCAGGATGGACAGCATGGCAACGGTAGCTTATATCAACCGTATGGGAGGTATACATTCCTGTTGCATGTCTCAGCTCGCTCGCCGTCTGCTCCTCTGGAGTCACACGCGACTGAGTTTGCTGCGTGCCATTCATATTCTGGGCGAGCTCAACCGTGCAGCCGATGTGCTCTCACGGCAGCAAGCGTCCCGAGGAGAATGGAGACTCCACCCCGGTGCGGTCCAGCTGGTATGGGAGCGCTTCGAGGAAGCCCAGGTCGACCTGTTTGCTTCTCCCGAAAACGCCCATTGCCAGTTGTTTTATTCCCTGACCGAGGCCCCCCTTGGCACGGATGCGCTGGCTCACAGCTGGCCACCTGGTATGCGCAAATATGCGTTTCCCCCAGTGAGCCTAATAGCATAGACATTGTGCAAAGTCAGGGAGGACGAGGAGCAGGTCTTGTTTGTTGCACCTCTCTGGCCCAACCGGACCTGGGTTCCCGAACTCACACTCCTCGCGACGGCCCCTCCCTGTCGCATTCCCCTGAGAGAGGACCTCCTCTCCCAGGGACGGGGCATCCTCTGGCACTCGCGCCCAGATCTCTGGAACCTCCACGTGTGGTCCATAGACGGAGCGTGGAAGACTTAGGTGAAAATCCATCCCGCCCCCCTCTCATGCCCTCTTGGGATCTCTCTGTAGTCCTGGCAGGTCTGCAGAGAGATCCATTTGAGCCACTCGATTCGGTATCCTTAAAATTTCTGTCCATGAAGACAGCGCTGCTGATCGCGTTGGCATCGTTCAAGAGAGTCGGGGATTTGGAGGCATTTTCGGTCAGCGAATCATGCCTGGAATTCGGGCCGGCCTACTCTCACGTTATCCTGAGACCGCGGCCCGGCTATGTGCCCAAGGTTCCTACCACCCCATTTAGAGATCAGGTGGTGAACCTGCAAGCGCTGCCCTCGGAGGAGGCAGACCCAGCCCATTCACTGCTTTGTCCCGTTCGCGCTTTGCGCCTTTACGTGGAACGGATGCAAAACCTAAGATCTTGTGAACAGCTCTTTATCTGTTATGGTGGTCAGCAGAAGGGAAGTGCCGTATCAAAACAGAGGTTGGCCCACTGGATAGTCGATGCCATCACCCTTGCTTATCTATGCCAGGGTGAGCCGCATCCCCCCAACGTGAGAGCACACTCTACTAGAAGTGTCGCCTCCTCCTGGGCGTTAGCACGCGGCACCTCTCTCACAGATATCTGCAGAGCTGCGGGCTGGGCGACACCTAACACATTCGCAAGATTTTATAATCTTCGAGTGGAGCCAGTTTCCTCCCGATTATTGGGTAACTCCGATCAATCGGGAGGAAATTAAGCTCTGTGTTAATAAACGCTTGCTGTGCAATGCTCCCTAACCCGGAGATACATGCGCCTTTTTTATTCTGCTAGTAAGTTTCCCACTCGGCGAACCCTAGAGAATTCCTCCGAGGCCCCCAGCACCCGACTCAGCAGAGGAGTCGAGTGCCTGGCTCAGTGTGATGTCTGTATGCCCAATTGGTCTACCCACATGCTGAGGTTCGGTGCCAGCTATGTGCAGTCCCCTTCCTGGCGACCCCATATGCATATTCAGCCACGGAGTGTTCCCCCTGACTAGGCGGACCCGTGTCTTCCCTACCCGCTAACCAACTTATCATATGTAGTACTCCCCCTCATCAGGGCTAGTCCATATGCTCTATTACCATCAAGTCTCCCCTCTTGGGTAGCAGGTGGCCTCCGCAGCGTCCTCCCCCTTCGGGGACTGGCACGCTTCCCAACGTACTGTCGTATTCCCACTTTTACTTGGCAAAAACATCTGTATTTTTTAGCCTAGTCTGTTTTTTCCTAACTTTATAAATTGAACTATTTAACTGATGCTAAGTATTTAAAGTTTTTGGATGGCAATATCTTTAAGTTGGAGTTGAATGGGCTATCTTTAGTGTTTTATAGTGTTTTTTGAAGTATGGAAGTTGGGGTCTCTCTAGGCTGTTGCTAGAAGGGATACAGCTACAGCCAGAAGGTAATGAGAATTATTTATATTATTTATTAAATTACCCATTAATTGTATTTTATGTCTACCCCTACCCCAACCCTAAACCAAACCATCACAGCAATGTAATAGTATGAATTATTGTTCTACAGTGTGACAAACATTATACTATACTTATATGAGTATCTGCAGCTGTATCCCATCTAGACTTTACCATTTCTCTATGAAGTACCATTGCATGAAAAAAAGTTGTGCAAACAAACCTTAAAAAAAAAAGCACATTTTGTGCTCTATAGAAGAAAAAAAACAGCAGGGTTGGAATGACAAAAGAGGGTGAGCACATGATGACATTTCATTTTTGTTTTTCTATGTTTGTGAGCTATTCCTTGAAGGACAGAGAATGCAGTGAAATGAGCCATCAGGGCTTTAAAGCAGGCTTTGTTGAACATGAAGGGATTTTGCCAACGTAGTGGACGGGTTTACCTGCCGCAGGGCTTTCGAAGGCTGGGATGGTAAAACGTGAGCATCCCGGGGGTCATTACATTCACAGGACAGCCTCCGCTATACTGCTCCTTCCCCCAATCCTGAAAACACAACAAAACAATTAACATTTCGCAGCACTTGGGGTGTCAATGTGAACTCCAATTTCAGGCTAATAAAACGATTGGAGAAACGTTTAAACTTGTCCTTTATTTCCCCGGAGAGACAGATTTAATATGAAGGTACCTTTAGCATTGACACTGACCGAACTTCTCATTGTCTGGCAGACAGTCTTGTTTCTCTTCTTGTTCAGTGGGTTATTTTTATATTAATGCAGCTTCACATCATCATAAACTTGCCGCAACCTCCTATTTCTAACTTTTAATAAGGTCACTTCAATGAATTCAGTGTGGATTGGACTAAATGTTCCATTTATGCTTGTTCAGTTCATGTTCAAACTGAATAAAAGGTCCAGAAATTATTTATAATTTAATTAAATGAATGATCATTCATTATTCATAACATTATTCATCGTTAGAGTCCTGCAGGCTTTGCACGAAATACCCTGATGGTTTTAAGTAGGCAAGTTTGTAAATGTTGAATGCTCTTAAATGCTTTTGTAGATTTTCTGAGGGTACTTGAAGCAAAATCTTTAAACAATACCAGTCAATTAATATACTTAGAATGTTAATAATGTGTTTTAGGACTTAAATAAGAATAATATTATGGCACCTCCTGCAACTCTAATTGTACATTCATTCATTCATTCATTTTCTTTTCGGCTTAGTCCCTTTATTAATCTGGGGTCGCCACAGCGGGATGAACCGCCAACTTATCCAGCATATGTTTTACGCAGCGGATGCCCTTCCAGCTGCAACCCATCACTGGGAAACATTCATACACACTCATTCACACACATACACTACGGACAATTTTAGCTTACCCAATTCACCTATACCGCATGTCTTTGGACTTGTGGGGGAAACTGGAGCACCCGGAGGAAACCCACGCGAACACGGGGAGAACATGCAAACTCCACACAGAAATGCCAACTGACCCAGCCGAGGCTCGAACCAGCGACCTTCTTGCTGTGAGGCAAACGTGCTACCCACTGCGCCACCGCGTCGCCCCTCTAATTGTACAGTAGCATGCATTGTTTGCATCATCTTTCTATGAAAACAATAGTAGCATTATTATTAGCTTGATACAATCAGCTGAATACTAAAGTGATGCCACCTCCACACCACAAGGTGTCAACATAGGTTTAGGATCACTGGACAGCACACACAAAAAAAAAAAAGCTAATCTATATCAACAATATATATATATATATATATATGTAGAGTACTGTAAAGGAAAATCAACATTAATCAAATTGCCTGAACTTAACATGGTTATAAGATAAAAGGTTAAAACATACATACAAATTAATAATTGACAAGAAGTAAACTTAGTGAAGTACTGTCAAAATTAAAGCTGAAATAATAATACTGTCATACATTTGACATATTGACTGAATTTAAATAAGTAGTTAACACAATATGAGGCCAAAGTTCAGAATTATGACATAATTAGCTATAATTATGAGGCAAAAGTCAAAATGAACACATTTGAAATTATTATATACTAAAAATAGAGGTCAAAAAAATATATATATTTGTAATGTATACTATATACTGTATATCTATATACTATATACATTTGGCACCTCTGCATTCCGCAATGACCCCATAAACCCAGCACACACAAGATCTCTGGACTCTGAGGGTAATTTTCTAGTTGAAAAGGTAGTGTATTTCCTTCCTCAGCTGCAGTTCACTGGAAAATGGCCTTGCCGTCAGTATTCCCATCATCCTCTCCAGCTCTCTCTGCGATCCACAATCCAAGCAGTTGCTCAAGGCTATTCTCTCTTTTCACTTTAGAGTGCTAAAGTGGCCTGAGCCCCTTTCGCGGCAAGGCGGAAAAATGTTAACATACTGTTGTAGATGATGGCTGTCAAACCAATGTGGCCGTTTGTCAATCTCAATTAGGTTTTCTGCAAGGTCTATGGTGCCTTTTTACCTCTCAGGGGGAAAGAATTCCCATTTCTGTTGTGTGAAATGGTGCATTTCAAGCGCAGTGGAGGACCAGTTCTCAGCTTTGGCCAGCGAGGAATAGAAGCAGCCGCAGAGATTTCCATTTGGGTTGATGCCCGTGGCGAGTGTCACATTGAGGCTTGTCAAGGAGGTGTTGAACTCTAGCAGGTCTTAATAGGTTCATGCCTGATTCTGGACAATGCGTGTTGTTTTCTCATGCTGACTCATTCAGAGAGAACATAAGTCACAGGCTGAGAGACATTTGGATCCATTCAAAACAATCAGATGTTTTCACTGACTGTTTCATCTGTATAACTTCCAAACTGTTGGACAATATAGGATTGTAGGAAATCTATATTTTGGACAGCACATATCAGATCAGTTGATTGTTGAATTGTGTTATTATGAAAGTATCATACTGGTTAGGATGTAAAGAATAGGTCAAATGAAAGGTGAAATGAAATAAATACACTTGGCAGCCTTATTTTTTCAAACGCACATATGGAAAGTTCTGCAGCTTTGCCTGAATGACATCTGTAATATGATTCCCAGAAACGAAAACCGGCCCTAAAATGGGTCATGTTGTTGACATTGCCGAAGGTCTAATTTGAAAACGCATGAAAATGTTGAGGTTTATCATCTAAATGAAACAGTTTTTTCATGAATACGTTTCCACAACAGTAATTTGTCAAATTGAGATCATTCAGGTTATGGTGTTAAAAATTGATTCTTTGCTAAACCATGTCTTAAAAAACATGACTAAACAATACCTTAACAATTGTTGCTTTCCAGCAGAAAAGATGCCTGAATTTGTTACAAGGTTATACATATAGCATACAGAGCTGTGGAATATAATCTTTTTATGAATCATTGCAATCTGAACGATTCTGCATTGGTGCATAAAATATACACTTAAAATGTTAATAAATAGACCTATTATAAATATGTATGCTTCATTATAAAGTATCCTTATTATTAAGATCTAATATTAAAACTGGAACGGAAACATCCAATATAAGTGCACGACTAAACTTTTGAAAGCTGTGTAATTTTAAAATCACTTATGTAACTATTCATTATTTACCACTTTATAAACATATTTCACTGAAAATCACATTTCACTGAAAATGACAGATTTCCAGTTCATTCCTGCGATTGTTTGACAAATCTTATTTGAAATAAATTACCAAAATAGGTGGAGTCTAATAATCAATTAGCATTTATAATTAATATAATTTATGTATTGTTTTTAAAGAAATGGTGCTGATAACATAAATGACTACAAACACCAGATTATTATTTAGTCAGACACTTTCAGATGTACGAAACAAACCTCTACACACTCAACCGTGCTCTCAAAAAAAAAGTTTGAGTCTATTTTCTACAATTTCTCCTATAACAGCTGCCACCAAATATTTTTTCAGCATAATTTCCCCATTTCCCTCGCACTGTTTTCCATACACTCCAGGTGCACCACAAAGGAGGCTGCATGAAGAAAAATTTTAGCTCCTAAATGCTCCAAAATAAAGCTGAAGCGGAGGGTTTCGCAAGACAATGCCTAGAAATTCTGTGACTCAGAAAACATATTGGCTGAGATTCACCACACACCTTTTCTGCATAGTGAATGTAGGTGGACGCCTCCGGGCCGAGGTACTTCACCAGGCTGGAGATCACTGCATCTCTTCTCTCCTCCAACTAAAATAAGCACAAAAAATATTTCTTCATCATTTCACAAAATGCTATTACAGTATAACATGTACCGGGGATAAACACATTTCTTGGTTTGGAATGTCAAATAAAGACATCAGTTATGGAATCTGAGAGATTTCTCTCCATGCATTGAAAGTATATTCACCCCAAAATCTGGCCTTTTTAAAACTTTAATAAAGAGATCAAACAATAAGTCCATATGAATCAACGGTTTAATCTTCGTCTTCTAAAGAGACATGAATTATGATACATGAGACAAACCGATTTAATTAGCTTTTACTCGCATGTATAAACACTAATCAGTGCACAAATGTTTTCAGAATTCAAATTCGAAGGAACTCAAGCATACTTGATGATAAGGTTTATTCTTGCATGTCACACCATCGTGTTTAAGCTTCCACAAGAACCAATAAGGTTTGTTCTCACATGTCAAGTTCGTATGATACTTGAAAGTGCTAAGGCTGATAATAGTACATGCAATATCCATATAGCAGAGAGGTGCAATAAATTCAGTTAATTTATGTGCCAAGTGTTTAATGCATACATTGGTCAAATTTAGATAAACAACCTATCAAATGGGGCCTTACTATATTTATACCTACCTCAGTTGGTGCTGTTATGCTATTGTTTTGAAAAGCGGCCAATGGATCGTCTACCTATGCTGCCGTTTACACTACAAAAGTTTGTTTTTCAGTCCTTTTGAAATGAAACATCAGTGTTTTTAAACTAAACCAAGCCTTTAGCATTTTCAAAATGCAATATTTTCGCTGGTTGAAGATCCCACAATAGTTTGGACGCCAGGAATAACTGTAACAAAACTTATGTGTTTTAAAACAAAAAAGCATTGGTGTAAATGGCAGCTGTGTCTTCTGTTATAATTGGTTGAATGTTGAGTTTGCATCTAATTGGCTAAACAGTAAAGAGTTGCAAGTGTGGGAGGAGTGCGCTGCCGGGAAAAAGTACACACAGTCAAGATAAACTCATGAATTTTAAACATTCAAAACGTTTGGTACACTACCCTAAATTTGTAAATTGCATTTGTGAATTATATTTTATGAATATATATTTTATTTAGTGCACAAGAATTAGGGTTTGAAAATATATAAATATATTTTGTGAATGTTAATTAGGTTTCATGCATGTGAAATTGGCTACACGTGTGTGTGCTTTGTATTTTTTGCATGAATTAATATTGGGACTAATCTGGCTCCACTAGTTTTCCGCCCTGTATTTCATGCAATATTTGGGCATAAACAAAGACATTCTCAACAACTTTGCCTCTAGAACCACATTTGTCAAACAAAACATTATTTAGAATTATGTAAAGAAAAGAAGTCCCTGCTCTTTTACTTAACCTCAAGAAAACCAATGCTGTACAAATATCTGAACTGTCTAGATCAGGGGTGCCCAAACTCGGTCCTGGCGGGCCAGTGTCCTGCAGAGTTTAGCTCCAACTTGCCTCAACACACCTGCCTGGAAGTTTCTAGTATACAGAGCTGGATTAGTTGGTTCAGGTGTGTTTAATTGGGGTTGAAGCGAAGAACTGAGTTTGGGCACCCCTGCTCTAGATCAATAATTATCAAACAAATAAATAAATAAATTACTTTTGAAATAACATATGAAGATGTAAGTGTCATAGAGACATAACTGCATTTAGCATTAACTTATCTATAATATATTTTCATTTCATTGCAAATGACATGCAATGTGTATGCGAAAAAAGCATGCATAATAATTTAAAATTTAAAATAAGCAAAGAAATAACAGCAATGGCAAAAACAGCAATAATAAGCCCTCTTTTTAACGGTATGCTAAACTTAACTATATTTTCACACTGTAAGATAGAGACTGGTTGTGGCTCCTCCACCTCCATCAATCTGAATAACTCCCTTCCTTTTCGGTCTCTGTGAGTTATGGGCAGAAAGGGGCTGGGCTGCGCACCCCTGCTGTTACTATGCCAAGCAGTGACAGATGTTATGGGAATGAATAAAACCCTGCATCTGCATGTTATGCACACTTCCACTTGAACCGAGTGTCCCGGACCATAATTCAGTGTGCAGTTATGGCTGTGCAGCAGGTATGGGACGGGGCGGCAGAGGAACCATCTGCGGGAGGGTTGTTATAAAAGTGTCCATAAGGATCTAGAGGGCCAGCCACTATCTCTAATGCCTGGCTATAAAACAAACCGCACAAAATTACACTTCATGTCCACACTTCAATCTTTGCCAGCTCATTCATGTGAAGCTAATGCAGAGTAACGGCAGAAAGCACACGTAATTCTGAGTAGTCAGTCGGAGCTCTCTGCACATCTGTATAAAGAAGCTGAGGACATGACTCGTCAGTTTCACCGAGAAATCTCAATTAATAAATGCAAAAGATTCCAATGGAGATTTCAACAGAAAATACTATGGTAGCAAGCGCAAATTAGCATGTTAGCAGATGACAACTAGATTGGCTTTTCCATCAGATTCATTATGAATGACGCGACCATCAGCTGAGTGGTTTAGAAGAACTGTTGCCATCTATAATGCATGACTATGGATGGCTTGGGAGAGGTTTGTCATAAAAACATGCTTATCAGACCAGTTTATCTAAAAGAGGGAATTCTGGTAGTGACTGGTTTGCATGGATTTTAGCTTTAGGCTGGTTATTTTGAGCATGCGGGATGTGTGGCAATCTTTGTTTGACGAAGCAACGAGTAACAGATAAATCAATATTTTGGCATGTTATCAGTCAGGAAGAGACCCTTTGAAGAGTCAGAGCTGGAAATATTTGTTCTCCCAAGATAACGCTTGCAGTTTAACGCTGTGGCAAAGACATTAAGCTAATCACTCATCTGATAGCGCTTGTTTGCGTTGACAGTTTGGTTATGGAGAAAATTAATTAGCTTCTTCATTGATCTGCCACAAACACTCGCAGAAAGACTAGCTTAGACTAGCATGAAAGCTACGGCTGTGTCAGTTTCATGATTGGTCCTTTGCTGCTGGATGCTGTAACTAAAATGCAAAAGCAAAAAGCATTTCTCATTAGTTGTGCAATCTGACAAGAAAAGGATAATATGATGTTAGTGTAGATGTAGTATATGTAGACATAGAGAAATATATACTGTCATGATGGCAATGACAAATAATGAGTTATTAGAAATTAGTCATTAAAAATCTAAAAATGTGTTGAAAAAAATCTCTGTTAAACAGTACTTCAAAAAAATTACAACTTCACAGGAAGGCTAATCAACTGCATATTTGCTAATAATATTTTTATTATATTTGGCTAACGTAAAATGGGCCAAATGCTGCATTGCTTAATCCACCATTGTACTTGTTTTTTATTTAATTTAGGGTGAATCACTCTCCAAATACAATAAAATATAATTGTATACATTATTATTATTATTATTATTATTATTATTATTATTATTATTATTGTTGTTGTTGTTATTATCATTATTGGATAATTGATTTTCTTTTTTTAAACACCTGTTCATCTTTTTACAACATTTGAAATAGTCTATTATCTGTTGGAGGAAATTTTAATGACAAAATCAGTGATCAGAAAATATTAATGACAATTATAATGGCCTCAAGCCTCACGGTGGCGCAGTGGGTAGCACAATCGCCTCACAGCAAGAAGGTCGCTGGTTCGAGCCTCGGCTGGGTCAGTTGGCAGTTCTGTGTGGAGTTTGCATGTTCCCCCGGTGTTCGCGTGGGTTTCCTCCGGGTGCTCCGGTTTCCCCCACAGGTCCAAAGACATGCGGTATAGGTGAATTGGGTAAGCTAAATTGTCCGTAGTGTATGTATGTGTGTCAATGAGTGTGTGTGGATGTTTCCCAGTGATGGGTTGCGGCTGGAAGGGCATCCGCTGCATAAAACATATGCTGGATAAGTTGGCGGTTCATTCCGCTGTGGCGACCCCAGATTAATAAAGGGACTAAGCCGAAAAGAAAATGAATGAATGAATAATGGCCTCAAGACAGTTATGTTTATGACAGATTTATGACAAGTTACATTGTCTTGGTAATGTCAAGTTGTCACGACAAAGACAGTTACAAGTTGTGATTTAATTTTGTATGTATAAAGGCGTAAAACGTATAAAGACTTCCTCTTATAATTATATAACTGAGTGAATGACACTTAATGACATTTGTCATAAGCATGCATATAATCTCATTCATACTAATCATGCATGTCATGATTATAAAGGTCTTATGAAAACCACCTTTCAAGTAAAAGTCTACCCCCCAAAAAATACAATAGAACATACAAGTATGACAAGTATAAGTGAATGAGAGCAGAAGTCTCAGCACATTACACTTACAATGGCCAAGGGCTTTTTACTGCAAAAATAAGATCTCTTCAAGTTCAGTTAGATAAAAAAAAACTAGCACATAAGCCCCCAGAACTAAACATATGGTTTCGGATGGGTATTGTGTCTGATCTACTTTAGAGGAGCAGTTTTTGAGCAACTAAATGTCAATATGTATCTATTTTCACCTCTTGACTCATTGTCTCAGTGTTCTCTGAATGTGTGAAACTGAGAATAGACCTGACGCTGGAACATACTAAATTTCCTCCTCTGTACCTCACACTCCCTCTTTCCATTTCTCACTTCAGCACAGCTCTCTATATGTTATTAAAATGCTTTTCTCTCACCTTTCTGTCGCACCAGTCGCGGGCCTGTATTCCGGTGATGAACCCCACCAGCGCCGGGTTGCCTTTGGGGCTCGTAGCATCAAATGTGACGCTCAAAGGGCAGCTCTTGGAGGGGCGAACCACGATTTCCCCTGAGAAACCCTTTTCCCTCCAAAACGCCTGTGAAGTTGGATCAAAACATGCAGAGACTGATTAGCCTTGAAAATGAAAAGCTTTCATTCTATATTAAAAGAAACATTAAACGGACATTACCTGCATAAATGTTAACTAATTGTGCATAAATATTATTTTTATATAGATTTGTGGTTGTTTAGATAAAAAATCTATATCAATATATTGATATAAAATGTTTTAAAGGTCAATTACAGTTGAAGTCAGAATTATTAGCCCCCCTGTATATTTTTTTCCCCAATTTCTGTGTAACGGAAAGAAGATTTTTTTCAACACATTTCTGAATCCATGCTATTATTAACTAACCGCACTGTAAAAAGAAGGGAAAATGAGCTTATGTGTTTTCTCCCATTTGAACGTTGATTTGAATAAAAGCATTTGCTTAATTCTACATTCATTTATATTTTACATTTATTCATGCATACTTAAAGGTGGTCCCATATGTGGCTTTCAAGTGCATTAATAAACATAATAAACATACATAATTCATGAAAATATGCAATTAGAGATAATAAGGAGATATTAAAACACACGGTTTAAGCTCTCAGGCAGGTTTGAGAACACAAGTATACGAGCGTGCTGCGCAGAAAAGTTCTGAAAATTTCCACCTGATCCACAATTTTATGGAATATTTTGTTAACGCTGAAATAAAACTTGTAATGTTAGATCACGTTATTGAGGTCAAGTTGGATAGGCTTTTATTTAAATTAACAAAAATAGTCTAATCTAAGTAATCCAAGTTTCCGTGGTCAATGCATGCACAAGATTTTAAGTTAATCTCCTGTTTATGCAACAAAATGGGAAGTAAAACTACGAATAATAAAAAAGGCAACAAATAAATGCATGAGACTATGTAAGGATTTTTTATTATTGTTTGCATGCATGTCAGACTATTCTTGTTGACTTTCAAAACCAAAATATGACTCTTTCATAATCCATAATTATATAAAATAAATACAATTTTTTTTAATATTTATTAAATTAATGAGTCAAGATGTTTTTTTGTGTGCGAGAGAGAGAGACAGATTTGAGTAGGTTTGATTTCTCATCAAAAATCTGAAAAAGTTACCTATTTTAGAATTATTATTATTATTATTAATTATTCTCCCTAAAATATAACTGAATGGTTATACACTTTTAACAATTTCCTGTAGAATCTACAGTAACTTACTGGCAACAGTTCGCCAGTAACTTACTGTTAATCAATTACCGCAAAAAAATACTGTATTTACATTTACAGCACCATTTATGTTGCTGTATATGTATTTATAGTATTGTATATATTTACTGTAAAATACACAGTCATTTTCACAATGCAACTTTAAAATACAGTACCCTATTGCATAATTGTCCTACAATAGAATTCAGTTTACATTAGTTAAATACTGTGTAATTGACAAAAATTAACAGTGTACGTTAACTACAACAGTATACCTGTTTCTTCAAAATATCCACTTTTGTATTCAACAGAATAAAAAATAACTAAAATTTAAATTAAATTAAAGTAAAATGAATAAATAAATAATTTTTCAAAAAGATAATAAACATTTTTGTATATCGGAGTCTTTTTGAGTATATTTAGTTTCTCATCAAAATGTAAAAAACAAAGTGAATTATTATTAATTATTGAATTATTATTTCACATTTTGTGCACCAGCAAATTAGTGAAGTACACCCCATTTTCCTAAATTCCAAAAGACATTTCGCAGTTGACAGCAAAACCTCCTCATCTGATTGAAGTGTAGTCTAAAGTCACAGCAGACCCAAGATGAAATTGAAATATTAAATTAAAGTGAGGGCTTACAGTGAATGTGGTAGACTGAGCATGAGGCAGCGGCTCTCCATGCCTTTGCACATTTTAACTTCATTACGGCGTTTAATGCAATAGAGCTGCAAGCCAAGTGACTTGCATTGGGAAAGCCAGTAAAGCCAGCACTGGTATAAGTGGATGAGCTACGCGTGTTACTCACAGTGGGGTAAGTGATGATAAACTTCGTCATGTGGCCCATGGGTAGAGACTGGATAAGGCGCTGGCGCTCGGATGGAAGGGGAGGCTCGTAGTGGATCTGGGCTGAAAGGAAGGGCATAATCAGGGTGGCACTGAAGTAAACAAGAGCCACTTAGCGCAGAAAAAAAAAGGACAATTGAGAAAGTTAACAACTCTATTCGGAAAAATATTGATCTGCTTTGTTGTTTACTGACTGCTGAGGAAGCACTGAAAACCTTCTTTACACTCAAAAGGGAACAACTCTGAAGTGAAGCAACTCTTAATCTATTTGAATAGTATATGATGTTAGCATTTTGCTATGCTAATGCTAGACTCCAACAAGCATAAATAGTGTGCATACAAATTTGGGTGGCATCCTTTAATTAGTTAACTAGTTTTAGTCATTCTTTCTCACATATATGTGCTAATCTACAACCTTTTATTATCAAATTTTGATGTAGATGTTGGCATTTGGATTTGAATGCTTGATTATGCTAGTCTTTGTAATTAGAAGATGGTTTGATGTTGCTAAGCTAATGCTGTGAAACTCACTTAGAGATGCTTTAAATAGTATGTCATTACACAAGATTATAACAGTCACATTGGTGGACATTTGATTTTAGATGTTCACATTTGGAAGTGTTATGCTTACAGTATGTTAGCATTTAGATTTATAAGTTGGCTATGCTATAAGCTGACATTGAGAACCTAACACACATTAATTCATAAACCTTTCAGGAAAAATAATGTTTTATCAGTTTGCTGGTTTTATCAACTCTTTCCTAATTATCCAATGTATTTGGGTATGATAAGCTTTTGTTTGAATTTGGATTTACAAGCATGTTACTAAAAGCTTGTGCTGTACAATACCTGATTGTTTCATTATAGTTGTCTACTTTTATCAATTCATTTATAGTACTCAATGAAAATAAATGCAGGCATTAAATACATGTTAGAATTTTAATTTAGAAGTTAGTTTGATATTAGCATTTTGCTATGAACTGGTGGTATCAAATTAAGAATCATAAAGTACATACAAACGTTTAATTACAACAAGTTTTTTTTCATTCTATTTTAATAATGAATGAAACACAAGCTAATATGCAACATATTGGTCACATTAGGAAGCATCTTGGATGTATATGTCAGCATTTGGATATTTTTCGGAATGTTTTGCGTCAGTTGGATATCTACAGTACTGTATATATTGGCTTGATGTTAATCTTTTTGCTATAAGCTGAAGTTGAGAAACTCTAACAAGCATAAAAATAGACTGTACACCTGCAACTTGTACTTCCAGAGAGCTCATCGCATGCATTCTAGTATTGCTTTCTCGGCAAAAGATGCTTGTAAGGCTGAAGCGCCTGAGATTTTGTTTAACTCATTATGTTTTAGAAGGCAGAATGATTAAGCAGTTACACAGTAAGAACAAAAAAAACATAATTTCCTGCCAGAACATTATCTAATAAATTTCCTTAAAATCCTTAAAACACAATAAGTAAATCCAAATATGAGTAAAATACCTGTAAAACAATGCATACGTAATCTTCCTTCACTGGCTCATACCTTACTGACTGGTTTTAGACACAAAGAAAATATCTCATGAACACAGAGGATTCTGGGCACCTGCATATATTTGGATAGAGGATAGGACTGAATAGAAATACAGAAAAACAGAAGACAGACTCCAAAATGAGAGGCAAGGCAAAAACAGAGTGCGCCGGAAGACAGACAGGAGGAATATGGTACAGAATAACTCATAGGTCTCAGATCATCGCTGGATATTGATTTAGGTAGCTATACCTTATAATCAAGCAGCACTTTGGCAAATTGGATGTAGTACTCCAGTGACTAGCTCTCCATGGAATTGCCAATCTATTAAAGAATCCCTGCGATTTAACACTACTACTTTGTTTTCTTAAAAGCCATAATTAAGGCTTAGCCATTTCTGCGGATGTAAGTGTGGGGTATCCAATAACGTTATGTGTGCCCCTCAGGGCCATCTTCGTGTCTGCGTAACGCAAACGCTGCCAGAAGGGACCCTGACCTCATTTTTGACAAGACAGCCATCTGGCAACAAGCTGACATGTGAATCAGGGGGGCACACAAATAAATAATCATGCTGCACGATTGAAAAAAAAACCTAAATTGAATAAAAAATGATTATTTAATAATAAATAATAATATGCTGCACGATTGGTCAAGTGAAACGCAAGTGCTTGAAAATAAAAGTCATACAGTCATTAAGAAATAAATATTAAAATTAATAATAATTATAATAGTCAAGAAACATTAAAGTGCATTTTCTTATATTTAAGTAACAGTGCACTGCCATTCTTTTTAATATATTTAAAGTTTTTCATATACAGGTACATGTAAGAAGTGAAAAAATGCAAAGTTTACCTAAATCTGAAATTTCTGTCATCGTTTACGCAACCTTCTCTTGTCACAAACCTATTTGCATTTCTTTCTTCTGCTGAACACAAAATAAGCTATTTTGAAAAATGTTGGAAACCTGTAACCATTGACTGTCATAGTATTTGTTTTTCAACTTTAGGTCTTTATGAACTTTAGGTCAGCTTCAAAAGAACCTTATTTTTAAAGCCAATTAACTGCACTGCAATTATTTGCGCTTTAATTTCCTGAAAAAACTTTGAAAGCCACAATTCTTAAATAAGATAAATTTGAGAAAACGTGTGTCTTAACAGGCACCACATGGTTATTTATTTATTTATTTATTTGTTTATTTATTTATTTATTTGTTTGTTTGTTTGTTTGTTTGTTGGTTAGTTGGTTTATTATTTGTTTACTTATATATTTATTTACTGTGGATAGGGGAATTTACACAACAGTTTACACTGTCACAAAAAACAAAAACAAAAAAAATCATTTCTTGCATGGATCGGAATGAAAAATCCACACAAGATCGGATTTTCCATATGCATCCACTTCCAAACGTGCTTTTAAATCAGACACATCCTCTCAAACTCTTGACATTTGACCTGTGCCTGAACACACAGTCAATTCTCCTTGGAACTTAAACCCACAGTGCAAGGACGGAATGTTTGAAAACAGCTTTTTAATGTCATTTTATGAAGCAGACATGCCTGTGCATTCACACTATTGATGTGAAAACTTTATATATTGGTAAGAGATGCACACAATGAAACATTCAGGAGCATAGAAGCTTGCTTTCAATATCTGCTCTGTGAATTCTATACATAAAGCTGGGTTTGTTTTTCTGAAAGATCATGTGACTGCACTTTATCAAAAATAAAGATACAAAAGCCGTCACTGGGGTGGTACCTTTTTAAAAGGTACACGTTTGTAACTAAATGGTCCTTATTAATACCTCAAGGGTATGTACTAGTACCTAAAAAGTACAAATACATACCTCTTGAAAATTTTAGGTACTAATATACACTTTTGGAGTACCAATATGGACCCTTTAAGTACAAATGTGTACCTTTTGAAAAGGTACCACCCCAGTGACAGCTCTCGTACCTTTATTTCTGAGAGTGTGGAGTGATGATGCTAAAACTTCAGCTTTGAAATCAAAGCAATATTATTTTTAATATGAATACTTTTAACTATTTTACTTTTTTTCAGATCATTAGCTATTAAAGCTTGTAAAATACTGGTTACATGCACAGAGTTTTACTCCCACAGATCATGTTTTCATGCCATTTTAAGTGTTATTTGGGGATTTTTATTAAGTTTTTATATTTAATTGTGTGGTTTCTTTACATTTTTCAATCAATCTTCCCATTAACAGTATTATTTTTTTCCAACAGATTGATTTGTGAAGGCTGAACAGTGAACACATACAAACACAAGAGGTGGGATTTATCGCATGAACCAATCAATCCCACCCAAACATAACCAGTCATATCCAATCATATTGAGATGGAGGCATTCACTCCTCTCACATGACTTTCCCCCATTCATTCTCAATTACCCCCAGTAAACTCATGGCATTCTGGGCTCAAAGTGTAACTTTATCTTCTTTTGACCTTGTTGGACAGCGTTTCTTTACAAAAATATATCCACATTTTAATGTTATATTTAAGTACTTTCTATTATTTTTCAAGGCTCCAAACATTATTTTAAAAGACTTAAAATGTGTGGCAGCCGAAAGTGTGTTTTGAAACCTTGACTTAGAGCCTGTAATGAATTCTGAAATAAATGAAATACACAAGCATCTATAAATATAATTTAAAAAACAGGTTAATTTTAAAAAATGGATACAAAGGAGCACTCAGATACTGTTGGGAAAGAAACTGTCACTAAGTCCAGCCGTAAATGTTTAGCAAAACACCCAACATCTAATTTGAGTGAATCCAGCACTACGCAGAAAAGCATTTTAATTGGACCTAATAAATGTCTCTGTCATGACAATGAAAAATCAACCAGGACAGGAAATGCAGCGAGGCGCTACGTGTATAATTTCGTTAAGCGACGGTAATCAGAAAAAAAGATATTTTGATTGCATTATGTTTCACAGATTGGACACTAATTGAACAAGAGGCTCTGATTAGCACATTTCCATCGCTATAACTTTCTCCTGACGTGTTAATAAAAAAATTAAAACCCTACCACACCGCATGCCAATGTATCTTTTCTTAAGCGTGGATTATTTCTGCGATTGTTTACATGTGAGCGACAATGGCAAGTCAGCTCATATGAATCAGTCTCTCTGAAAGGCTGTGATGGCAGATGGAGAAACAGATCTAATTTATCCGCAGTGACTGAGGCGTGGAGTTGCTCTCATTGATTGAGAGAGATCGCCCTGTGTCTGGCAGTCCATCATAGCTGTGTGCTGGGAAGTGACAGCGACTGTCTGCTTGTTTCAATTTGCTAGACGTTAGGAAATAGTATTGCCACGATGTCACCAATCTGACAACCACACAGGAAGACAAAGGGCTGCGCAACTGTAGAAAGAAATGAATAAATGTTTGATTTACTGATTTTCAGATGATTTAAAGCAGATATCTAGTCTATATGCAATACAGTATAATGTCTCGGCAGTGGTAGAAATAAAAAATCATTGTAGCGAGTGGGGCTGTAAGAGTGGTATGAGGCTGGTGAAATGAGTGTTAACTAAAGTCACCTGTGTGCACCACTTGTCTGGAGTCTCACGGAGGAGCTCTAGAAACTTAAAAGGAGGAGAGACAGCAGTGGAAGACAAGAGAGGACCAGGCCTGGACATGTTTGCTTTCAGGTAGTCACCGTCCTTTTGTGTTTTATGTTTATTTCCATTATTAAAATTATTTAAAGTTCTTTGGTTCTCCACTTCCTTCTTCCCAATGGCCAAAGAGGCATCAGACCTCATTACAGTTATACTCAAGTAAACGTACCATTACTTGTCAAAAAAAATGTAGTGCAAAAAGAGTAAAAGTATCTGTTCCAAATACTACTTGAGGTATGAATAAAAAGTAGCCCTTCTAAAAGCACTCAAGATATTATATAATACTTATAATACTTATTATATTGTGAAATTTATTAAATGAAATATTAGGGTATTATGCATACCCTGCAAATGAAACATTTAGCTGACATTAGTGCACTTTTTAAGGGTTTTTATAAGTCTATGTTAAAATGGTTGCCATCCATAGACTATAAAGTTCAAATGTGAGATTAAATTATTGCTAGAATAAATCTGATGCATTTACAGGCAAAATGTGTGTAACCTAATGCTGGGTTCACACCAAATGCGGTGCACCATGTCACTCGCTGTAGTTTACTCATGGGATTTATTTATTTTTTTTGATTGATTGATTGATTGAATTCAAGGGGCAGCATGGTGGCACAGTGGGTAGCACAATCGCCTCACAGCAAGAAGGTCGCTGGTTTCCTCCGGGTGCTTCGGTTTCCCCCACAAGTCCAAAGACATGCGCTATAGGTGAATTGGGTAAGCTAAATTGTCCGTAGTGTATGTGTGTGAATAAGTGTGTATGGATGTTTCCCAGTGATGGGTTGCAGCTGGAAGGGCATAAAACATATGCTGGATAAGTTGGCGGTTCATTCCGCTATGGCGACCCCAGATTAATAAAGGGACTGAAAAGAAAATGAATGAATGAATGATTGAATTCAATTATTTGATTTTTTACATTTTACATTTTTTTTACTATAAACGTACAATACTTGTGTTTATGTAATAATCTTCAAAGCATAAAAATTCACTGATCCACTACCAAACTGATGCATCTATACATCTATACACTACCAAACTGATGCCTCTATATCAGTTGTACCACATAAAAAAATGTCAAAACAGCATCTTCTAAATTGTCATTGTTTTAAAAGATGAGATACATTTTGTTGCACAGTTGCTGTTTTTTGAAATCATTGAAATAAAATTCTTGACAACATGAGCTTTTTATGACATTTTTAGCAAACAAACAAACAAACAAATAAATAAATAAATAAATAAATAAATAAATAAACATTAAAAAATACCTATAAGCACTAGATATAACGGAGCAGGAACCGTAGTCTATGAATGCACAGTTGGAATCGCCAAAGTTTGCATGGTTGTTTGAATAGATGCATATTTGCTGAATGGTGACAGTATATGAGAAAATATTGCTGTGTTTGCCTTCTTATTAAAAATGACAGAAAGGCAAACTCTTTAATGTTCTCAGTGCTGTCAAAATATAAGCCTTATTGGCCGATAAATATAAACTGTTAAATATCAGCTAGTATGTACACATTTTATACTACAGTATACAAGCCAGATTGTAGTAATCTGCCGCATCCCCCTCAGTTGAACACACAGGAATGCATACCTGCCAACCCTCTGCTTTTTCCAGGATTCTCCCATACTTTAACATTCCATTCCGCTATCATTAAGTTTAAATATTTTCCTATGTTTAATCTTTCTATGAGGGTTGCACGGTGGCGCAGTGGGTAGCACGTTCGCCTCACAGCAAGAAGGTCGCTGGTTCAAGCCTCGGCTGGATCAGTTGGCGTTTCTGTGTGGAGTTTGCATGTTCTCCAAAGTCCAAAGACATGTGGTATAGGTGAATTGGGTAGGCTAAAATTGTCCGTAGTGTATGAGTGTGAATGAGTGTGTATGGATGTTTCCCAGTGATGGGTTGCAGCTGAAAGCATCCGCTGCGTAAAACATATGCTGGATAAGTTGGCAGTTCAATCCGCTGTGGCGACCCCAGATTAATAAAGGGACTAAGCCGAAAAGAAAATGAATGAGTGTATGAATCTTTCTATGAAAAGATTGAAAGGTGGCAGTAACATCTATGAAAGGTGGCAGTAACATCTACACAGAGCCATGCAGTAATCCGTGTATAGGTGTATAATCTCTATCCACATAATTCTACCAAACAACCAGGGGGCACCCTTGCTCCCTAAATGTGATATAATTACACGGTATAATTACCGTGTTTAAGATCTGATTTCTTTAAAAATCAGTGATCTTCACTGCCTGACTGGGAAATGATATAAAGTGGATATCAGACCAGACAAGAAACACTGAATTAAATTCCATTATTCTGCACCATGTCTTTAAAATATGGAACCACAGTGCTGCTCCTGATGGTGCTTATGTTTAAATGGTCTTTCATCTCGTTATATGCTTGAACAACTAAATGAATACTATTTAACTGATTGTATTTTTATTAATTACAATGTCGATGCTGTAAAATAAAACCAATGAAATTAAACACAGTCACATTATTCTTTCACTGGAAGTTTATCAGTGGCTGAAAAACACTTGCTGTGCATATATCCCATTATGCTTTCGTTTTATTTTGGCTTGAAAGCACTTTGAAATGTATTTAAAAAATGGCCGGATTCCCTTTCTTTCATTAAAGCCACACACCATCGCCCTTCCTATGAATGTCAATGCATGTAACGGTGCGTGACTGTCGGACACACTCCATAGCATAGCGATAAAGAGACGCTATTCACAGAGTGCATCCTGTACATGCAATTTGAAGAAGAGCAGTAGTGGATACTTTAGGATTTGAATGTGTTTTTAAAAAGACAAATACACACAACAATAGGCAAACGTGTCTGTCTTGGCGTGTTTCATTTTAAACAAAACTAGTTGCATCTTAAATTAGCATACACAGTTAGAAAAGCATTTAAATGCTTGTCATAATAGATTAACTTGTGCATTTGTTCTTAAAGTGACACCTATGTTATTTGATGTTAATCAAAATGAAAATGAGACATTCATTCTTTGCTCTTCACTAAATAACTAACTTTAATCACAATGTATATTAAAATTATACAGTGAAGAAAAAGTCAATTTGAACTTTCTGTATTAGGCCAATTTTAATAGGCTAAACTGTTTAATTTGTTTGAAACTATTTTTCTATTGTGTGTTATTTATTCTATTGTTTGTAATTAACTTTCTTCTTACAATAAAACCTCTCTGAATGAACAGATTTAGGATTTAGCGCACTTAGAGGAGTTACTTAGTGCAGGTATGTTAACAAATGAGAGTAGACTTACCCATATGTAAATTATTAAATGAAAGCAGCATTCAGCACATATTATCTGGAGATGTTTGTCTTTACCTGCTATGCATAATTCTTTCAGTGAAGCAGGTGCTAAAACATCACAACAATGCAAATAAACACAACACATTCACTATGTGGCTGCAGCTCAAGCTTTAGTAAATTCCCTGGATATTTCACAGCCCTTATTCTAGTTCTTCTGTCAGTCTAGTGCTGTCTCTCTCTCTCTCTCTCTCTCTCTCTCTCTCTCTCTCTCTCTCTCTTTCTCTCTCGCCTTCAGGTTTTTTATTTTTATTTATTTATTTTTTTTTTGTCATTCTGTTGTCTATATTCCCCCTCACTCCTTGGCATCTCTGTCACCTCTGTTATCCAGGTAGCTGTGAGTGGCGGAAAAGACAGTTATAGCATAACCTCAGGCTAATGGACCACAGGTCCTCGCATATCTGTAGGATTCCCCCACCTGCCGGGAGCCTTGGGGAAAACTGTGCTTATGAAAAGAACACGAAAAAAATAAAGCCATCACTGACTCAAACTGCTGTTCCACACTAAAAATCCTAGACACCGTGAGTTGAAAACCAAGCCTGCTTGTTTTCATTTTGGCTTAATTATAATAAATCATGATAAAATAATGTGATGTATTACAATATATTCATCTATAAACTATTTTGTAATTTAGTAGGCATCAATATATTCAGTTTCCAGATAGTCAAACTATTATATAAAAATGTAACTGTGTACTCATCCTGGAAAGCTTTTTGTCCAATCACACTCTCTCTAGAATGACAATTTCCATCCCAAATACCACCTGTAACCTAGCAACTGTCTATTTTTTAGGTACAATCCTTCACTCGATACAGTAAATTAGAGATGTGTTTGAATTACATTGACATTTCCATCAAGTTTCCATTAATTTTAACATCAAATAATTTGAATGTTGAATTTTTATGGAAGCATGTTTCAGCCACTGAATTAATTATCATTATTTTTTAAATGTAATTGTGACTGTCTATCTGACATTTCTGAATTTCCTCTAACCGTTGTGAAATATACAGATATCTTCCAAGTTATCTCACTAACTGTGAGACACAAATTCCTCAGAATTCCTCAGAATTATAACAAATTCTGCAAAAAAAAGTAATCCTCAGTGATGAAATGAAAAATAAATTCAGAAATATGAGATATAAACTGTGCAATCTCTGTGAAAAAAAAAGTATTTTCCTTTATAATAAGATTTTACCCGTGTTCGTGTGGGTTTCCTCCGGGTGCTCTGGTTTCCCACACAGTCCAAAGACATGCGGTATAGGTGAATTGAATAAACTAAATTGGCCGTAGTGTATGTGTGTGAATGAGTGTGTATGGATGTTTCCCAGTACTGGGTTGCAGCTGGAAGGGCATCCGCTGTGTAAAACATATGCTAGATAAGTTGGCGGTTCATTCCGCTGTGGCGACCCCTGATGAATAAAGGGACTAAGCCAAAGGAAAATGAATGAATGAATAAGATTTTAAAACCTGACAGTGAATCGATGTCCCAATATAGTGACCGTAAACCTTTTTGCCATTTTCTTAGCTTTTCTCTCAATGCTGCTATTTTATTCTACAAAACAGCTCATTCCATGCATTGTACATCATTATGACTTATCTACAATTATTGCACATGTGCAGCACTTTACAGATTTGGCTGTCAATCAGATCAAGTGTTTACATGTCCTCTCAAACTCATTACAAAAGGTCTACAACACCCCTTCATTCTTCATTCACCTTCAATCTGACCTATTAAGGTTACGTGAGGACATTTCAGTCTGATCAAACCTGATTACTAACAGATGTGTTTGCATGTCAACATAGCCAGTGTGTCCAGTCCATTGCTCAAAACTCAATAGGAAATATGCCACCTACTTTTGAATTAAAGCATCTTTAAACTAGGACCTTTTCATCTTTTTTCTCCAAAAGGATTCTGTAATTGTGCGTTAAAGTACTATACATTTATGAAAATGTCACGAAATGCCATTTTCATCCCTTGATCCCTTGTTCCCCATTCACAATCGCCATTCTCCATTCATTTAGTAAATGGCAAAGCAATACCAGCAATTTGGTAATTAAAGGTTTTCGTGTAAATCCCATTCTTTTGGAACGATTTCCCAAAGCACCATTAAAACCGGAAAAACCCTGGCAAAAACCACTTACAAAAATAGGTCATGGCAGTCAAACGGATGCTAATATTTTGCTACCCTTCTTTCATACAGTATAAACAGGCCTCTAAGGGAAACTCTGAGTGCTGTGGTGTGTGTGTGTGTGTTCCCCCCATCACTGGAGATGCTCCTTTATCAAAGCCGAGTCGATGGGAGGCCGGACGGGCACCGTTTTCTCTGCCAGTCAGCTCAAATTGCATGCAGCTGCAGCACCAGTTTAGTCAGGTACAGCGCTTTGGAAGAAGACTGGAGGTGTTAAAAATAGCAACCAACCGGTTATGCTTTGACACACCACAAACCCACCTAAGGAATGCGTCCAAACCCAGAACACCAAGACAAAAAGCGCATGCATCCCACAACCTGACTAATCGCGGGCATATTGTAGGCTTGGTGCGGCAGAACATGAATACTGCATGGGTTTATACAGCTACATGAGCACCCACGCACAACAATTCCTGCAAACACACACGCACACACACATTAGTTTTTCATGGTTGCCCACGCACACCCACACTTCTTATTCTGTCCTCTGCCCGACTGACAGAGAAATCCAGGAGTGTTGTGTGTAGTTGTTAACGCGTGTTTAAAGTGATTGCAATTGCTAGAAGACACCCGTCCCACTTGTGACTTTTGAAGAATAAACATTGATTGTAAATCTAGGGATCATTTGTTTATTTTTGTGGATTTATGATTTAAAACTAGTGTACTATAAAAACAACCTGACATCAAATAAGGCATAAATGAATAAATGTTTAAATTATATTTTATAAATGTAATAAAATTAAAATGTAACTACTTTTTTATTGCTTGGCGATATATAGGCAATATTCCTTCAAAATATCTTTCACACAAACATGCAGATATTATATTTATATAGCAGTCTTTTTGGCTTTTATGTTCACATACAGTACGCTATTCCATGTTGTGGACATGATTAATAGTACAGCCCTTCCTTTTGATTTACACAATCCATCCAATGAATACTTTAGGTGAACTATTCCCTTGAATATTTAATAATATATTATATATGGAAGCTCCATATTGAACAGAAGTCTTCTATCAGCTTGAATTGCAAACTGAAGCACAATAAAGTATTATCCAGCAGTTCATTAATCATTGAAATGGAGGTGGAGGAGGAGAGACTTCACTCATTATAAAAGATAAATGAACATGAGGTTAAAACACTGGTCTTCATTAGTCCGGATGACAACATGACACGCGGCGGGACACAATAACATTGAGACTGAGATGAGATTATAGGCACAGGAAAATCAGTAAAGGTGTTCAGTTCCCTAAGTAGAACAGTTTTGCTGTATAAGGCAAGTCATTGGACAACAGTGGTTTGTTCTGTAGCCAATCGAATATCTATCTATCTATCTATCTATCTATCTATCTATCTATCTATCTAT
>CAIGQV010019090.1:7055005-7068927 GCA_903798115.1 Danio jaintianensis
TATGTGTGAACATACCTGGCAATAAAGCTCTTTCTGATTCTGATTGTTTGTGTTTAAACAGATTTGGAACAAGTGAAGGGAGAGTAAATGATGACACTTGTTGGGTGAACTATCCATATTGTAACCCTTTAAGGATCACAGTGCAGCCCAAAACTCTAATTAAAGAAACAGTTCACCCAAAAGTAAAATATTAAATATACGCAATTTTTACTCATCGTTAAGCGGTTCCAAACATTTATTAGTTTCTGTTGTTTGATAAACACAAAATAACATATTTTGAAGAATGTTAAAAACCAGCAACCACTGACATCCATAGTAAGAGAAACAAATACTATGGATGTCAATGGCCACTGGCTGCCAGCATTAAAAAAAACATGTTCTTTTGTTTCAACAGAAGGAAAAACAAAAGAAAGAAATTCAGACAAGTTGGAACAAGTGGAGGATGGTCAGATGGTTTTTGTCATTTTCAGCATATTCAAAAAGCATATACAGTATGTTCATTAGCAGCTTCTGCATTTTTCTTTCCTGAAGGCGTAGGCAGCTGACATGACAACCACCGAAGTTCAGCTGATTAATCCTGTACATTAAACAGATCTACTGTTTATGTATATGTAAAAATGCTTTGACCGTGCAGCAAGAACGTTTTTGTAAAACTACATATTTTTGTGCAAATGTTTCCGTTACTTGACGCCTGTTTGGGAGTCATAGAAAGCATTTAGCAAAAAAAAAAAAAAAGCAAATAGTACTATTTTCAAACATATACAAACGCATGTTCAGTGAATGACAGATGCTCAACCCATCATGACGCACATACAATATGAGTAGTTATATACAGTAGCCTAAACAGTTAGCGATTCACATATCCTGCATGGATTTTAGTAGTAAAAACCAGGAGAACACGGGTCAATTTCTTGTTTTATTTGGCAAGGGTGAGCGATCTCACGCCAAATGCGCTCTGCACAAAGTAACACACCGTGATATTAAAACAAACCTCCCTTGGTTTATAATGTTTTCAATGCAAAATCACCACTAGTAAAACTCGGAAAGCTTACTGTACCTGGACACCCACTGTCCACCCATGTCCCACTGCTCAACTCCATTGGCAGCCGGCAGGTCTTCACTTACAGTTCGCCCTCCGACACGGTCTGCAGAAAACGAGCAAAACGTAATGCATGTGTATGTTTTATATAACTATGCAGACAAATTGTATTTTGTATAGGCTATACCCCTGGCCTCCAGCACGAGCACGCTGAGCCGCGAGTTTCTCTTCTGCAGCCGCCTAGCAGCGCTCAGTCCGGACAGGCCCGCGCCGACGACAACCACGTCAAACTGATCCTCACTCATTCCTGCAGTGCTGCGAGCAAACCGAGAAAAGAACTGTGTTGCACGGCCAAATAAAACAGCTAAAATACCCTACAGAAAAAACTGCAAAGTCACCGAGGGGGAAAGTCCTGTTTTATTGTGCACACTTGTTGCGTTTCTTGTCAACGCACTTGGCACTTCGCCCTGATAAAGCAGACCGCTGTTTGTTGACTGCCGTGGGACCCCAGAAGAATTCCTTAGACCTCCCACTTGAGTAAACCGGATTATTCTCACGGTTTGGATTGCTGTTTTATAAAACCCACTAAAATGGATACTTGAATGCCGCTTTTTTTTTTTAAACGGATTTAATTGGACTTCAAATTAACATGCAGATAATGTAAACGGAAATGTTTACACTGTTACACTTATTTTAGACCTTTAGCAAATATAAGTAACCTTGCAACTAAATCCTTGTAGAATGTATAATGGGAATTGCATTGGTTTGCATAAAAACTGTAATAGTCCTAGTGGGCTTCTAATGGTTATACTGGAAATGAATGGAATATGTGCCCAAACACAGAAAACATCCAAGTGTTCTGGTTTTAATGGTTAATATTTGGTATATGTAATGGAAACTATTAAAATTATTTTTTTTTTTGTTCCAGCAGGGATGTCAGTTGACCTATTCACTTTGGTTCATTTCCCAAATCATCCATAATATTTTCAAATCAAAAATGCATTTCTCGAAGCAAGCAGTACAAACAGCAAAACACAATGGATTTTGAGCAAAACCCTGAAACTTGTTTGAAATCCTTCATTCATTTCTCAATAATAGTATATGCTCATGGATAGATTTACTGTATACCTGTTCTTTCTACAAATAATTTGCATTAATGAGAACACCGTTGTTCTCCCAACATTTAGTTCCGTCTTCTGACTCTTTGCTCATTACAGTACAATGCCATATCTAAGAATATGGTCCAAGGTTTACGTTCTCTGCATTTTCCCAATTTGCCTCCCTACACTTTATCATTAACTAATTTATGTATAAAATCTTCAATGAATTCCTTTTGTTTAGACATAAAGGACATTTATTTAAACTCAAATGTTGGTTTTAAAAAGTTTTTAAAAATATTTAAAAAATGAATGTACAAAAAATTTAAATGTTCATATTTGACCCAAATCTTTCAAAGATTTGCATTTTTAGAGTTTACCTTCCGGGCACCTTGATGTCAAACGATGAATGTGAATTTGAATTTGATGTCAATTGACTAACTTGATGTTATAACAACATCAAATTGACATCTAACAATGCCGTCAAAAACACATCAACAATTGATTGAGAGGGGTCTGGATGCAGACTTGGTGCAGATGCAATCTGAGCTCCATGCAATGCTTTTTAATGGGCTCACCTAACCCCACCCCTAACCCTAGCCATCACAGTGACGTCACTAGCTCTATTGAGTGCATTGTGTCTGACATTGCATCTCTGAGAGATGCAATCTCAGCTTGCATCATCAAGGCTGCATCCAGATACTACTGAATTGATTAAAGGATTGTCCTGTAATCGATTTTTGATACCAACATTAGCTGTCAATTTGATGTCTTTTGACATCAGGGTAATTTACATGCATTGTATGGATACAAAATCTTGTGTAAATGTGGAATTGAGGTTGTCAGATAAATAAAACTTTATTGTATCAAAATACTTTTGTGTCGTTATTTTGGTGGTCAAAAGGACATCAATGTGTGGATGTCAAATGGACGTCAAGGTTTTGACATCAGATCGATTTGCATTTTTAGATTTTAGATTTTTAGAAAAAAATAGTTTTTTGATGTCAATGTCCATTTGATGTCATTTTAACATTAAGGTGACTGCTGGGATTTTGTTCCCAAAGGTTTTTTTCTGAACTGCATAATTCCCATCTGTTAACCATGACCACAATCTTATGTGAGTTGTTACACAGTAGATAAGGTTGCAGCATCCTATTCACAAAGAGCATGAAAGCCACACTCTTTATTGTAAAGAGGCCACCTTTAGATGTAAAGTATGTTAGCCTTGAATACATTGCGAATTTAAGAGAAATCCTTTGTTTACTTTGAATACACACAAATGCATTGAACAGTTGATATACTGAATCGCTCCAATAATGTATTATTCAGTCCTTTGTTTTTTTTCTGAGTGGTGTAACCAGTTGTCACCTGAGACCAGTCTCCATGGACCACATCACCATGGTACCACCTTCACTTGATACCAGAAGTGACTTGTTGTCTCACAGTGAAGCCATTCAGATGGTGAAGACTGACGCTGAGAGATAAACCGGCCCTCCATCTGTAAGTTTCTATTTATATTACAGTTTTATCTCTGTTTTTATGGCCTATTTTCTAGCACAGATAAACATTCACGCAGAGGAACCAGTTGTTCCAGTCGATCAGCATAAAAAGCTGCAAAAATGTTTCTTGTTGTGTTGTATAAACATGGGGCTGGATAGATTTTGTTGAACAATGAGGTTGTAGGCTTTAAAATAGTGCAGGAGGAAGAATTGAGTGTTACTGAAAGAAAAACAACAAAAATGTGTTTTTCTTTCACAGTGAGGCAGGCAGTAGACATTTTGCTTTGTGATTGGGAGGGAAAATGGGGTGTTTTTTTTACTTTTTAGTGAGGTGTAGCATTTTAAGGGGACAAATTGTGGTTTTGGTCAAGCATAATTATGACTGAAGATGTCAAAATCAAAAAAGTGAATTGTGAGATTAAAACAGTTAAAATGAAAATCAAAATATAATATAATCTTTGTAAAGTCAAACTCTAATAGTTGGACCTTTTCTTGTCATAATTATGTTAAAATGTTTTGATATTAACATAATCTTTTATTATATTTCATCAATATTTTGACTTTTCGGGCGGCGCGGTGGCACAGTGGGTAGCGCTGTCGCCTCACAGTAAGAAGGTCACTGGTTTGAACCTTTTATATATATATATATATATATATATATATATATATATATATATAAATATATATATATATATATATATATATATAAAATGAAAACATTTTCAACTATTGATTTATTAAGTCTTATTTTAATCATTAATCAAAAAAGACGCATTCAAAACTAATCAAAAATAAAATGTCTGTGCTTTCTTCAGTCCCTTTTCATTTTCAGGCTTAAGCGTGTTTCTTCAAGACTTCAATCTGCTGAATGGGAGGAAGTGGCACAAAAAACCCTGTCCAAACATGAATGTTCAAAATCGCTGCTGCAACAAAAGGTACTGAAAGTTCAAAATATGGTCCTCAGCAAGACACGCTCATTATCTTCCTCACAGTCACTTTCAGTTGCGCTCCTTTTCTCTCTCTTTACTTTCATCTCTCACAGATGTCGAAAATGGCCTTGTGTTACACGAACGAGTTTGTCCCCGTCGTCCTCATTTATGATATTGACTGTGTTCATCCTGTTTCTCAAAGCAAGTAAGTTTCTTAGCAAAAAATAAACCCTGATGTACTTTGAAACTTTTTTTAGATAAACCAGGTTCGTTGCACATTCTGCTAAAGTTTTCTCAATTAGTCCTGAAACTTTTTCCTTCATCCAAGTCATGGATGTACGCACTGTATATGATGGGATTTACTGAATCCAAATCCAGATATTAGTCATTTGGAGAGTTTCATTATAAGAGCTTATGTGAATCATGCATGAGTCCATATGAAAGCAAGAAAAATGAAGGATTTTGGAATTACAGGCTAATTGAAATAATCATCCTTAGACTTTGGACAACATACTGTAGAAATAAAAGCTGAATGACCTAGAAAGAACAGACTTTCCAATGATAAGAGTTTGTCATTCTCAGTCTGGTTTAAATCTTCAATTTCGCAGTTAAATAAAGGTTTTGTTTCATCTTAATTAACTTAATGACTTTAGAAGATGTCTATATTCTGAAAAATGAAAGAGATAGCATTTTCACTTTAAAATAGTTTTTTAAATTAGTAATTTTCAATAGTTTTGTTTTTAAATTTAGCCTGTGGTTAAAGTGCTGCAAAATAAATGATTTATACCTAGAATTGGAATTTTGGAATAACTGTATTACTAATAATCTGTTACATAAGGACTACACATTATAATCATGTGAGGTTATTTTGTAGCCATTATGTAAATATATAATCATATTTGAGATATAAAATGGCCATTTCTTTTACTCAAGACAAAAACAACTTCTTTTCTCAAAATTGTGATTTGTAAATCTTATATTTTCAACTTTCATGATTATGTGTTAAAGTTATAGTTGTGTTTTTGTCATATTTATATTTTACCTCATCATTTTTATTAGTCAGTTATTAATATTACTTACACTCTTTACTTTTTAATCTCAGAATTTTGAAGTCATAATTATTTATTTATATTTCAGAAATGTGAACCTTTTGCTATAATATCTAATAATTTGAACTGTTTAATTAATCTGCTGTTTGATTTCATAATTGTCTTTGTCATATTTGTTTGTCAGTACTTCTTAACTCATAATTTATTTATGATTTAGTATTTCAAAATTTTGACTTTTTATGGCATAACTGTGTTTTACAAAAAGCATGAAAAAACAGGCAGAAATGTATTTCATATGAATATATAATAAAACAGGTTTATATATGTAACCACAACCTTATTTTACTCATTAATTCACACACACACATTCACACACATAAACACACACACAAAATTCTACACATATCTTTCAGCTTCCGGGATTGCCTTTTTGACTGAACCGCTTTTGGTTTTTTGAATTTTTTTTATCTGAATTTTTTGCAGACATGACAGTGGCGATGAAAGTGACCTCCAGTGGCCCGCAGACGATGCAAATGGCTCAAGGAGAATCTGTTACACTAGACTGCACCTACACGTCTGGTCCAGCAGACACAGGAGAGCTTGACATTGAGTGGTCAGTCATCAGCCCAGACACCACCAAAAAAGACCAGATGGTGCGTAAGGCAGCCTGTCAATATGTGATGTGATAACGTATGAAAAATGTACGTTTCTGGGTCCAAGCCTCCACTCATTTAAATTGAGGACAATCTTTCAGTTTATGCTTAATCAAATCACACATTAAAGCAGATATTTTACAAAACCATGGTGTAAACAGTACAGTTTCTGGACCTGCTGCATCTCAGACACCAAATATTTGAATATTTGAAGAATTTATAAAGATGATTTACTGTCTGACCATTTACGATTAAGCATAAACATGATTTTCAATAGTAGTACAGCACACTGTGAGGGTTTATTAGTTGTTCACTTATAGCATCTGATAGAGCTTTTGAACACAAAAACTGATGTCAGACTTAACAAAGTGTATCCATATCCATGAAATGAATGGCAAAAGGCCACCCTGGGCACTGTTTTGTGTCTAAATGTATTTTTGCAATTACTGATTTATTGGCTGTTTATTCTTTTTTAAGAGACTATAGTATTTATTTATTAGATACTTATTATTATCATTAGATATGTAAAAGAACATTTGCAGATCGTTAAAGGATTTTAAATGCACAATGCAAGTTTACAAATGTTTATTAATGCACAGCAAGCTGTTGATTATCCCACTTATTTCATGGTTATTTGCCAAGGTTGTAGTCAAGTTCAAATTTGTTCTTGGCAGCCTAATATTTGACCGAAGATTCATCAGTTACGACATGTTAGATTTCTCTGCTTTGAATCAACCACAGGCAGTGCTCGAATGAGAGAGATCATGTGTGTGCATATAAATGACACGGGCATATCTACTAGCTCATAGTAACTTGTGTTAACTACCTTTTTAGGCAAAATTAAAAAAAAGAAAATTGCCTAACTACCTTTTTTGAGCATATTTGGTTGATTCTCCGTTGTAGAAGCACAGGGTTTTTTGTGCTCAAAAACTCCATGATTGTGCTCTAATGGCTTTCTAAATAAATAAAAAATAAATAAATAAATAAATAAAATAAAATAAATAAATAAATAAATAGTGCGATACTGTGAAACACCCATAAACTCTCATTCACACACATACACACTACAGACAATTTAGCTTACCCAATTCACCAATAGGGCATGTCTTTGGACTTGTGGGGGAAACCGGAGCACCCGGAGGAAACCCACACAAACATGGGGAGAACATGCAAACTCCACACAGCCAGAGGAGAGATATCAAATTTATTGTTCTGCCCAGAGATTGTGCGTAAAAAACTTCTCACATAAGCATTAACTTTTTTGTTTGTTTGTAATTTGAAGCAACTATTATATTATACAAAGTATAGCTTCATAAATTTACATGGTTTAAAAAAAAATCTAAATATTAAAAGCTCTTCAGGATTTAAGATTCTGCTGACCAGTGAAACACGTCATCACCATCTTGTGAAAAGGGTCATTTTGAATAGCTAATTGTACTGTAACATGTGTTAGTTACCTCTTCGCAAGTATTTTTGAGCATATTTGTGAGTTGGTTGATTAACATCTGCTCTTGAGTAAACACATCGGTGTCCTCGAAATTACAGAGAAATGAAGGCTCTGGCAACTGTCACTGTGTTACTATACTGCAGTTATCACTAATGCTTGAGGGAAGTGCCTTTATTTTGAACTGTGATCAAAACCTGCTGGAACTACCTGTGCAATAAACTATTTTATTGCACACCTTTCAAGCCAGTCAGAATTAAGTATTTCATCAGACCATGGAATATAGTTATTTATAACTATTACTTATTATTAGTCATTGAGTAGATACTAGTCAGAATGGCCACTGTAGTATTCAATTAAAAGTCCTACTAGTAAAATAAAACAAATCTTAAATTGCAGTGACAGTGATTTGTGTTTAAATGTGTGTCCCAAAATGATTTTCAACTAACTGATCTTGTAATATTTTGTCCATTAGATCATATCATACACAGGAGGAAGGAGATATACTTATGGTGACCCTGCTTTGATGAAAGGTCTGGACTTCACGGCTCCAGATCCTGGTCAAGGAGATGCGTCTCTGTCTATTGCCTCTCTGACTGACAGTCATGCTGGAACATATCAGTGCAAGGTCAAAAAGGCACCAGGGGTCGACAGCCGCAAAATATCACTTATTGTGATGGGTAATGTGACTTTTTTTTCAAGACTTTGCTGGATATTTATGTATTTTTGAAAAGGGGAATTGTTTTTCCTATGCCGGTTAAAGATGAAAAGATAGCTTTAAGTACACTAATGTGGATCAGAACTATCAAAACATTGCGCTGTTTGTTTAAAATGACACAGTCACCTTCCAACTGATGATTGGGCCAAAGTCAAGGTTAAAGTCTTTTAGAACTATTTATTCAGATTTTATAGTGCATCATAAAACATTAAACAAACAACATAAAAGAGAATAACAGAATAGCAACATAAAAGGAAAACAACCCAGGCTCATAGGAGATACGTGCCCAGGGATACATTTTTGAGAACCGTGAAATACATGTTCGAAGCTACTTCCGTTTTGCATTTTTTTCTACAAATCCTCTGTGTGCATTTTTGACAATCTCAAATACGTTACCGGGCCACATTTGCTCATTATACATGCCATTTATGCCACTGCTTATTAATAGTTATTAAAATAGAAGTTGGGTTTAGGTATTGGGTATTAGAATACGATCATGCAGAATATGAACTTTATAAGTACTAATAAACAGTTAATATCTTAATATAGTCAATGAGTAAGGCACTAGTTAATAGTGAGAATTGGCCCCTAAACTAAAGTGTTACGGAAATGTTAATAGTAAGAGTATTCATTTTACTAGTTGACAGGACTGGCAAACAGATTAGTCACTTGTCATCAAGTAATAAGTCAAATCTAAAATATATATATATATATCTAATGAATATTTGGCAGTATCCAGTAAATAAGAGCTAGGATTTATTGAATACTATAGTGTCTTTTAAAAATGTACTACCTAAAAAATAGCATTAGTAAATAAATTATAAGTAGTAGCTATTGAATAATTACCACTACTATGGAAAATGTATCTAAAAATCAAGTACACGTAATAACAAATTTTAAAGTGAAAAGAAGTAATCAGAAAACTAGTACAGATGGTGCAGATTTAATCAGAAATGGCAGGCTGTTCTAAAATTTAAGGTCCTGCAGTATACTACAGCAAAGACACCGTGTCCACTTTGTACAGAAGAACAGAGAAAAGTATTTGTGTCCCTGATCTGAAAGCTCTAAAGGGATTATGTAAAACTAAAACATCAGAGAGATGAGATATGCAAGATTGTTCAAACACTTGTAAGCAAATAAAAGGATTTTAACATCAACTCATAAAAGTGAAGTAAAGCCAGTGCAGCGAATTTATCCTCCTACTTAACTTTAGCAGATGTTTTGGTTAACTAAAACAAGACAACAAGAAACACACCAATGTGGTAAAATCCTACCAAAACATTGCTCTGTTGGTTAAAGTATGGCATGAATGGAGATTTCTGATAATCGTTCCAAAAATCAAATGGCTTTGTGAGCAAAAAATGGTCAGAACTTGATTTTGTCAATAGGGAATTGATTGGATGGTTGTTTATTTTTGAGATTTCTATTTAAGGAACGTCTGTTTACTTGGTCATTTTTGCAACGTCTCTTGGCAGCTGTTTTGGACATCTAAGACCATTCCAATCTTCTTCAGCAGCCTTTTATAATTGTTGCTTGTGCTCAAACAGCTTTGAAAAGCTTAAATTTCAGTTGTGCTTCTCAGGACACTGGCTGTCTCTGTGCTGATTAAAGATGGGATGAAGAAATTACGTTACCAATTGATTAAAATCAAAGAGTATGAATGTGCTTTACAATGCATCACAAAACAAAACAACAACAACAGCAAAACATTAAAAAGAAAACATTTAGAAATGACTGGAGTTAACCCAGGGTAGTGGTGTTTATACCAGAATAAAAAAGTGGCAGAAATTTCCTATTCAAAGGTTTGAGAAAAAAGGAAAGGCTTAACTTTGATCAGCAGATGGAGATAGAAAACACAAGATCTAACAGTTTACTTGCCAGGTTTCAAATATGTAGCAGTGTCCACAGATTCTTGAGTTTTAAAGTTATTTTTTAAGTTTCAAGGTGATGTAATTAAGGATGATGAATCAGTCTAGCATCTTGGTTTTATTTTTATTTAAATGTAAAAACAAAAATAAAAATAGCAGACTTCCACATTTTAATAATCCTCTAAACAAGCCAACAAATGCACAAATGCATCAGGCTGTCATCTGCAATACCATCAGAGGACACATCACATTTGATAAATATTTCAATATATACTTAAAAATGGAGGGCGGCACGGTGGTGCAGTGGGTAGCGCTGTAGCTCACAGCAAGAAGGTTTTTTTTTTTTTTTTTATAGGGGTTTTTAACCTTTATTGGGGATAGGACAGTGAAGAGCAGACAGGAAGTGAGTTGGGAGCAGAGAGAGAGGGGAAGGAGCGGCACAGGACCTCGAGCCGGGAATCGAACTCCGGTCGCCGCGAGCACCGCAGTGCTATATGTCGGCGCACTAAACCACTAGGCTATTGGCGCCGACTCACAGCAAGAAGGTTGCTGGTTCGAGCCTCTGCTGGGTCAGTTGGCATTTCTGTGTGGAGTTTGCATGTTCTCCCCGTGATCGCGTGGGTTTCCTCTGGGTGCTCTGGTTTCATGTGGTATAGGTGTGGTATAGGTGAATTGGGTAAGCTAAATTGTCCGTAGTGTATGTGTGTGAATGAGTGTGTATGAAGTGAAGTGAAGTGAAGTGAAGTGTAGTGTGGCCAAGTATGGTGTCCCATACTTGGAATTTGTGCTCTGCATTTAACCCATCCAAGTGCACACACACAGTTAGTGAACACACACATACCGTGAACACACACCCGGAGCAGTGGGCAGCCATGCTGCGGCGCCCGGGGAGCAGTTGGGGGGAACGGTGCCTTGCTCAAGGGACTCACCTCAGTCGTGGTATTGGAGAGTGCTGGTCATTCACTCCCCCCACCCCCAATTCCCGCTGGTACCGAGTATCGAACCAGCAACCTTCGGATCACGAGTCCAACACTCTAACCACCAGGCCACGACTGCCCCAGATGGATGTTTCCCAGTGATGGGTTGCAGCTGGAAGGGCATCGGCTGCGTAAAACATATGCTGGATAAGTTGGCGGTTCATTCCGATGTGGTGACCCCAGATTAATAAAGGGACTAAGCTGAAAAGAAAATGAATGAATTTGAAAATGGAAAAGGAACTAATACAGAGCCCCGAAGAACCCCCAACCCTGGTGAGCAGCAGTGGAGCCTAAAACAATCATCAAACAGTTCATCAAATATGCTCTTTGTGTGTTTTGGCCATTTAGTTAAATGACAACAAAGTTGTCTGAAAAGATGTCTGAAAAGAGCCAGAAAATGCAAACTTTTTAAGATTAGTTTAATTTCAAAGTTATAGTCCCCATGTAAACAACGAAAAATGGTAACATCATGCACATGCATATTATGTGTTCAATCTATTTGACAACTTGACAACCACAACAACAATGGTGGATTACAGGACTCTGTTGTGCTGTTCTAAATACTGAGTGACAATTGGCCTGACATGCTTAAAGCAGCACTTTTAGTCATTTATTTAGATTTTTAGTTGTGTAAAATATACCCCAAATGAGTTCCTTTCAACGCAATGCCATACTCCAGTCTGGAGATAAGGATATCCATGTCAAAAATAGAGCTAAGATCCAGGAGTATTAATAAATTAGTCTCACACAACCAGAACTTCAGACTAATTGCAGAATATCTGGAATCCACAGCAGCTTTTATTGGTCAAGGACCACTCAGATGCTATCTCACTGACATGTAAACAATTTGATTAGTTCAGGATCACATTTAAGGGTATTTGAATTTAACATCAATGTCCCTAGAAAAGCAGACCAGAGTGTTACACTCTTGGAAGTATTTTAAAGAATCTATACTGTAAACCACACATTTTATTTCTGCAATTTGATGATTTTTTATGCGATGTAATTGTCACAAATGTAAACAAGATGGCGTCTTCCATGGGGTGGTTTGATTTCATGCAGACTTGAAAAATCATGCTGTATCCATGTAATGGTATAATTACCATATACATTCAAAATGACTACATGTTTTATTCTAAGCTCTTAACACATACTTTAATTGTGCGTTTCTATGGCAACAATATCAATATCAAATTAAATTATTGGAACAGTCAAGTGGTACAGCAGATATATGGTAAAAGTATAGCTCTCAGAAATTTCGAATTTTACAAGGTGTAACTACGAGTTGTACGAGGATACGAAGTGTTTTTACAAGTTGGAATCTTGTAATTGCGATATGCAGTGACCTCACCTTGCATCCACAGCAGGGCTCAGCCATTAAGGCACTTTGGGGGCGGGGCTTTTAGATCGATTGAAGTAGAAAGGCAACCTATTTTAACCTAACCTTTTTTTAGGTTAGGTTAAAATAGTGCCAACAAAAACTTCCAACAAAACTAACAAATTCTCTTTAAGACTTTTAGGAGGTTTGTTTTGAACAGAAGAGTGCTTGAGGAAAGCAGCCGTGCGGTATTTCTGCCAGCAGTGCTTTTGATTCCCTATAGAATTGCACAAAGCATTTATTCAGTTTTAAACCGTTGTATGGGTAAATTATGAGAGTTATTTGCGTCTCTCCGTGGCAGTGAGACCGTCTGTGCCGGATTGCTGGGTTGATGGCGGTGGAGGAGTGGGTAAAGCTGCGTCTCTCCGCTGCAAATCAGATGAAGGCTCCGCGCCACTGCTGTACTCATGGAAGAGAGAGAGCGGAGGAGCGATTCCTGCAGACGCCAGTCAGAGTAAGGGCGACCCCTGCTGGCTGCTGCTGATGTACCGTTATGACACGCTGCTTTGACTGCAGTTTTGATTCTCTGAAATAATAGCCTATGCAGGGCATCAGTTTAATAGTCATGTTATTTTTATTTTGATATCTAAATGATGGTGTTTGCAATCAATTAAAGTGTACTAAATGCATTATGTATCAGTTTATTAGGTGTATGCTTAGTAAGGAAAATATATTTCAAATACACAATTTTAGTGATGGGATAATAAGCAGGAACATGTATGATTTTTAAATAAACAAATGAATAAATACATACATGCATACATACATACATGCAGTGATTATATATATTGATTATATGATTATACTGTGTGTATATATATATTACATGTGAAAATTAAAAGTCACGTATAGATTTTGTATGATGGAATTTACGGTGAAATGTTGATATAGAGGTATATCATAAATATTATGTCTACACACAGATTGGTATTTGTATTGCAGTTTTTAATAGTTTTAATTTGCTGTTATTTTTATATTTAATTTTACTTATTATCATTTGAGTAATTTTGTTCACTCATTATATTATATTATATTATATTATATTATATTATATTATTATATTATATTATATTATATTATTATATTATATTATATTATATTATATTATATTATATTATAATATGAAATGTATTGGCATGAATGTGTGTGAAATGTCATTCACACACATTCATTCTATAGATTTTGTCTGAAAATAATTATTAATGTGGAAACAAAACAAGTTTTAGAAAAAAAAAGTATTAAACAGTTCTTAACACTTTCATTTGGGAATT
>CAIGQV010019090.1:7069027-7086493 GCA_903798115.1 Danio jaintianensis
TATATTTTAAAAGTGTTATTATTTCTATTATCATTAATGGTGTTATTCTTTGCTTTTTGTATTTAGATTCCCTCAAGGGAGAACTTCTGATCAGTAATCTCTCCATAAGTCACACCGGTGTGTATTCCTGTGAGGTTTCCAATGCTGTAGGGAAAGAAAGCTGCCGACTAACCCTTCAAGCTGTAAAGCGTAAGTCGAGCGCATAAACACACTCCTGCACTCATCACACCAGTTATGCTTCATGATGTTTTTTCTGAATCATCCACAGCTCCTAATAGAGCAGGAGTAATAACAGGCCTTGTTGTTGGCTGTTTACTGCTCATCATGATTGCCCTGCTCATTATCTGGCTCCTCGTCTTCAGATGCAACTGGAATCGACAGGAGAAAGACTTCTCAAATGAGATTAGGTGATATTAAGCACTTCATTTTTTTCCATAAATTTCTTCCCATAATGCATGTTTCTGATTTAGAAGTATGGTGCTTGCTTTAGATGTTTTAAACATCAAATGAGTATATTTATTTTTATGTAACAAGTGCTTGATATAGCCTTAAATGCATTTGCCCACTTGTTGACATGTTACATTGGAAGAAATTCTTTATCTGATGTCTAAAGCCATTTTTATACAGCAAAGGTGGCATAGAAACCAAACCTGAAGTGGCATAAATTTTCAAAAATGTGTATTTTACATGAACCATTCAATGCAGCATAGTATTACAACAAACAAACAAACAAATAAACAAACAAAACAAAAAATCATCTACAGCAAGGAACACGCTTTTAAATCTGGAACATGATTCTTCAAAATCTGTAAAAGACAGATGTTTAAAAAAATATATATATATTTAGCATAAACTGTATAAAATGCTGGATTCCACACAATCAATTTGTGTTTGGACAACATGAAGGAATTAAGTTAACTTATTAGTTTTTTGTTTTTGTTTTACAATTTAAGTGGATTGAACATAAACCAATTAAGTTGTCCCAAAAAAAACATCAAGAATTGTGTTGTTTTAGCTCATTTTAAATAAATAGTTTGAACAAACAGCTAACGTTTTTTTTTTACAGTCTATGTAACATACTGCATATTTAGCAAATACATTGAAAATATTTTTACAGTATATTTTAGCCACAAAATTCATTCATTTTCCTTCGGCTTAGTCCCTTTATTCTTCAGGTGTCGCCACAATGGAATGAACCGCCAACTTATCCAGCATATGTTTTATACAGCAGATGCCCTTCCAGATGCAACCCAGTACTGGGAAACATGCATACACACTCATTCACACACATACACTATGTTTTTTTTACACTATGTATTTTGTTTTAAATAATTAAATAAATATATAGTATATTTATCAAAATATTAAGATATTTAGCAAATATAAATAAATAAAAAATGATGAGAAGGCATTCTGGCTCTGATGTCTTTAAAAAACAGCTTTTTTTGTTTCTTCTGTCCTTAAAGAGAGGACGCTCCTGCACCTGAGAGTCGCCCGACCAGCCGAGTCTCCAGCTTCCGCTCAGGTGTGGCCTACAGTCAGGTGGGACAAACCCAAAATGAACATCCAGCCTCCAGCAACACCAGCTACAGCACAGCAAAATATGACAGCAGGTTTGGTTATGCTGTGTGAGAGACTGTAAGTCAATGTGCAGCAGAGATGGAAAATAACAAGGGGCTGTAGTAAAAAAATCGCACTAAAATGAACAAAACTGCCCCCAAAAAACCAAGAAGAGGGGGTAAAACGACCCTGAAAATCTGTGTTTGTCACAAGCAAAGTAAAATATTTGCTGCATTACATTTAGATCAATGCCCATTGCATCAGATTTGAGTGTGGGTGTGTGCGCGTGTGTGTGTGTGTGCAGAGTTTTGAGCAGAAATTCTCTGATCTTATCAACATTAACAAGCAGATACAATATAATTAAGATATTCATTTATTGACTATAACCTGATTAAGTTAAGCGATTATTGATTCTTGCATAACTTGTGCTGGACTAACATCAGTGACTGGTGTGTTTTGTCTGTATAGCCAGAATATGACATGCCATTTCACAAGGCACAAACTATCATGTGTATTTCATGAATCAACATTAAGAATCATTATAAAGTATCAAGAGTATCAACATTTTGCCCTACAAAGGCACAGATTGGTCAAAATGAGTTAAAGTAAAAAAAAAAAAATAGCATCTGTTCTGTCTTGTGACAAACTCTACAGGTTCAATTTTGTCCTGGTTCAGAAAAATTGCAGTGACTACAAAACCCAAGCTGATGTAAAAACTCTAAAGGCATTTTGTTTACTATAATATTATTATTTATCACTTATATTCGGTTTTAAACAGTTTGATAATAAAAGTTCATATAACATTTGAAACTTTATTTTGCAATGATACAGATACATTTTTCATTCATTCATTTTCTTTTCGGCTTAGTCCCTTTATTAATCAGGGGTCGCCACAGCGGAATGAACCGCCAACATATCCAGCATATGTTTTACGCAGCGGATGCCCTTCCAGCTGCAACCCATCACTGGGAACAGATACATTTAATAATGTATTAATTTTATTCAAGTAGCTCTTATAAATGTACAAGAATGAAAATGGAAATGAATAGCCTATACTACTGTAGTGTATCAGGCCATCAGTAGGTGACTTTTTTTCCTTAAAAGAACATTAAAGAAGATTTTTACCTTAATGAATTGTCGGGAGCCATTGATATTAATTTTGTTTTCCCTGTATATGTTTTTTCAACTCTGAAAGTGCCGTTAGCCATTGTCTTGCCCACAGTTTCGGCTACAAATATTCTTTAATGTTCTATTGAAGAATAAAAGTCATTTAAATGGATTTGAATGGAATTTACTTCAGACTATAAACTGGTTTGTATTAAGTCATATTGCAATATAAAATATGAAATCAAAATGTCTTTGTAAATGTAATTATTTTCCATTCAGTGTATGAGGATTGAAATAAGTAAAGCATACATGATACCTTATATTATGCAGAGCCAAATCCAGATCATTTCAGGTGATATTAGTAGCTTTTAAAAAAGGCCTAATTTTTATTTATGTTTATGAGGAGAGCCTTGATTGTTGAAGTTTTTTAACATGATGTAACTTAATTATGCTTTTTTCATGAGATTTAAAGGTTGATGTGATGACTAAAAATGGATTTTGTGTTTTTGTATTTTTAAACAATGTCTGCTTTGCTGTTTTTTTGCTTATTTGCCCATATTAGATTTTTTTTGCACAAGAACAATGTTTGGATGGATATTTGTTTGTGAAATAATCATTAATTTTCTCAGGCATTTGTAGAACTAATATTTGCAGATGTTATACAGAAAGGTTGAATTTGTATGAATTGCAATAAAAAAATTTTAAGAAAACCTGTTGTTTATGAGTGACAAAATTAACATTTTAAACGTCAAGATTTTGAAAATATTTTTAATCTGTTGCTGACAGCATTTACCTTGCTTTCTCAAATACAGTAGTAGGGACAAACACGACATATTTTGTAACATCAAATTAAAGAAATTAAAACATAGGCTAAATGAAAATGAAACAACAAGCTTATTTGGAAGGAGTGGAAAAATAAACAGATTAAAAATAACAATTAGTATTTAGATTTTGCACTTTTAATATGACATCAAAAGATTCTTGATAATTAAAGAAGTGTAATTTTTTATATAAACCTCTGCTACATTTAATAAGATTTTAGTAACTTTTCTTTACCATTATCAAAGTCTGTGTTTTCTTTTAAATATTTCTTTTAAATAATAATCAAATTGTGAACTCAAATGAGAACACTTGCAAAATCTGAAATAAATCTTTCACATTTTTATTATAATTGATTACATTATAAGAAGAAATGCACATAAGTACAGTATTTACTTTTATACTTTAGAGGGCGTCCGCGTCCACTGCGTCGATTTTGAAGAGAGGAGGGGGGAGAAAAACACGTAGCTCCTAGTGCGCATGTGCAGTTGTGCTCTCACACTTTAGCTTGCAGTAGTGATTTTTGTGTAGTGTAGTCATCATGAAGGCTCTTAGGGGAATGGTGAGCGGAGCCGTGAGCGAAATATCATCTTCTCTTACTGGGACTAAACACGTCGCCGTTCGGGAAAATGTCCTTGCCGTGACTCGCGACTACATTTCTCAGCCGAGATTAAGTGAGTGTCCAGTGCTGACTATGAAGGGCCCTTACAAACAGAAGCCCACCTTAGCGATCAAATGATGTGTAACTCCGCAACGAATGAATGACGTGCTCTGGATTTACGACTGCATTCGATAAGCATCCTAGTCGTTGTTCTTAACTGCAGACATTTACTATTTGATCTTTAAGATTTCTGATATTGTACATCAAATATCATTTTATGCAGTCAGGTGGGATAGCTTGCTAAATTAGATGGCATGTTCCCTGCTTTCTGTATATATTTTTTGCTTCTAACTGAATTATTATTATATCAATTTAATTATTGTTTGGTCTTTCGTCGTATATGATGTTGATAAATCAACACGGATGTAGGTTTTAGGTTTATGCATGTATGATGTGCATCGTGATGGCGTGATGGCAAGCCGTTACACCATTAAGAGTATTGTTGACTAATGTTGTGTTGATATATCTATCGTTATTTTTAAGTGCATTAGTACAGAATTCATAAGAATAGTTCTTTAAATACACCTGATATAAACACTAGCGATGAGTATAATGCATATTAGTTTAGTCTCTATAAAATCAAAGCCTTACAGGGGCAGTTCATCCAAAAATGAAATATCTGTCATCTTTTACTCACCCTCAACTAGTTGAGTTTCTTTCTTTTGTTGAACACAACATAATATGTTCAATAATGCTGGTTGAGGGCGACGCGGTGGCGCAGTGGGTAGCACGTTCGCCTCACAGCAAGAAGGTCGCTGGTTCGAGCCTCGGCTGGGTCAGTTGGCATTTCTGTGTGGAGTTTGCATGTTCTCCCCGTGTTCGCGTGGGTTTCCTCCGGGTGCTCCGGTTTCCCCCACAAGTCCAAAGACATGCGGTATAGGTGAATTGGGTACGCTAAAAATTGTCCGTAGTGAATGAGTGTGTATGAATGTTTCCCAGTGATGGGTTGCAGCTGGAAGGGCATCCGCTGCGTAAAACATATGCTGGATAAGTTGGCGGTTCATCCCGCTGTGGCGACCCCAGATTAATAAAGGGACTAAGCCGAAAAGAAAATGAATGAATGAATGCTGGTTGATGCTTCCCATTGACTTCCATTGTATTCTTCCCTACTATGGAAGTCAGTGGGTACCATCACCATCTAATTTTCAAAATATCTTTTTTTGTGTGTATGTTCAACAGAAGAAAGACATTAATAAAAGTTTAAAACCACACGAGGGAGGAAAAAATGATTTTCCTTTTTGGGTTAACTATCACTTTAATGTAATTTGTTAGCTAGTAGGCTAAGATATATCCATAGAAGATATATTCATCCATATATTCATTCTCTCTTACAGTCGCCAGTATGAATCATTGATTTTGATTACATCATTTTTCACTTGTATTCGTCAGATATTCTGTCCAATCAAATGCTATCTTGAATAGGAAGTATCCCTAAAGCTGACTGAATTTTTTTGCTTATAAGCCAAGTTCTTATTATTTTCTATTATGCATTATATAGAGGATACATTATTCACATGGTAAGTGTTTTTTTGTTTTGTTTTTCACTGTGATTAAAGTCTTTTTAGTGTCACTTAAACTACAGCAGTGCACACACACAATCTGCTCTGGTTGAGCTTTGATATAAATTAAATACTATTTAAATAAAGGGGAGGAGCTGTTTCATGTCCCACCTTGTATTCAGTTGAAATTACATCAACATGTTGAATAATGCTGCATGTTTCAAGGCACTTAAGGAGACCTTTAAATGAATATTTAAGTTGTATGGCATAATGTTAAATTGGCTTGCCATAAATGGGGAGCATCATCAGCTGCACAGATTACCTCACAACATGATGAACCTCCAAATCACGACCTTTCCTTTTCTCATTCTGACCATCTCTGTTTTTCATTTCTGTTATTATTCATGTTTTATACATAATAAATGACATTCTCATTCTGTTTGTTTATTTTTCCTTTTAAGACACTTTCACATGATGTCATATTTTATCAGGTGATATTTTTTTTACTGTATTTATTTTTTGTAATCCTTACTTATTTTTGCTATGTTATTAAGAGAAACAAACAAACTTGTTGGATTGGTTTAATTGTGTTTGTAATTAGACTGTAAAAGCTCTCTTGTGACTTTTATGTTTATTGTGTGCACAGCATATAAAACTGTGGCCGGTGTTAATGGACCCCTGGTGATTTTGGATCAAGTGAAGGTATTACTTGTAGATTATTATACTGATTTCTATACTGCACATGACTAATGTTATATATCTGAATATTATTGCGTTTTAGACATATAAATCCATCCAAATGTATCATTACCATTTTCCGACAACTAATTGGCCCTTGGAGCCGCTGTTATAAAATGTTGTCTCGTGAATTTTCATTAATATACACATTTATAAAGCACACATTTTTTAATACTGCATGTTACGGAACTGAAGTTTCCAAAGCTTTTCCACTTTTATGAATCAGACATTTTTTTTCATTGTCTATATTGATTTAAATATTCTGCTTGAAATTAGAGGACATAGACAACACTTTTGTTTAGAAAGCACATTAATGGGCACATTTCTTAGAATTAAACATATCAGAATTTGTATATAAGATTGAATGCAGTCACACAAAAATCTGCTTTCAACATTTCTCATGTTATTTGCTAGCGTTTAGAAAATGGTAATAACATGTGACAATAAATTGGTGTTAAATGGTGTCAGAACAAATTCCTTTTGATAATGCCAGATAATTTTGACAGTATGTAATACAGTAAACCAAAAATAATGCAGATATAATTCAATATTTACACAACTATCAATAATTTGTTGGGCCTCAATTTCAGCCCGTAGTCTCTGCTGCTAACCAGCTTCATGAAAACCTGAACTTTAATATTTTTCCAGACTCACTGCTTTTACTCCACAGTGTTAAGTATTTGGGTATATTATGTCACAGTTTACTATATATTTTGCTATCCTCACAGAAATGGTCTATGGTGTCGTACAGCCACTATAAGGAAAAAAACACACACATACACACATACAGTTGCAATCAGAATTATTAAACCCCCTTTGAATTTTTTTTTCTTTTTCAAATATTTCCCAAATGATGTTTAACAGAGCAAGGAAATTTTCACAGAATGTCCGATAATATTTTTTCTTCTGGAGAAAGTCTTATTTGTTTTATTTCGGCTAGAATAAAAGCAGTTTTTCATTTTTTAAAAAACATTTTAAGGTCAAAACTATTAGCCCCTTTAAGCTATATATTTTTTCGATAGTCTTCAGAACAAACCATCGATATACAATAACTTGCCTAATTACCCTATCCTGCCTAGTTATCCTAATTAACCTAGTTAAGCCTTTAAATGTCACTTTAAGCTATATAGAAGTACCTTGAAAAATATCTAGTGAAACATTATTTACTGTCATCATGGCTAAGATAAAATAAATCAGTTATTAGAAATGAGTTATTAAAACTATTATGATTAGATATGTGTTGAAAAAATCTTCTCTCCGTTAAACAGAAATTGGGGGAAAAAATAAACGGGGGGCGAATAATTCAGGGGGTTTAATAATTCTGATTGCAACTGTATATATATACATACATACATACATACATACTTACATACATACATACATATAGATAGATAGATATAAGGATATATAGATATTGGTTTGCCCGGCATCTAAATATAGCTGTTATTTTTGGCTTTTTTTTTTTGGCATAATCATTCTGTTGTAAGCATGTTTGTTTGGAAAGTACTGCATTCTGTTGATGTCTCTGATGTGATGTTATCCGGCTGTTCAGTAACATTTGTGTTTGTGGTTCAGTTCCCCAGGTATGCTGAGATCGTCCATCTTACTCTCCCTGATGGCACCAAGAGGAGTGGACAAGTGCTGGAGGTCACCGGCTCCAAAGCTGTGGTTCAGGTCAGGAAATGAAATCTAAAGTGTGCATTTGATTTTTTTTTTTTTTTGTCTTTTTTTGTTCATAATTGTCCCTCATTATTTCATTTATAGGTGTTTGAGGGAACATCTGGTATTGATGCCAAAAAAACTACCTGTGAATTTACAGGGGACATTTTGCGTACACCTGTGTCCGAGGACATGCTGGGTGAGAACTAGAAAGATGCATGCTGAAGCCAGGTGATTTTTTTTTTTTTTTTTTTTTTTGTGCATTTGCTAAAACGAGTCTTTTTTTCTTTTAGGTCGTGTTTTCAATGGATCAGGAAAGCCAATTGATCGAGGGCCTGCTGTGCTGGCAGAGGACTACTTAGACATTATGGGTACATGTCAATGAGTCTTTCTCAAAGGGCATTCACCCAAAGAGAACATTCATTCATTCATTCATTCATTTTCTTTTCGGCTTAGTCCCTTTATTCATCAGGGGTCGCCACAGCGGAATGAACCGCCAACTTATCCAGCATATGTTTTACGCAGCAGATGCCCTTCCAGCTGCAACCCATCACTGGGAAACATCCATACACACTCATTGACACACATACACTATGGACAATTTAGCCTACCCAATTCACCTATACCGCATGTCTTTGGACTTGTGGGGGAAACCGGAGCACCCGGAGGAAGCCCACGCGAACATGGGGAGAACATGCAAACTCCACACAAAAAAGCCAACTGACCCAGCCGAGGCTCGAACCAGTGACCTTCTTGCTGTGAGGCGACCGTGCTACCCACTGCGGCACATTTTCTGTTAATTTACTTACTCTAAATTAATCGGAGTAGAAGATTTAAGATGATTTTTAACTAAAATGCAAGTCCATGGTTAACTGCAATTTAAGTGTCAAAAAAAGCATTCAGGAAAAACAAAATTAACAATACATATCATTACAATACATCAAGGTCTTGTAAAATCGTTTTGGTCGAATCATCCTTTTAAGCTATTACAATCACAGATTGTCATCAGTGGATTTTTTGAGAATTGATGAAATGTGAACCATCCAATTTTCTCATGCTTTCTGTAGGGCAGCCAATTAATCCTCAGTGTCGTATTTATCCTGAGGAAATGATCCAAACTGGCATCTCTGCCATTGATGGCATGAACAGTATTGCCAGAGGCCAAAAAATTCCCATTTTCTCTGCAGCTGGTCTACCCCACAATGAGGTGAGAGCGGTGTCCATCTTTATAATGTTGCAGTATCTTCAACATGACAAATGTGTGCCTTTCTTGTAGAATATACAAATGATGTATGTAGGATATAAAAAGAAATTCACCTTGAAGATACACTTATAATATATTCATACATTCAACTTTTGTGAAAATGTCAAAATATGGGTGAGAAAAATTACAATATGTATTTAATGTTTTATATTTGATAGATATATTTATGTGAAGTAATCATACAAAATTGTATTATATTTTAAATGATTAAAAATGCTTTTCTGGTAAATGGGTAACACCTGTTTTTTGTTTGTTTTTCAGATTTAAAATGAAATTAGTATTTTGGTGCTGTACTGCGATACTTAAATAGAGTATTTTGATATGTCATCAAATGTTTCTTGTTCTAAATATACATGACGAGTATATAAACTCTTATAAGGAGTGACATTTTAGCAGGTGTCTTGTGTAAATTAATGTATAAATAAATTGTATTGACCACAAACTTTTGAATGTTAAAATAGCAACAAGAAACATTAAATGAGTCTTAAGCTGTTTTTAAAAATAAACATTTTTTTATATAGTAACCACTGTACTCTCTGACACTTTTTGACACACAAATATTGTGGAAAATACTGAAATGCCTTTAAATTAAAATACCTTAAATCCAATGCAGTTACCTAGAATACCAGCTTAAACCTTTTTTGTTTGTTTGCTGTATTTTTCCAGATTGCTGCACAGATCTGTCGTCAGGCAGGTTTGGTAAAGAAGTCCAAAGATGTGATGGATTACAGTGAGGATAACTTTGCCATTGTGTTTGCTGCCATGGGGGTGAGGGGCACTTGTGAATTAAAATTGAAGCAATGTAAGGGTGTGTTCACACTTGTCATGTTTGGTTTAATAAAATAATGAAATATGATTTAAAAAAATATGAATGCAACACTGACCATGGACATCCAAATGAACCAGAAACAACACACAATTAAGAACCATAAAAAGTACATAATATTCATATTTTCTTTGTTATAGTCCTGATTAATGCTGCATAATTAATCAAAGATGAATTTCATGCACATTTTTTCTGTAAAGCCAGTTCTGTAATTAGCCATAAATCTCCATCATGTGCTTTCAGATGGAGCAGCGTTTACTACACAGAGTTTATTGTTCACAGCTATGCAAAAATCGCAGACAATAATCGGTGCAATTCTGAAATTGAAGATAATCATTCAGTGCACTACGCCTCTGTGCTGCTGCTATATCTGAATACTCCAAACTTTTTTCTGTGAAATTCCACAGTCGTGTGATTAATAGTCACGTTGAATCAATAAAAACAGTTAAATCCAATGTTTGATTTTCCTGGGACTCTTCTTTGTGACATATTTGCAGTTTGCAGCGCATTCTGGCTATTGGAGGAGATTTACTACTGATCACAGAACCGTGCTTTCCTGACCAGATGTGCATGGCAATTGCAGCTTTTGCTGAAAAATTGCAATTTCGATTTCTTTATGATTTATTGTGCAGCAGAACTTTTGATGTTGCCAATTACAGTTTAACCCAGGCATCAGAATAATCTTCTTGCAACAAATCATTGTATGATGGAGAAAATTCTGGCAGTATTTTGACTGCTTTACACATTTCAGAAGTGTTTCATAATTTCCCAACAGCTACAAATGCACATACTACATGCACAGTTAGTTCAGTTTTGAATCTTTGATGCATTCTGTTGCAAATTATACGTGATAGAATGTTGTTTTTTTTTTTTTAAGTTAAGGTTTGGTGGACACTGTGAATGCTGGATACTAGTGAACCAGAACAAGTGAACCAACATAACCAAACTTTAAGTGTGAACACAAACTAAATGTATACATTCATACTAGTGGGATATCTAACTGACATTATTTGTATCTTTAGGTCAACATGGAGACTGCAAGATTTTTTAAGTCAGACTTTGAAGAGAACGGGTCCATGGACAACGTGTGCCTCTTTTTAAATCTGGCCAATGATCCCACGTCAGTATCCTCTCAGACATTCTTGACAGAAATGCAATAGTTCACCTTGAAGTGAAATACTGTCATCATTTGCTCACCCTCATGTTCTTCCACATATGTAATACATAGCTTTTAAGACTTCAAAAGATGCATAGAAGTAGGGCTGCACGATTCTAGCTAAAATGAGGATCAAGATCACGCTTTTCTCAGGATTCTGTAGATGTATAATAAAGGTTAATATGAGCAGGCTATTATTATTGTTATTTCTCAAACATATGGTAAAACAATAATAATATTAGGCCTATGTGTAGGTCTACTGTTGATTAAAATGCTCAATTTTGTATAGACTATGAATGGTGGACTTGACTAGACTTTAAATTTGTCCTGGTCGTTAATTCACAGTAAAGTGACGACATCAGAATACAACAATATATAATAGTGAAGTTGAATTATTATGTTTGAACATATGCTTGCAATCTGTCATTGACAACATTATTAGACCATTTTTCTCACTGGTAAAATGAAACATTTGTCATTATCAGATTCCCTCTTGCATCATATTCAACATTATATAGGCTAGAGTAGTTATACTGACGCTGTTGAACGTTTATTCTCATGCACAACACTTTGTGCTCGCTATGAAAGAAAAAACATATCAAATGCTTGTCGTAATCATAACTTTACAATGCGATATGATCATTTAAATGATGTGCGCGCTTTCGGTTTTACTTTCACTGCTAAGTGCGGTTCATGTCATGGCTGCCGTCACTTTGAGAAGAAACACACATGCGAATCATACTTCCCACGGGGCTCCAAAACAATCGCTCTGTGTAACAAACTGAACTTTATTTACAAGTTTATTACCTGTTATTCACAGCCTATGTAGGTTCTGTTCGCTAAAGTAGACACAGGCACGCATCCTCTCTGATAAACACACAGCTCATGGTCGGCTCACGTGTGATTTTGTGGCCGCGAATACGTCATTACATTAAAACAGAAATTACATTTTTGGGTGAGTTATACCTTATAAATACAGTATGTGACACTTTGAACACCATTTTGAGGTGTCTATGTTGCTGAGCAATGTATATAAAACAATGTGAAGATGTATGCGACCGCCTTTATGCTTCCCTCCTGACCTTGAAAATATAATTTGATAAATTGTAGAAATGCTGGATTAAGATCGTGTGGAGGGTCGAATCAAGATCGTGATCTTTTTTTCGATTAATCGTGCAGCCCTACATAGAAGCATCATAAATAGTTAAAAAAAATTATCAAATGGTTCAAATGATCCTAAGTAGACAAAAATTTATTAAATGAAGAGCAACCAGTACAATTTGACTTTGAAGGTATAGTTCACCCAAAAATGTCTAGTCGAGTGGTTCCAAACATGAATGAGTTTCTTTCTTCTGTTGAACACAAAAGTTTATATTTTTTCAGAAATGTCCATATTGTGAAAATTCCCAGCATTTTTTCAAAATAGTGAAGAATGAGTAAATGATAACAGAAAATTCATTTTGGGGTGAACTATCCCTTTAAAGACAGGAACTATAAATAATGAAAACGTTTTTTGAAAGCTGGACCAAAATTTTGGGTTTTCTTTGCAGCATTGAACGTATCATCACCCCTCGCCTTGCACTTACCTCAGCTGAGTTTCTGGCTTACCAATGTGAGAAACACGTGCTGGTCATATTGACTGACATGAGCTCTTATGCCGAGGCCTTACGAGAGGTACAGTAAAATGTTAATTGACAGCCATTTAGAATAACATTAAACTCATTATTATCCATTAAATTCTGTGGTCGTCTTGAAGGTCTCTGCTGCTAGAGAGGAGGTTCCTGGTCGACGTGGTTTTCCAGGTTACATGTACACCGATCTGGCTACAATATATGAGAGGGCTGGACGTGTAGAGGGACGCAATGGATCCATCACTCAAATCCCAATCCTCACTATGCCCAATGATGGTTAGCAAACTTGTACCTACTTAACTTTTAATATTTAAAGAGATGGAGTTGAACAGAAAAGAAAGTATTTTGAAAACTGTTGGAAACCATTTACTTCCGTAGTATTTGTTTTTCCTACTATGGAAGTCAATGCTTACAGGTTTTCAGCTTTCTTCAAAATATCTTGTCCAATGTCTTTGCTTTTGGACTCCAAAAGTTATAAGCGATACAAATGTCTTTGTACTTATTTTATATTGTTTTTTGCTTGCTTTTGATATCTTCTGTAGTTTAGCTATCGAATAAATATTGTGTTTACTTCATTTCTTGTTTTTGGGCACAACAAGATATTACATTATCTACACAGTTCTCATAACGTAGTGTACAAGTAAAACAGTAAAAACAACAACTTTGGGCTTTATATAATCATAACTGGTTTACTTACCTATTGAATATTTGCAGATATTACTCATCCTATTCCTGATTTAACCGGCTACATCACTGAAGGTCAAATTTATGTGGATAGACAGCTTCATAACAGACAGGTGAGTTATGGATACAAGCCTAAAGGTTGTACATTTTAAGCTATTATTACAGTATATGTGACTGTATCTCTGTTTTATAAATATTCTTGATCATTTTATGCAGATTTATCCTCCCATCAATGTACTACCTTCTTTGTCTCGATTGATGAAATCAGCCATTGGTGAGGGAATGACACGCAAAGACCACTCGGATGTCTCTAATCAGCTTGTAAGTATAGCAGTATGTGGAATGTTCTATCTATTTTAGTTTTGGTAATATTTATTTATTAACTTTTTTAAAGAAGTCAATTGTACTGACCAAAGCTGTTTTTTTTCGTCAAATTGATTGTATTTTAAAAATGTAATTCTATTCTGTGATGACAGCTGAATTTTCAACAGTCATTAATTCAGTCTTCGTTGCCTCTTAATACTTCAGAAGTCATATAATTTGCACCTCAAGAAGCATTCTTTATTATTAGTTTTGGAAAAAAATATTTGTATGAAATAGAAATTTTTTAATGTAACATCTTTATTATCAGTTTTGAGCAAGTTAATGCATCCTTGCTGAATAAAAGTATTAAATAAATGTATACTTCTGTACAGTAGTGTAAATTGAAACAAAGAAAGAACAAAACACCAAATGCACCACTCACTCAATAATTAATACTTAATACTCGATAATACTTCATTTGCCCTTGTTCAAATGTATGTTTTTATGTTATTTCAGCTTATTGCTTGTGGAGATTTGAATTGTCTGTGACCAAGGTTCTGCTCTCGTTTTTTCTTTTTTTGCAGTATGCTTGCTATGCTATTGGGAAAGATGTGCAGGCAATGAAGGCTGTGGTTGGAGAAGAAGCACTGACATCAGATGACTTGTTGTACTTGGAGTTCTTACAGAAATTTGAGAGAAACTTTATTTCCCAGGGTAAGTAACAATGGTAGGGTACACATGAAATTATTCATAAAACAAATTCAGGCTAAATAAAGATTATTTATTAAAGATAGATTTTATTAAAGAAGATTTTTTTCAATAAAATATATAAAAACCGCTCATGTACATTGTCTTTCAAAACATTTGGGATAATCAAGTGTTCATGCTCTCATGATAATACATTTTGAGTACATTAGCTCAGCTGTAAACATGATTTCTGCAGGAGTTCCATAGGATGTAAGGAAGACGACAACTCCATGATTCCACACTCTGCGAATGGAATATTTACACGACAACCATATAGCCAAAAATGGGAACAAAAAAAGTTTCATGTTTACATCACAATGTTTTAAAATGATCAGCAAAAATGTTGTATTATGTATGTCAGGCCAGTATTTGGCACTGTCACCTTGCTAGTAAACAGTATCTGTAAGCAAGTGACGATGTGTGTGTGTCAGCACTGGTGTGTATGTAGAACTTTCCATGAGTGTAAGATGAGTCTCGGCTGTTGGTTGTAATGTGAACTAAATCCACACTTTGCTGATAAAGCGTTAGCAAACACTTGACCAACAACAACACTACAATGTTGTTGCAATGTATTTGTTTGTGCTAACTTTAATCTACACCTCCCTAAACACATACCATTCTCACACATGATATCATCGTTTTCATAGACTTTTGTTTTCAGTTGTTTACATGGACATGACAACAGAGCCATTTAAAAAAATTCTACTTCCACTTTTAGGCATTTTCATTTACAAAATGCTGTTGTCATGTAAACAAACAGGCACAAAGCGATAAAAGTTTCCCATTTTTGGCTGAGAATGTTGTCATGTAAATGGCCCCTCAGTGACAGCACCATCAAACTAGCCCTTTGTTTGTTGTGAATATGCACCCTCTAGCAGTGAAAATTACATACTGTGCCTTTAAATAGGAAAATGCATGAATTGTGTAAAATTTTGTTCAGTATGTTTACAGAACATGACTCGCTTCAGAAATTATGATGATCTTGGTTCTTTTGTTATTATTGACGAATATAATATTATGATAAGCAACAGAAGTGCCATACTGCTTCAGGTTAAGCCAAGTATGTTTTGTGCCACAGGTGCATATGAGAACCGGACTGTGTTCGAGACATTGGACATTGGCTGGCAGCTCTTGCGAATCTTCCCCAAGGAGATGCTGAAGAGGATTCCTCAGAGCACTCTGGCTGAGTTTTACCCCCGAGACTCAAAACATTAGTCTTACTTCCTTGTTCATTCACTTTCTCAATCAGCCGTGAATCTGTCATCTACACTTCTAGATGTTTCTCAGTCTCTGAAATCAAGTACACTCAGTCTACATTGGTGGAGTAAAAAGTTGTTTTTCATTGCTGCTCTGGATATTATGTAAATGTTGCTAAATAGTGAAGCCAATGTAGTATGAATAGTGTCGCTACACTGCTGTGTGGATGTGTTTTGTGTGAGGCTCAGTGTTTCAAACAGTGTGGTAAAGGCCAGAAGTGCCAAGATTATGGATTAATGTATTGCATTAAATAATGAATTAAAAATGAATAGAAAAGTGCAGTGGCCATATGAAATCAAGAGCAGTTGTTTACCAGAGGAAAGCCTAACACTAAGCAATTTATTGTTGTTAATTTTTTTTCTCATGCAATGTTACTTATTTTATGGTTTGTATAAAAAAAGTGTAATTTATGATTGTGGCAATATATTTATTTATCATTTATTTTGGTGTCATGCATATATGTACTGTGTAAAGTGTGCTATATCAAGTTCATAAATAACTGACTGATATCATAATGCATGGAAACTATGAAAATATGTAAGTGACCACTTTCTTCATGAAATAAACCTTAATGTGTAAATTATTCAAATTGATGACAGTAATCAAATGTAATACTGCGGCAATGCACTTCTAAACTACTACACTGTTGCACCGATTATGCATATTGCAAAGCACTGTAGTATATAAATATGTAAGGTGGATTGTCAATAATTGCCCATAAGCATTTTGCCTAAACATTAATGCAAATATTAAAACTCGATCCTGTAAACTTTCTGCTTCATACATTGGTTGTGAATTTGCAAAAAAAAACCTAAAAACTCAATTATGTTATGCGTGTTCTTGCTATTCCTTTTCTGCGTGATTAGCAAGGGAGGAATTAAATTGCTTTGCACATTAAGGAAGGCTTTGCTGCTCTCATCAGTGCGAATCACAATTTTTTAAATTAAGCAATTTAATAGATTGATGCACCAACATATAAGATAATGAAAGAGTACTGTAGAAACAGCGTTTTGGAGTTTTAGTACCCTCCCATAAATTTTGAACAATAGAGTTTTTCATCTTTTGCCATGGTCAGGTGAATGATGCTCAGAATACTAGTAAACAAATATACACTACAATGTACAAGTTGATACTAAATTGATACAATAGACAATAAAAATAAACTATATATAAAAATAATTAATTTACTTATTGTGCAAAATAAACAGTGAAAGCCTGGGATTAGCTGTTTTACAATGTTTAAACAGCAGAGGGGGTCAGAAAGCATTCATCAATTATCTTTAAACAGCCAGTGATTTTCCCAGGTGAACAGTGTTAATGTAATTATTGCTTTAATTGCACGGCTGAAGGCCTATAAAATACACTTAACTCTAGCTGATTGCATAGTTGGATTTGTGGGTTCTGTTTGGGAATTTGGAATCGTAACCAGTCAGTATTAGGATTTGTTGTTTGGTTTGGCCATGCATCAAGGGTTGAAAAGATGAGTTTATCCTATCACATGATTTTGATTTGTCTTGCAAATATTGAGTTATTGCGAATTTTATTCATGTAATGC
>CAIGQV010019101.1:34571-45113 GCA_903798115.1 Danio jaintianensis
CACCAAACCAACAAAACCAGCAGATGGACAAAACTCCACCAAACCAACAAAACCAGCAGATAGGCAAAACTCCACCAAACCAGCAGATGGGCAAAACTCCACCAAACCAATAGACAGGCAAGCCTCCATATACACTCATCTCTTCTACTTACCATTGACTTTCCTTCACTTGCTCAGCAGATGGACCTTTCGTCACCTTGATGATGAACCTCATGAACGGGATCTTAATTCCAGACCCTCACAGACCCTTAAACACCCCACAGACTGGGAGATGATGAGTGTGTGAGAGCTGTAGGTGTGTATGTGCTGTGTTCATGCATGTGTTGACAGTGTGTGTATAAATGAATGCATGCACTTTTATTACAGCTATGTTTATTTATTTTGGCATATAGTTTATTAGGACACTAATGACACAGACCCTCAGTTTGCACGTAAAAACAGCCCAATCCTGCACCTGTGAGGCTCTGCAGTGTGTCATTAAGCCTGGTACTGTGGATTGTCTTTGTGATGGAGGCTCATTAAAGCTAATCGTAGTGAAAGAGCGAGCAACGGATCTGCTCATATCACCGCTTCAGACTGATCGGATCCGTCACGGCTGATCTGAAGTCTTTCTGCTTCTGAATGTGTTTGGCTGAGGAGCCGGAGAACGAAGCCAGCGCTGCTCCCACACACCCTCCGCTAACACACAACCACTTTCAACAAGAAGCATCTAAAAATACCAGCATGTAAGATGAGAAGAGTCCCGATCTGGCTCTGTTTGTTTGGATGGGAATGGAGGCCTCGTGCCACACCTCTCACAGATCAACTCTTTCAGCTTCAGAATCGCTCTCGCTCAACCAGGATCGGTGTTTGCATTCATAAATCTGCAGGATTCCCAGGAGAGCGCAGTTGGAAACACACTGCGCTTCATGACAAGTAGCTGAACTAAACATCTGCATTAATAAAGCCCATCAGCGGACCATCTCACACTGCGACACCGCAGAGGAGGAAACATTCTAGTCAGCAGAAATAAACAAGTCTTTGTGCAGATCTCTCCAAAATAACTCTCCCGGCTCCAGGAGGACAAGAGGAGCGGCTTGAGCTATTCCAGTGTGCACCGATAGGTTGCATTATCTTTAAAGTAGTTGTTTGCATATCAGTGACACCATTGTGTTTTTGAATGCACTTTTATAATGTGTACGGTGTAATAACATCAATTACAAGTTTTAAATGTATGACATAACTGATGTCTTAATTATTGATTGATTTGTAGTCTTTTACCAACTGCATTCTAACCCTAGCCATAGAGTAAGTGCATCTAACTCATTATTACACAATACACCTAAGGTTAAGGTGTCCAGTAAAAGGGACCCCCATATTTCAATGACAATAAAAGTAATAGGAAAGAAATTAACTTAATTGAACACATTACCTATTAAGCACATATTCTGCATGATCTCATTCTACTGTACATCCCGAATCCTACACGACACCTAAACCCAACTATTACCATAATAACTATAAATAAGCAGCAAATTAGTAGTTTATTGAGGAGAATTCATAGTTAATGGTTTGTCGATAGTGAGAATTTTACCTTCAAATTAAGTGTGATCAAAATTACATATAAAGATGTACTGAAGCCCTTCTGAAATGGGTCAAAAACACTAAATATACTCAATAATCATTCTTTGAAAATGTTTTCCTCAGCTCTGAAGACGACACTGAGCTGATGGTCTCTTCCAGGTTCATCTTGTATTTTGTGATGCGTTTATTTATTTTGGCTGATACAATGATGTTACTGAGCTCAACGTTGTGCTTTAAGGCTGTGTTTGGGTGAAGAATTCCTTTAAACCCTGTGCTATCCGTCAGACAGGAGCCTGTTCTCTGGGAAAGAACACTTCAGAGCTCTTCACGATCATGGTTAAAACTTGACGGATGTGAATAAAGAGCAGAGACTCATTTGAGGATGCAGTAAAGATGCTGGATCTTCATCTCCTGCAGAGACGGATGATGAAGTGATGCTGGAAAAGCAGAATCACGTCTGTGAACGCATTCAGATTCACTTCCAACTGAGCAGAAGAGAAACTGTCCAAACGCTGCATTTCACAGCTCCAGCTCTTCAGACCAGCACCAGCGAGACTTCATGCGATTGGAATCATTTTTCTTCCCAGACTTGTTATCCGCAAAGGTGGGCTTTAATTATTCAGCATTAACACGGTTTTCTCTGGACATCAGCATTGGGCTGTGTATTGAGTTTCAGAAATATCCCTTCAGATTGATCAGTCTGCAGAAAGCCTGATGTGAGCACAATATCCAGGAAATGTAAAGCATCGCTCACCTGGGGCTCGACGCTGACCTTCAGAATGACCTCAGACTCTAATGCACATTATATCTAATTCACATGCACTGATATAAAGGACTGGAGTATCTGTACTTTGAGAAATGTTTATGTGTCTGCATTCCCAAATGGTTTATTTTCATACTATATTTAACATACTTTATTTCTCATTTTTAAGGCACTATATGAGAGAAGGTGCATGTGTTACAGGCACAGTTCACCCAAAAATTGTTTTATTCATTGCAGATCATGGCACTAATCCCATTGACCAATACCAAACAGAAATTAACTACAATCCAGAATATCTGATGTCCAGTTTTGTTCTTGTCCAATCATTTAATGCTCTTAAACTCCACCCCTGCGGTTCAAGCTCATCTGTATACACTTTTGAAAGACACGCCCACTTCATAACTTACAATTGGCAATTGTGACAGAACCACGCCCCGCCCCATATTTTATTGCCTCTTTATTTTTGTTTATATAATTGCTATGTGGCGACACAGTGGCTCAGTGGTTAGCACAGTCATCTCACAGCAAGAAGGTTGCTGGTTCAAGTCCTGGCTGGGTCAGTTGGCATTTCTGTGTTTGCATGTTCTCCCTGTGTTGGCGTGGGTTTACTCCGGGTGCTCCGGTTTCCCCCACAGTCCAAACACATGCGCTATAGGGGAATTGAGGAACTAAATTGGCCGTGGTGTATGGGTGTTTCCCAGCACTGGGTTGCAGCTTGAAGGGCATCCCCTGTGTAAAACATATGCTGGAATAGTTGGCGGTTCATTGAATAAAGGGACTAAGCTGAAAGAAAATGAATGAATGAATGAATAATTGCTACGTAAGAAGCATCGAGACAGCATTGTTCAGAACTCTGAGTTGTAAATAAATCCATTATTGGAGCATGTTTTACAAGAAAATTATATTTCGGTCCTTCATGTTTAATTCAAGGCTACATGCCCATTATTTGTAGTAATGTGTGAAATTCATTAACAATTTCAATCAAAGGAAATTCTACACATTTTGAATCTATTATACCCTTTTTATAACATATCATACAAGGACTCAAGTGTATCTAGAAGTGTTATCTCATTTTGTCTTGCTGTAAATGCCTTTCATATGCCTTGTCAAAAACATGAGGTAGCTCTTTAAATGCAAATGAACTGACACTCCACACCCTTTTTCCATAAGAGGGCGGAGCCTTTACAGCACACGATTCAGATACTCCAATAACTATAATAAAACATTTGCATGCATTTTAAACTAGAAAGAAATCTGTCTGTCAGATATACTCAAGGTTATTTCAAAACACACATTAATGTTGGTTATGTATGTGCATCAGTATATTAGACACAACCAGGCCTGGCAATTATTAAAATACCTTTATCAAAAAACTCTTAAATGATATTGAAGAGAACTAAATGAAGACATTTGAGGGAGTTCAGAAACGTACTGATATAGAGAATAACTCCCGGCGGAGAGACTTTGAGCTCTGCAGATCTGTTTCATTCTCAAACAGAAACGTTATGCAATAAAGCAAGATGAAAGAGTAAAAAGCATAATGGGATCCCTTTAATTCTTATCTGTTAGGGAAAAAATGTGTCTGGTGACTGTGGTCAGTGTGGGGGCAGGTGTGTGTGTGTCCTCGGAGACGCACCCGCTCCATCTGTTCTGCACACCTCAGAGTTTCACCTGACAGCTAATTAATAACCAGCTTACGAGCAGCAGAACGAGCTCTTCAACACACGCCACCTAATGCCAGGCATCCCTCGGCCCGTCCACTTCACACACACACACACACACACACACACACACACACACACACACACACGATCTGATCTTCCACGAGCGAACAGCACCAAACCGCTGGAGGCTTTTGATCGATCGCTTCTATTACAAACATATGGCTCCTCAGTTCTGATGACGGCGGATCTGAAGAGCCTGCAGTTCTGATCAATCCAGACTCAGCAACACCGATTTTGATTTGTCAGAAAACAAACAAACTTCAGGGGAATAAAAAATGCTGTGTTCTTCAAGCTGTCGACTTCATACTAAATAGGCATCAATAGGCATCATATTGCCATCCAGGCGTGTGACACTACTGCGTTTAGCAGCGATAGAGACAAGAAAAACAGATGATGCCGACAGTACAAGTCACATGCGCCAATATCCATTACACTGCTACAAATCTGTTTAGTCTTCCAGGGAAACATCGAGTATAAAGTTTTCTTGTAAAAAGTGTTACCAGTCTCTCCTTTTATATGGTAGCTTATGTTCTATTGCCGTTTTTAATGCATATGCAGCATTTATATGCTCTATCATCCCCTGGGGCTTGAGGACCAAACAACGCCACGTAATCAGAAAAGAAAAAAAATGGAAATTGTATTCTGTTACAGTTAGATTTACAGCTTACCTTCGCAAAATATAGGATTACTTGCAGGATTCCAGTTGATCACATACTGTAGAATCAAATAGATATTGTATAATCCCCAGTGGCAGAGCAAGACTTGCTACTATATTTGAAGACTTCATTGACCAATGCACAGGTTCACATAACCCTGGCATTATAACGCTTCACAGAGACCAACGTTATTTGTTAACATTATCCATTAGGCAAGGCTGAGAATATGTTTAGAGGAACAGGAATGATGTATATATTCAGCAAGCAAATCCAAATACTGATGTGTGTGTTTGCGTGCTGATTTGATCTTTTCAGCAATTAGTAATTTGTCCTGAATTTACCCGAATCTGACACAGAGAGGAGCTTTAGCACTGATCCTGAAAATACTGCACCAAACCAGTGCAATGCTAAAATACAACCACCATCTGACTCTCAACAATATGTTTTATAATACAGTTTTTAGGTGTCTTTGTGTTATTTTTGGGGTTTCCTGTGAGTGTGTGTGGTTTTAGCCCCCATCTGTGCTCCAGGCTGCAGCAGACAGGTGGAGGGTTACAGATTTACCTGAAGGCTCCTCAGAGGAAACACACTGCAAAGAAGCGCAGCAGAGGAAATTCATTGCATCAGTCTGTCCAAACTCTCAAATAAAGCTCAGAAACCCAGAGCTGAATGACAGATAATGAGGCGTGTAGGTGTTGCAGGAAACTTGGATAAACAGGAGAAATGCAGAGAGCTCAGATTCTTCACCAACAAAAAAGGAGGCGTCACAGAAGGTGAAGCAAGGCAACAAAGGGGTCAGAGGACAAACAAGGAGTCAAATCGGGAGGGTAAAGCTAAAAAAAGGCATCGCAGGGGTCAAATGTCACAAGGAAAGGTCACAAAGTTAGATGGCATGACATGAAGGGTGGAATGATGTGGCAAGATCAGTGTAAGTGTGATCCCAGGAGGTGGAGTGTTTGGATCAAAGGTTGGCGTCACAAAATAAGAGCCAGGAAGGTCATAAAAATGTGTCACCTGGCAAGGGCAGGGATCAAAGGTCAAGAGAAGACACCACAAAATAAAAGTGGAAAGGCTGTGGCCACACGATCAAGGTGAATCCCAGAGGTTAAGAGCAAGGTCAGAGGTTAGGGTCACACTGCAATCATAGTGGTCAAAGGTCAAATGATGGGGTTACAGGGTAAAGGTAGTAGTCTAGGCTCACCGGAGAATAGAAAGGGTCACGTGTAGGAGGGATCACAGGACAAAGGCAAGAGTCAAAGGTCAAACCAAAATATTAGGTCACAGTGTGAAGGGTGAGTAAGGTCAAAGGTTAGGTCACACAGCAAACACATTTATCACAGGTCAAATGCGGGAGTCACAGGGCTAAGGTAGTAATCAAAGGTAAAGGAGAGAAAGGAATTTGTCAAATGTAAGAACGGAAGGTCTTAAAATAGAAAGATGGATTAAGAGATGAAGGGGTGATGGGGTCAAATCAAAGGTCACAGTGTGAAGTGTGGCCTCAGAAGTGCATTGTGAACCCTACCTCACAAAGGCCAGGAGGGGTCACAGGACAAAAGCATGAGTCACTGGTCAAACTGAGGCTTAACAAAACAAAGATGGGGACACAGTGTGAAGGGTGTGGACACAAGGTCATGAGTGGATGTTTGAGTGTAAGGTCAAAGGTTAGGTCAGACAGCAAATCACAGGCCAAATGATGGGGTTTCTGGACAAAAGTAGTGGTCAAAGGTAGAGGGGGGACTAACGTAAGAAAGGAAAGAGTCTAATGTAAAAATGAAAGGTCATAAAAGTGAAAGATGGGGTAACAGATGAAGGGGTGGTGAGGTCAACTCAAAGGTCAAACTGAGGCTCCACAGAGCAATATATGGGTCATTTGTTAAAGCAGAGGTTTGAGTGTGAAATAATGTGTGGCAGAGCAAAAGGAACGAGAAGTGAAATACGGAGTCAAAGGGGCACATGGAGAGCAATCCCATGGCTATAAATGTCAGGTAAACTTGTATTCAAACTCACACTGCTAGCATTTAACAGTGAATAAAGCAAATAAGCAGCAGCTGAGGTGATCATTGTTGTAGATGTTTATGCTGTTGTTTAGCCGTGACGCAGAGGAAATAGAAACTTTTTCTGAAATAGACACTTTGCATGACGTAGCTGCAAGTATTTTGAACAAAAATAAGATATCTTTTATCATGTCACAGTATTGTAGATCTGTCATACTGTGATGTACCAGGCTGTTAAGTGGTAACCAGGTAAGTCAATGAATTATCAGCAGATTTAAGGATTGTCAAACACAATGCAGCTCAGGGTTTGTTTACAACAAGTTCTACATTTTTTTCTTTTGCCTTTTTGAAAAGTGTCAGGTACAGATGTTGTCAAAGTCCCTGTTCACTTTGCTCCTGTAGCCCTCTATTGATGCTTTGGCAAGTATTTCCTCATGTCAACAGACAAAATGCATAATATTTTTTCTCTTTTTAAAGTGAGCGATGGCCAAATATGCTAACCCATATGGTATTTCATCCCCTCAGCTTCTGCAGGTACTGGGAATCGACCTTGCAGTCTTTAGGCTTCATGTCAGAATCTCTAACCATTAGGCCACACAGCTGCTCCTACACATGCAATTTCCACAGCAAAGAAAATAAATGAAGAGAAGCACAAGCATATTTCAGCCCAGCAGCACCAGCACACTTTAATATAATCAATCCCAGTAACTCTGTAACTCACAGGTCGAGCTTGGCACGGCTAACAGGATTTATTTCTGTTAGATACACATGCGCTCATCTAGTTTACACACAGATGATAACAGTAACACTTTATAAAGCATCCTCTATGAAAAAAAATTTTTTTTCAAGAGTTGCATTTTTTTTAGGCCCCCAAGTTTTCCTTTTTAGCTGAAAACAGTGTTGTGTAAATGACCACAGCACACACACTCTTACATAACAATGCCCTGAAACTGTTGGAAGGGTTGAAACCGACCTGGACTTACAGATGCAGGGATGCAGTGGAGTTTGTGCTCCTGAATCCTAAGCACGGGCAGAACCTGTGTTTGACCCTGTGTGAGTTTGAAGGAATAAATCCTGTTAGCTGCGCCACACTTGACCTGAGAGTTACAGAAAGCACAGCGGGATTGATCGTATTAATGTGTGCCGGTGCTGCTGTGCTGAAATATTCATCTGCTTTCCTTCATTTATTTCCTTTGCTGTGGAAATTGCTGTAGTGTTTTGCCATCTTCACTGAATTAATTGCGCTTCACGCTCTGCAGTTTGGTCTGGACTTTTGAGTTGGATTTTGAGATGAGCTTATGTTCTCTTTCTTCTTTTTTTTGCACTTTGTGAATAGGGACTATTTTTGTTGACTGTGATGTTGGCAGATCTATTCTCTGTTTCCCTGGTGTAACCAGCCTACGGTTCTCCTCGGGAACATCGAGTGGCAGAACTCTGGAGTCATGCACTCAACACTTCAAATTCAACAGAAAACACCACCATCTCTCGCTTAATTGTTTCAACAATTTAATTGGTAATCATTGTGAAAAATAAATGCACTAACATATGTTTAAAAAGAGCGGCGCAGTGGGTAGTGCTGTCGCCTCACAGCAAGACGGTCGCTGGTTCGAGCCTCGGCTGGGTCAGTTGGCGTTTCTGTGTGGAGTTTGCATGTTCTCCCTGTGTTGGCGTGGGTTTCCTCCGGGTGCTCCGGTTTCCCCCACAGTCCAAACACATGCGCTATAGGGGAATTGGGTAAGCTAAATTGTACATAGTGTATGTCCTGGAGATTCGTTAATCTTCAGACTCTAATTATGATATTTTAGATGAAATGTGATCCCTTGATTTGACCAAAGGATAGCTTCATACATTATGTCCACTCCAGCACCTGTATGTCCCAGAATGCAATGTGATGGTGATGTCACAACAGTGTAGTTCCCAAGTGCTCAAGGGTTTAGGGCATATCATTTATACCCATTCAGATGCTCCACCAGTAGTGGACACTTGTGTAATGTAGTCAATGATGTAGATCTTAGTGAAAAAGAGGGAAGGGCATAAAATGTGCAATGGAACGCAGCCTGAGACCAGTAGCGGTGCAAAGGGCCGCAGCTTTGGCAGTGCTTAGTTTAACTTCAGCTAGTAGTTTGCTGCAAACTTTAAGTCCTCTTTTAAACCAGCATCTCTCTCTGGAGTTTGGGGAATCTTTGAAGCACAAACTAGTGCCTGAAGCTCTTTCTCAACAAGTGATCCCTGAATAAAACTGCTTAACCTTGAGATTGTTGATTGTGAAACTCAGGAGGCCAAACAATCTATTTTATGATCTTTTACAGGCTTGAAGTTTGCTCAAAACACAGTTCGTGACACGTCAACATTGACAACCCTGACTTTTATCATGATTATGACTTAACTGTATGACTGAAAATAGGGTTTTCCTCCAATCGAAACAAACTCCACGCATGATCTATATAACGCTGATTTCAGACGGTGATTGTGCTGTTTTCCAGAAGCCGAGATCAGCTCAGTATTTCCTAGAGAGACCAAACCTACATAACCCCGCATAAACAGGCCAATATCCAACATTTAAGCAGACCACGGTTGCGCACTCACTAAACATTTCTCCAATACATCAGATCCCCAATCAGAGAGGAAAACCCAAACAACCTTCAGATGTTTATTTACTGCATGAGTGTGTGTTAATTATTTATCGGCGAGCGATTGCCGCTTCTATCAGGCCTCCTTCATTATGAGTGTCTGCCAGAAATGCACATGTTGTGTAGAGCGGATCATCGGGTCAGGACGCGCCGGCCTCGCAGCGCAGAAAAGCAGCGTAACAGCGGCTCAAAGAGCGCAGAATCAGCCCCAGAATATCAATGTTGAGTTAGAAGCGCTCCGCATGTGAAGCCTCCACAATTAAGAGTCTGTGGAAGCCGCTAGAATCCTGATGGCGCTTCAGAGCGCAGGTGTTTATTCAGTATTCACAGAGTGTCGCCGCACAAACACAGACTTCTAAGCATTAAGCCATTAGAGATTTTAATTGGCGAGCGACTAATGGTTGCGAGACAAACTTCACAGAATGTCATTTAACAATGTGGTTATTTTCGTGTGCAGAGACGGTGGCGGCACCACGTCAGGTGTTTGCTGGCGACAGCGTTTCCTCTGGGAGAGAAACTTTCAGTCAAGTCAAGCAAAGAGTTTTCCCCATCAATTGACGTTAGATTAAGAGTTCAGGACGGACTTTAATAAACAGAGCTCTCGGTCACTGGCCTCTTGCTTTATGTTGGACTTTTTGAGGACTTGTTCCTCTACATCTTTGGCGTCCCCTGACTTCAGTGTTAACCATTAGTAATCTTCAGTCAGCTTCTGAGAAAAAGATGTGTGCTTAATTGTGTTGACAGCGCACTTCTGGGGTGTACTGCAACTCTTAGAAGTGTTTTATTATATATATATACTTGCACACAATATGAAATAGGCTAATTTACAGCTACAGTTGAGTTTTACCAGTTTTGAGTCCATTTCGCTGATGTCCAGGTCTGGAGAGAGGACTTTTAGCTTAGCTTAGCATAAATCACTGAATCAGATTAGACCATTAGCATTTCACTCAAAAATTATGATTATGATTATGATAATTTTCCTATGTAAAGCTTGACTCTTCTGTAGGTACATCATGTACTAAAACTGATGTAAAATGAAAAGTTGAGGCTGCTTCTCACTCAGGGCTGCTGTTTATGCTAATGCGGGAGAGATGGGCACAAGTGGGCGGGGCTTTCCCCCTCTACACACTCATTCACACACACACTCATACACTACGGCCAATTGAGTTCATCAATTCCCCTATAGCGCATGTGTTTGGACTGTGGGGGAAA
>CAIGQV010019101.1:140125-150449 GCA_903798115.1 Danio jaintianensis
CAACTGACCCAGCCGGGACTCGAACCAGCAACCTTCTTGCTGTGAGGCCACAGTGCTAACCACTGAGCCACTGTGCCGCCCGTAGAGTAAAAACGCATAATAAAAAGATGACAATTAGACTCAATATTTCTCATAATTGAAGCTGAATGTATGATTCAGGAGCCGGAGATGGTCAAAAATAGGTCTTTAAGTGCCCCATAAGTACACACACACACACATTATTTTAAAGATAACCTGATGTAATTTGTGTTATTATTCAAAACTGTTTCATTAAAGTCTTTGTTTTTCAAAAATAATAGGTTTATCCTGGAGATCCACATTTCTAGAATCAGCTCTATATCATCCCTATATTACTGTCAGCACTCATGATATCTCTGTTTAACTCCGCTCTAAATAAACCCAGATGTGTTTAATGACTGTCCATCATTAAATCCAAATAGAGAGACATTAAAACACCCTCATCACATGATCATCATTATCAATATCCATCTCTGTTATGTGGAACATGATCAATCCAGCGGTTCTTCCTCATTCTCCATAAGCGTCACCATAAAGAGCTTTAATTACGCCATCAAGTCCTCCATCTCCAGAGCGCTCCAGAAATACCTCCTGCTCGAGTGTGTTTCTGTGGTAATGGTGTCACAGCAAACCTTGAGGAGTCTTAAAGTGTCTAATTAAGGGATGTTTTCACTAATGGATCTGCAGGAGCGATCGGCTGCTTGACCTGCACTCCTACATCTATTCAGAGCCAGGAGATCCACATTTCAGCTTTTCTCTTATCAAGAGTCTCTCATTGGCTGAAGGGTCACACACACACACCGCATCATCTCCATTAGCTTACGCAACACACTTCTGATGCTGGTCTTCAGATTTGGAAATGTAAAGCAATCATGATGGGCTGTATTTACTCGGCCCACTTCTCACAATCCAATTAATCCAGGAGGAAAAAACTAAAGAAGAAATCAAGAGCTGTTAATATCCTGATTTAATATCCTGTTTTGATTGGACATAAGGCAGATTATGAAAGTAAAACATATTGGAAACACAGTCTTCAGTTATATTTTGTTATATGTTGGATTTGGCTTACATTGAACACACAACCACCAAAAACAGGTGACGGGAATACACACTTCTTACCGTATTATACTGTATGCTGAGCTTCATTTGAGCCACGGTGGTGGAGAGAGCTGAACTGCACATTTCCCCATTCCTATTAATACTAGAAAACCATTTTCGTATATCAGTAGTGTGTGGTTACGGATCTCCACCAACTCTTGTTCCTGCAGTAGATGTAGAGATTGACCGTCCGACGATCAGACAGATGTGTTTTGATTAGTTCACACTGCACTTCTGTACATCTAATTGAGTTGATTTACCATTATGAGGCCTGCAGCACCATCAGAGTAATTAACAAATGATCTGTGTGTGTGTGTGTGTGTGTGTGTGTGTGTGTGTGTGTGTGTGTGTGTGTGTGTGCGTGTGCCTGCGTGTGTGTGTGTCTCCGCTGACTGCAGGCTGTTTGTGAAGGTGTTCAGATGTTTATCGCTCTCTGACCGATTACTGGCTGTGTTTCAAATCCCGTCTGGAGGACTGGACGTTGTCTCGTTAGTGATTAACCTGATCTGTGTTTTAGTGCACTCGATATCCGGCACGGCGTTAGTGTCAGCGCTAGCGTCCTTCTAAACCGCTGAGAGTCTTTCTGTCCACCTGAACCGAGCGTTAGTGATCTGTAAAACATAATAATAATAAAGTCGTCTGAAAATGAACATCATATTTGCTTTAGTTTAGGTCACAATTCACAATATTAACAAACCATTAACTAACACTACTGGCTTAATAAACTAGTATTTAGCTGTTTATTAATAGTTAGTAAGGTAATAGTTGTTAAATATTTTATAGGTAATAGTAAGACTCCTCCTCTTCTTCCTCAATAGCTCCTCCTCTTCATCATAATCAGCCCCTCCCCTTCATCAGCATCTCCTCCACTCTCATTAGCTCCCCCTTCATCATTAGCCCTTCATAATTAATTCCTCCCCTTCTTTAACAGATCCTCCCCTTCATCATAATCAGCTCCTCCCCTTATCAGCAGCTCCTCCTCCCTCATCAGCTCCTCCCTTTCCTCAACAACCCCTCCCCTTCATAATAATCAGCTACTCCCGTGACAGCAGCTCCTCCAATTCATCATCATCAGCTCCTCCCCTTCCTAATCAGTTCCTCCCCTTATTCAACAGCCCCTCCCCTGTGTCAGCAGCTCCTCCTATTCATCATCATCAGCTCCTCCCCTTCCTCATCAGTTCCTCCCCTTATTCAACAGCCCCTCCCCTTCATCAGCAGCTCCTCCTATTCGTCATCATCAGCTCCTACCCTTCCTCATCAGTTCCTCCCCTTATTCAACAGCCCCTCCCCTTCATCAGCAGCTCCTCCTATTCGTCATCATCAGCTCCTACCCTTCCTCATCAGTTCCTCCCCTTATTTAACAGCCCCTCCCCTTCATCATCAGCTCCTCCTATTCATCATCATCAGCTCCTCCCCTTCCTCATCAGCTCTTCCTCAGCAGCTCTTCTCTTTCCTCAGTAGCTCTTCCCCTTCATCATAATCAGCCCCTCCCCTTCCTCAGCAGCGGTTTGCATTTAAGTTTGACACACACAAGTATATCCAGCTGCGTGTCTCTGTAAAGTTGCGCTGCTGTCAGTCAGTGTGCGTCCGCTTCTGTAAGAGTGTGAGATTGAGAAGGAAATTAATAAAAAGCAGAAGACTAGAGGAAGGAGAGCTTTAATGCGTCAGTAGCTGAACTGCAGCTGTAAAGGTGAGTCAGTGTTGGTTAATTAGCCATTAGCAGCAGCATTAAAAGAGGCCGACAGATTGACGAATCCATGGAGCCAAACCTGCAGGTGCAGCAAACACACATTCAGCTGAATGAGTTAATGTGTCAACGGGAACATGTTCAAGAAGAGCAGCAGCGTCTGCCAAACACACACACACACACACACACACACACACGCTCATACACTCTGATTCGACACACTATACAAAATAAAAAGCCAACTGCGAGAGAAAGAAATGCATAAAAATAAAGTCAGAAGTTCACAATAATCTAAACTTTCAACTGAACAATAAACATCAAAACTGAGACAACCTCAGAGTTCGTTCATTCATTCATTTTCCTTCAGCTTAGTCCCTTTATTCATCAGGGATCGCCACAGCGGAATGAACCGCCAACTATTTCAGCATATGTTTTATACAGCGGATGCCCTTCCAGCCGCAACCCAGTACTGGGAAACACCCATACACTCTCATTCTCACACACACACACTCATACACTACGGCCAATTTAGTTCATCAATTCCCCTATAGCGCATGTGTTTGGACTATGGGGGAAACCGGAGCACCCGGAGGAAACCCACGCCAACACGGGGAGAACATGCAAACTCCACACAGAAACACCAACTCACCTGAACGCCAGCGACCTTCTTGCTGTGAGACCACAGTGCGTCACCACTGAGCCACCGTGCTGCCCAACCTCAGAATTGCAAGAAATAAAGTGAAAATAAAGTCAGAATTGTAATGAAATACTAATATTACATGAAATATAATGCCATATTTGCATGAACGGGATCAAATCTCTCAGTAACAAAGGGAAAGTCAGAATAGCAACAAGTACAGTATATAGTCAGAGTTATTGGGTATAAACTTTCCACTAAGGCATTTCAAAATGTTGCTATGCAGTTGCTAGGCTTGTTTGGGGGTTATCTGGGTGTTGCTATACAGTCGCTAGGGTTTTCTTGGTGTTATCTGGGTGTTACTATGCAGTTGCTAATGTGTCTGGGTGGTTGTTAGGATATTACCTTCCATATTGTTACTTGAGTGTTGCTATACGCTTGCTAGGATTTTCTGGGTGTTATACAGGTGTTGCTATGCAGTTGCTAAGGTTTTATGGGTGATTTCTTGGGTATGAATAGTTTTCTGAATGTTGCTATGCAGTTGTTAGGGTTGTCTGTGTGTCATCTGGGTGTTGCTATGCAGTTGCTAGGGTTGCCTTGATTGTTGTTAGGATATTCTGATCTGTATTGTTACCTGAGTGTTGCTATGCAGTTGCTAGGGTTTTCGGGGGGTTGCTATGCAGTTGTTAGGGTTGTCTTGGTGGTTGTTAGGATATTCTGTTCTGTATGGTTATCTGGGTTGTCTATGCGTTATCTGGATGTTGATATGCAGTTGCTAGGGTTTCATGGGTTGTTCTTAGGATATTCTGTTCTGTATTGTTACCCGAGTATTGCTATGCAGTTGCTAGGGTTTTCTGGGTGTTATCTGGGTGTTGCTATGCAGTTGCTGGGGTTGTCTGGGTGATTTTTGGGATATTGTATTCTGTATGGTCACCTGAGTGTTGCTAGGGTTTTCTGGGTGTTATCCGGGTGTTGTTATGCAGTTACTAGGGTTGCCTGAGTTGTTGTTAGGATATTCTGTTCTGTATTTTTACCTGAGTGTTGCTATGCAGTTGCTAGGGTTTTACAGGTGTTGCTATGCAGTTGTTAAGGTTGTCTTGGTGGTTGTTAGGATATTCTGTTCTGTATGGTTATCTGGGTGTTGGTATGCAGTTGCTAGGGTTTTCTGGGTGTTATCTGGGTGTTCTTGGGGTTTTCTAGCAGTAGTTATGCCGATGTTGTTATGCAGTCGCTTTATTATTATCAGTCACCATCACAGGAGAAAGTTAGAACTGTGCAATGTACATTCAGAATTAATATTAAAGTAATAAAAGCATTTAAAGCCACTTTAGTAATTCTGTGGATGAAAGGGTGTGTATTTTACATTATCAGTTAGCAGCGCTGATCTCCTCAAACACTGCAGTTCTCCAGTGTCAGTCGGAGAGTTTCTTCCTCGTCTATCACACACACACACACACACACACACACACACACACACACACTCAGCGCTCGCTTCATTTCATGCTCCGTGGCTCATGGTGGCCGCAGTTGCTCGCCGGACAATAAAACATGCTCCTGTTGGCTTTTTGAAACCATGCAGAACTACGGAATTGGATGAATTGGAGTCGTGCTGTAAAAACACGCTCCTGCTTTGTGCGTCTGATCCTCGAGCGCTAATTTGATGTCATGCTGTGTTGATTTGATAGTCTTAATAATAAACTCCATCAGTTACTAGCAAACAGCCTTCAGAAATATCACCTCGTTCCTCCGCTGCTGCACTTCTGGATTTATTTATATATATGTTTGTTTATTTGTTTGTTTGTTTGCTGCAGGAGTGAGATTGCTTTGCCCTCGCGACAGCAGAGACGGTGTAATTATTAAATACCTCATGACTAGCCAACTAGTAGATCAGGTCTGAAGTTGTGTCTCATTAGCTGTTTCCATCCAACTATTGTTATGCGCATTTTGGAATATCTCATAAAAAGGCTGGGGGTTGGTTCGCGGACGAAAGTGAAGAGATGGGGGGTGGGGGGTGGATGTGGTGGGGTGATTGGGCCTCCTAATAGTAACTCTGGGGGCCCCAAAACGGCGTGGGCCCTTAGAATCATCCTAACCCCCACCTAGTGGTGCCCATGTTGCTGATTGTTGCAGGCCTCAGCCGTCCGTCAGTCCGTCATCACAGTGCTTCAGTATTCTTCTTCTTCTATTATTATCCCTCCAGAACTGTCTTGAGCATCTGTCTGCGCTCCCGTCTCACGCCTCCAGAAGACACCGCATTCACCACGTTCATTGCGTTTGCTCTTCCTCTTCTGAGCAACTTCTGAGCAACTCATTTATTAAAGGAGAACAAACACCACAGTTCTGTACGGTTATCATAGTGTTGCTATGCAGTTGCTATGGTTTTCAAAGTGGTTGCTAGGATATTCAGTTCTCTATGGTTACCTGAGTGTTGCTATGCATTTGCTAGGGTTGTCTGTATGGTTCCTAGGATGTTCTGGATGGTTACTTAGAGGTTGCTATGCAGTTGCTAGGGTTTTGTGGTTGAATGCTAGAATATTCGGTTCTCTGTGGTTACCTGAATGTTGCTTTGTAGTTGCTGGGGCATTGTTTTTGGTTGCTATGCAGTTGATATGGTTGTCAGTGTTGTTAGTTTCTCTATTTTTAAGAGGTCACTAGAGTGTTGCTATGCAGTTGCTAATGTATTCTGATTGGTTGCTACGCACTTAATAGGGTTCATGGGTGAGGATATTGTATCCCATTGCTAGGATATTTTAAATGGTTACTTGAGTGTTGCTATGCAGTTGATTTGGTTTCTGGGTGTTACTTGAGTGTTGCTATGTAGTTGCTATATTTACTGAGTGGTTGCTAGGATATTTCAGATGGTTGTCTGGGTGTTGCTATGTAGTGGCTTGGGTTTTCTGGGTGTTACGTTGATCTTGCTAGGGTTGCTGAGTGGTTGTTGAGATATGGTTGCATGGGTGTTGCTATGTAGTTGCTTGGGTTTTCTGGGTGTTGCTAGGCAGTTGCTAGGATGACTGGGTAGTTGCTAGAATATTTTAGATTTAGGGTTTCTGGGTGGTTGCAATGATTAGGTTATTGCCTTGGTGCTGCTATGTGGTTGCTAGGTTTTTTTAAGGGTTGGTAGGCAGTTATGTAGCTTCTGTCTGGTTGGTTGGTTACTACGCAGTTGCAATGGGCTGTTGCCAGGTTTTATTGATGTTGCTAGGGTGTTTTACCACATTGCTTTTGCCACATCCCAAGCTAGATTTAACATTGTTTATTGATGGATATTAAGAAGTTATATGCATGTGTTGTTGATTCACCTGTACAGCAGGTCCGTCAGTGATGAGGTCCGGTCTGGTGTGTTGGAAATAAATAATAAATAAACATTTTAAATCCGGAAAGTTATTAACTTATGTAAGACTAATGTACTATTTGTTTAAGCAGCGCTAATTTTGTTCAATAAAAATATCACAAAGAGCAACACGCAGAGCAGGATTTGCATGAATTCATTAACGCTGGTCTGAAAGGCATAGGTGTGTGTGTGTGTGTGTGTGTGTGTGTGTGTGTGTGTGTGTGTGTGCAAACATAAAGGTATTAAAGTATGTTTGCGTCTTTTTTCTCCTTGTGTGTGTTTGTGCGGAGGACAAACAGCTTTTCTTTGCACCGGAGAACAGAGCAGCTGGCGACACGAGCGCAGCAAAGCCAGCGATCAGAGACAAAGAGCCGAGCCGTTTGAGCGGAACATAATTACCAATAATTGATTGTGCTGAAGGCCATTTTTATTTGGGCAGCATGGATGAAGCTGGCAGCGCTGTACTGAGGGTCTGCGAGACACGCCGCTCCACTTTCATTTATATTTCTGTCAAAATCAAGCCGCCCACTGCTATTTGCTCCGAGGTTTTACAGTCTCCAAAACCACCAGCAGATTTAATTACATTATTCGCACTGACTGTGTGTGTGTGTGTGTGTGTGTGTGTGTGCGTGTGTGTGTGTTTAAGAATACTTCTTTTTAAACCTTTAAACAATGAAGGTGTTTATGAATGTCACCGTGATGAGGGTGTTTCCTCGTGAGCTTCTGGTTTCACTAAACTTCGTGTTTCTCGCCGTGTGTGTGTGTGTGTGTGTGCGTGCGTGCGTGCGTGCGTGCGTGCGTGCGCTGTTTTCCAGAACAGACATTCAGTAATTTCAGGATTTACTTCAGATGCTAAATGCTGTGCAGTATTGAGGCGCTGAATTTTTCCGGGTGTTACTTGGGTGTTGCTATGCAGTTGCTAGGGTTACTGGGTGGTTACTAGGACATTTTAGATGGTTGACTGGGTGTTGCTATGCATTTGCTACGATTATTGAGCTGAATTGCTATGTAGTTGCTTGGGTTTTCTGGGTGTTACTTGGGTGTTGCTGTGCAGTTGCTAGGGTTACTGAATGGTTGCTAGGATATTTTAGGTGATTGTCTGGGTGTTTGCTATAAGTGGCCTGTGCGTTTTGGGTGTTGCTATGCAGTTGCTAGGGTTACTTGGTGGTTGCTAGGATATTGTAGGTGATTACCTAAGTGTTGCTATGCAGTTGATTGGGTTTTCTGGGTGTTATGTGGGTGTTGCTGTGCAGTTGCTAGGATTACTGAGTGGTTGCTAGGATATTTTAGGTGATTGCCTGGGTGTTGCTATGAAGTCGTCTGTGTTTTCTGGGTGTTACTTGGGTGTTGCTATGCAGTTGCTAGGGTTACTTGGTGGTTGCTAAGATACTTTAGATGGTTGTCTGGGTGTTTTTATCTAATTGATTGGGTTTTCTGCACATTACTTGGGTGTTGCTGTGCAGTTGCTAGGGTTACTGAGTGGTAGCCAGGGTAATTTGTGATTGCCTGGGTGTTGCTATGATATGGCTTGCATTTTCTAGGTGTTACTTGGGTGTTGCAAGGCAGTTGCTAGGATTACTGAGTGGTTGCCAGGATATTTTAGGTGATTGCCTGGGTGTTGCTTTGCGTTGTTTTGGTTTTTTGTGTGTTACTTTGGTGTTGCTAGGCAGTTGCTGGGGGGTTGCTAGGACATTTTAGATGGTTTCCTGGGTGTTGCTATGTATTTGCTTGAGTTATTTGGGTGTTGCTAGGCAGTTGCTAGGATGGCTGGGTAGTTGCTAGAATATTATTGATGGTTGTTTGGATGCTGCTATGCAGTTGCTTTGGGTTTTCTCCTGTAAACGAGAGCTCGGTCTGAGCGCAGTGCATTGTGGGACACTGGAAGATGAGGATGTTTATGGTTACGAAGATTATTCGTCCTGCTGAACCCGAACGCCAAACCAGACGCTCATAAACGCTGGTCTTTAGCAACGGTGTGGGAGGCCGCAGAATCCCAGTCATAATTTGTAATAATATGGTTAATTTAATGAGCTGGCAGGGTTCAGGGACGCTGTGTGGAGTTTGATTAATGATGGAGTTGATGTGTTCAGATGTAATTAGGGGAATTACGGCTGCGTTTCCGTCTGAGAGCAAATCTTCAGTCAGTGGCTAAAACACACACACACACACACACACACACACACACACACACACACACACGTCTGAAGCGCATTATTTACTCCTGCAGACCAGCTACTGCCGATAATTACTGTACGCAGAAATACACACAAACATGGCCCATTTACTCATTAAATATCAAAATGCACATCCTCATAGTTTTTATTTTGTTTGTTTAACAGCGTTTATTTGGAAATGATGAATACATTTGCTGCGTGAGGAATAAAAAGATGATTATGCAGATAAAACTGCTAATAAAATATTAAGGCGACTGCAAGAGATCAAACTTTTGTTTATTATTTAACATCAACAACATGGAGAACTTTTAAAGTTTGTGTGAAATCAACATTTGCTATGTTTATTTTTCAATGTTACTCTTTAAGGGTGAAAAATTATGATAATCTACTGAATAAAACTCTTATGATTAACTATTACTGTTAGTTTGCAATGAAGTGATGCCTATAAAGAAAGCTCCGCCCCCTACTCAATATTCAGTTTCAGCTGGAAGTGCATCACCATACTGAAATAAAAGTCCCTGCAACTTCAGGTTCATGTAGATTTAAAGTGCATAAATATCATAGTAATATAAATATTATAATCATAAATATGTCATGGGCGGCACGGTGGCTCAGTGGTTAGCACTGTGGCCTCACAGCAAGAAGGTCACTTCTTCGAGTCCCGGCTGGGTCAGTCGGTGTTTCTGTGTGGAGTTTGCATGTTCTCCCCGTGTTGGCGTGGGTTTCCTCCGGGTGCTCCGGTTTCCCCCACAGTCCAAACACATGCGCTATAGGGGAATTGATTAACTAAATTGGCCGTAGTGTATGAGTGTGTATGTGTGAATGAGTGTGTATGGGTGTTTCCCAGTACTGGGTTGGAGCTGGAAGGCCATCCGCTGTGTAAAACATATGCTGGAATAGTTGGCGGTTCATTCCGCTGTGGCGACCCGATGAATAAGGGACTAAGCCGAAGGAAAATGAATGAATGAATGTGTCGTACTGTAGTGAAAGTGCAAATTATACTTAAACTATATTTAATATACTGTCCAAAACAGTATGACTTCTCAGCAAAGCTGATTTATTAATTTTTTAATGCTTTTGACGGCTGTTTATATTAATAGAAAGCATATTCATTTCAAGTATGAGTAAACATTTGTGGAAATAAACATTAAAGTTTTGATCAGTTTCTCTTCCACAGGTGAGCTAAACTAGGCTTTTCACTGGACACTATATTTACTGTACGTGACACTCCGAAATCTGGTCGAAGATTCACTTGAAAAACTGCTGCTAGAAAACAATTGCTCAGATATATTTTTCTCCAATAGTCTTTATTCCAGGACGATTTGCGTGACACACACACACACACACACACACACACACACACACACACACACACA
>CAIGQV010019101.1:204441-215835 GCA_903798115.1 Danio jaintianensis
TCATGATTCACACCAGTTCAAGATTCATGACTCACACCAGTTTAAGATTCCTGATTCACACGAGTTCAAGATTCATGATTCACATCAGATCAAGATTCATGATTCACACTGGTTGAAGATTCATGATTCACATCAGATCAAGATTCATGATTCACATCAATTCAAGATTCATGATTCACATCAGTTCAAGATTCATAATTCACATTAATTCAAGATTCATGATTCACATCAGTCCAAGATTCATGATTCACTTCAGTTCAAGACTCCTGATTCACATCAGTTCAAGATTCATGATTCACATCAGTTCAAGATTCATGATTCACACTGGTTCAAGATTCATGAGTCACAGCAGTTCAGGATTCATGATTCACATCAGATCAAGATTCATGATTCACAGCAGATCAAGATTCATGATTCACACCAGTTCAAGATTCCTGATTCACAGCAGATCAAGATTCATGACTCACACCAGTTTAAGACTCCTGATTCACATCAGTTCAAGACTCCTGATTCACATCAGTTTAAGATTCATGATTCACATCAGTTCAAGATTCATGATTCACACCAGTTCAAGATTCCTGATTCACAGCAGATCAAGATTCATGATTCACATCAGATCAAGATTCATGATTCACATCAGATCAAGATTCATGATTCACATCAGATCAAGATTCATGATTCACAGCAGATCAAGATTCATGATTCACATCAGATCAAGATTCATGATTCACATCAGATCAAGATTCATGATTCACATCAGATCAAGATTCCTGATTCACATTTAAACACTCATTTTAATTGTGAATATTAAATTACACGTTGCAGATTAGCTGGAGTATTTTAGGCAGCACATCAAACTCAGTATTTAATCTTTCATTTATTTCTTAAAGGCGGTTGATTTACACTCCGATGGCGTTTTTACTGCCTGAAAATGCAAAATGAGTTTTAACATGCGACTTTTTCTTTCTCTTTCAATGAAACCTTCATCATTTCCCTGTATAAAAGCAGACTGAGGATGAGTGTTTGCATTAAGGTCATGTGTGTTGGAGTGTGTTACGTGTTCAGTCTGTAGACTTGAGTGAGTTCAGAAATGAAAGCTTCTGTTTCATTAGTATGCTCTTATATTGTCTGCAGCTCCACATTTACAGCCTTTACAGAGTGAAAGTGTGTGTGTGTGCATTCAGTAGTCAAGCAGAAGGTTTTCCACAAGGACAGACACCGATCTGACGCCCTGTATGTGTGTGTGTGTGTGTGTGTCTGTGTGTGTGTGTGTGTGTGTGTGTGTGGATCTGCCAGTCTGAAACTCTCGCTCTATCTTTCTCCATGAGGAAACTGACTGTCTCTCGTTACCCATGACGACTGCAGCTGTCACTCTGACACCTGTCAATCAATCAATCACATCGACAGCTGGAGAGCAGCTTCAAATCATAACGAGAAGCCATATGTCCTGCAGGATCTGAGCGAAAGAGTTTTACGTGTTCATAGAGATTTATTATTATTATTTTTCTAATGAAACATAGTTGATAGTTAATTAGAACATTAATAGTATTATTTCCTGGCCCGTAAACACTGGAACTATTCTAGAATTACTAGAATTACCATTATTAGTGGTCATTCTGACTGTTGTCATATAAGACGTCATATTATCATGTCACATGTACATTCATAACTTTTATTCAGATATTAAAATTAAGCTTTGAATGCCTGTCGTCATATTTTATGAAGTCATTACCCTAAAAAACATGGTCTTTTTGGTGAAACAGTCTATGAAAATGAAAATGTGTCTCAAAAGATGAGCTTTCAGTAGTATTTAGTTTGTATGCAGTTCCAGTTTGCATTGACATTCAGTTTACATTCATGACCATACAACAGCGCCCCCTGTTTCTCTGTATGTTGTGAGGAGTATTAACCAAATTGTTTCATACTTTTTGTAATATTTGTAAAGTAGGCATCACATTTTACAGTAGTTTGGCGATATTTGATGAATTTAGCCTGTATAAAACAGCTAAACAATGTCTCCATGTGGATTGCTGTAGCAAAGTAATGTTTTACCACTCTTGAGTATTGTTGTCGCAAATTAATAAATAACTGTTGCTCAGTAATATCCATCAAAAATCAGCCACCAGATATGAAAACTAGACATGTTAAGCTTTCATGTGATATATGGTTTGTCTTGATTGATTTATGTTTAGACTATAATATTATGGTTAAAACATGTGGATCCCACAGATTGTAGGGTGACGGTAACTGTGTTTTAATCTATTACTCTTTTTACATAACAAAAAACTGTGGTAAAATATGTATTCAGAAGTCTGAGACCTTACCAACGATAGGGTAATATAGATTTATGGGTTTTATTTTAACAAAGTGACCGCCTCGGTAGTCTTAGTGTTAACAGAAACTAAACTGAAGCTAAAAGACGTGCGTAAATAGTTTCTAGTGTTGCTAATTAACACAGATGATTAATCTAGGCATTGGTTGTTTTGAATGAGTTTTGGTATTGAAAGTTTCAAGTCAAATCTGGATCTAAAAGCTGAAGTTGAAAGACAGAAAATCCTCTTGTTCGGCTAGACTGATGTTGTGCAAATGTTGCGATATTAGCATTAGCTTCATGTAGAGTTGTCTGATTAGCATTAGCATGGCAGAGGCCATTAATTTCCCCGTGTTTCTGCTAATATGTTAATATTCTCCTTCCTCTCATTAGATCGAATCTTCAGAGTTTGATTAATCTGGATGATTTTGGCCGAGCTGCGTCTGCAACCATTTGTCCATTATTTTAATCATAATAATCATCCTCGATATATTAGTTATCATCAAATAATGTTTATTTCTCTTCGTAAAATGGAGTAATTATTCTCTGAACGCATCCGGCCAGTGTTTCTGTGAGACTTAAGCTGATTTATAGCAGATTTCGCACTATTGTTTATTTTTATCTGACATCTGAAATGACGAAACTGCTCAAATATAACCCAAATAATGAGTTATATTCAAAATACTGACGTTTTACTGAAGATTGAAGCTTCATTAATGCTTGCAGTTTATAGACTAGCAGGATTAGTTTCTTCCACATCTCATGCAAAACCTTCTGCTGTGTTCCTATGGCATTTTTGACTTGTGTAGCTGTTTAATTGGAGTTTTAGTCTAGTCTTTGTGTGAAGCTGACATTATAGTTTTAGTGTTAGTCATGTTCATACTGTCTTTAGTCTAGTCAGGTTTTAGTCGACTAACAATCATCTATTTTCGTCTAGATTTAGTAAACAAAAACCAAACATTTCTTTCAGACAAACCCATTTCAAACAAAGTTATTATTATATATCACTGTTACCTTATAGACTAGAGCCCAACCGATATATCGGTTTGACGATTTTATTGGTCGATATGAGCCTCTCGCCGATGTATCGATATCCATTATTTATTATTATTATTATTATCATTATTATTATATTATATCCATTATTATACTATATTATTGTTACCTTATAGACTAGAGCCCGATCGATATATCGGTTTGACAATTTTATCGGCTGATATGAGCCTCTCACTGATGTATCAATATCCATTATTTATTATTATTATTTTTTTTATTATTATTATTAATTATATTATATCTGTTATTATATTATATTATTGTTATCTTATAGACTAGAGCCTGATCGATATATTGGTTTGACGATTTTATCGGCCGATATGAGCCTCTCGCTGAAGTATCTATCCATTATATTATTATTATTATTATTATTATTATTATTATTATTATATTATATCTGCTATTATATTATATTATTGTTACCTTATAGACTTGAGCCCGACCGATATATATAGTTTTGAAGATTTTATCGGCCGATATGAGCCTCTTGCCGATGTGTCAATATCCATTATTTATTATTATTATTAATAATATTATTATTATTATATTATATCTGTTATTACATTATATTATTGTTACCTTATAGACTAGAGCCCGACCGATATATCATTTTGATGATTTTATCGGCCGATATGAGCCTCTCACTGATGTATCGATATCCATTATTTATTCATTCATTATCCTTCAGCTTAGTCTCTATTTCAGAGGTCGCCACAGCAGAATGAACCGCCAACTATTCCAGCATATGTTTTATGCAGCGGATGCCCTTCCAGCCACAACCCAACCTCCACACATAAACACACACGGAGCTGACTCCTGCTTAACGTAGAGTTATTGGTTTGTGTTCAGCCGCTATTTATTCATTCATTTTCCTTCAGCTTAGTCCCTTTATTCATTAGGGGTTGCCACAGCAGAATGAACCACCAACTATTCCAGCATATGTTTTACACATGTAGATGCCCTTCCAGCTCCAACCTAGTACTGGGAAACACCCATACACACTCATTCACACACACACTCATACACTACGGCCAATTTAGTTAATCAATTCCCCTATAGCGCATGTGTTTGGACTGTGGGGGAAACCGGAGCACCCGGAGGAAACCCACGCCAACACGGGGAGAACATGCAAACTCCACACAGAAACGCCAACTGACCCAGCCGGGACTCGAACAAGCAACCTTCGTACTGTGAGGCCACAGTAGGACACCACTGAGCCACCGTGCCGCCCCCAGTCTCTATTTATACTTTATTATTGTTTAATTTAATATGCATTTAAAGATTGTCGACCGATATATCGTTATCAGTATTTTTCTACTCCCTGATATCTGTAACGGTCTCAAAAACCCATATCGGTATTATAGACTCAACAACACAACAAATTGAGTTCAGTGTGATATCTGTGTGAATGACAAAACTAGCTACAGGGTCAAACACAAGGGATGCTTAATACACATGCAGTCAGTCGGCTCCAAACTAAGAAACTAAGGAAGGAAAATAATCTTATGTCAAAAGCAAAGCAAGCAAGATTATTTGACTTACCCCATTACAGTTTATTTTGCTTGTTTTAATCAAAAACTCACCTAATTTTGACTCATTAATTCTCAATACAAGACAATATTGTGTGCTCGTCTAGAAGAGTTTTTAGATATTTGGACTAGAAACAAGACAAAAGCTCAGAGTAAGACATGCATTTTCGGTGTACAGTGGTATAAATCGATCTCAGTCACTCAAACATGAAGCAACACATAATTACAGAGTTAAACAATACAGTATCTGTTATCAGCTCTGACTCAGTAGAACTCCAGAATACCGCTGTACATCGTGGGAAAAAGACATTCGATATGAGCTGCAGGATTAAACCTGAGAGTCTGGAATCGGTGTCGTTTCTCGCTGGAGGCCAACATCTCTGATCAACACCTGAAGTCCACACTGTAAACAATATCTGTTAATCAACAGAGTCTGTATTTTCTGTTTATTTGCGGTGGTGAATTGCATTATGGGATGTTGATCTCTGCTCTGTCCACTTCTGATGCTGAACATTCAACTCTACAGTTTAACACAGTGACTTTTAGTGACATTTTAGCAATAATATAATGTATAAGAAATAATATCTAGAGAAATAAGTCTGTAGAATAGCAGAGGATGTGCTGCAGTTTATTACAAGGTTAAAGCGTAATATACAACACCAACACACACAATACAGCACTGCAGACTATTACACATGTGCAGGAAACACACCTTCACACACTTTACAAGGTTAACAGTTGTTGGAGGAACGATCAACATCCCATAATGCAGCTCAGAAGCAGAAATAAACAGGGGAAAATAAAAACACGAATCACAAAATAGGGAAAACTGCAAATTTATGGATATTTATTTGTATTAAGCTTTGCAATCTCAGGAATAAATTACATTTTAAAACATATTCAAGTAGAAATCAGTTATTTTAAATAAAGAGAAAAATGCTTTCACTGTACTTTAAATGGGCAACACGGTGGCGCAGTGGGTAGCACCATCGCCTCACAGCAAGAAGGTCGCTGGTTCGAGTCCCGGCTGGGTCAGTTGGCGTTTCTGTGTGGAGTTTGCATGTTCTCCCCGTGTTGGCGTGTGTTTCCTCCGGGTGCTCCGGTTTCCCCCACAGTCCAAACACATGCGCTATAGGGGAATTGATGAACTAAATTGGCCGTAGTGTATGGGTGTATCCCAGTACTGGGTTGCAGCTGGAAGGGCATCCTCTGTGTAAAACATATGCTGGAATAGTTGGCGGTTCATTCTGCTGTGGCGACCCCTGATAAATCAGAGACTAAGCCGAAGGAAAATGAATGAATGAACTAATGGAGCATTCTTCTTAAGTGTGACCATCTCTCCTTTAAAGAAGCATTAAATCAGTAGTTAATCTGGTGGTGTATCAGTGATATTTTTGTTGCGTACAGTATTGTCGCACACCTCTGCTCAACAAGACTCATGATTTGAGCTGTGAGTGGTAATAATAGTCATTCTTGCCTTGACAAACAGCACTAATTAGTTGTGTTTTTGTGAGCAGTGCAGTAATGTGATGTGTTCCTCAGCGCTGATGGAGAATAATCAGCCGTGGAGTCTGGAGCCGGAGTGTCTGTGCTCTAATACTGGTTTTACTGCTCACCGTTGGGTTTATAGAGGGTCTGTTGGTTCACACAGGCTCCGCTTGTGTGTGTAGTGTAGTGCGCTGACTTTTTCAACACAGGAAAAACGTTCAAAAAAAAAAATCTTAATTAACGTATTTCAGATTGGCACAAGTGCAAACAGCGCCCTCTAGTGGATTTATCATCTGAAATGTACAATAAATGTATCGTAATTAACGTGTTTCACATTCGCAAGAGTGCAAACAGCGCCCTCTAATGGATTTGTCATCTGAAACATACAAAATGTACCCTAAGTAATGTATTTCACAATCGAAACATTTAAATAGCACTTTCTAGTCTAATGGATTAGTATTCAACAACGTACAAAAATAAACTTACCCTTAGTAACGTATTTTAGACCGGCTCTGGTGGCTTATATTAGCACCAAATCCACCAAAGCCATTTTTACATATTGCAATATGATATCTAAGTTTAAATGAAGCCTGTATAAGTGTAGTGCGCTGACTTTTTCAACACTTGCAAAACGTACAAAAAAATATCTTAATGTATTTCAGATTCGCAAAAATGTAGACAGCGCCATCTAGTGGATTTGTCATCTGAAATGTACAATAAATGTATCTTAATTAACGTATTTCAGATTCGTAAAAACGCAAACAGCGCCCTCCAGCGGATTTATCGTCTGAAACGTACAAAAAAAATACTCTAAATAATGCATTTCAGATTCGCAAAAATGTAGAAGCGCCCTCTGGTGGATTTGTTATCTGAAACGTACGAAAAAACTTAACCAGAGTAATATATTTTAGATTAAAAAAAATGTAGACAGCGCCCTCTAGTGGACCTGACATCTGAAACATACAAAAAAAGTATCATAATGTATTTCTGATTCGCAAAAATGTAGCAGCGCATTCTGGTAGATTTATCATGAGACAAAATAAATTTGTTATAAAATTATAATGTTTAAAAATGTTTAAAAACAACTTTTCTTCGTTAATCAGCACTTGGGAAATATTTTAAACAGAATAAATTGTAGAGGAGTGCTAATAATAGTGTGGTCAGCCGTACAGTCTCAGATTGAGCACTATGGCCACTGCAGCAGTGATAATTCTGCTAGTTGTGGTGTTAAGAGCGAACAAGGCCAAGCTAAGCAACTCCGCGCTGATATACGGCCTGCCTTTACAAACACGGCAGTAAAGATCAGAGTGTTTGAATGAATCTTGCAGTCAAACGACGCTTCATTACTGGAGTCATTAGTCTGCTGAAGGAGCCGATTGCTCACGGACACACATCAGCCTTGAAGAAACTCAGGAAATTCTGAAAACATCTCCAAACCAGCAGGGTTAAAGTCATTCCCACACATACAGCCAATCAGAGACCTCTATGCAAAACTCTGAACGGTCAGAAATAAAGAATAATAATTCATTTATTTAAAAAAACAAAAACAAAATGGCAACAGAGATATCGCAAAATACTCGCTAGGGCTTCTATATTTGACGTGTTGCCGTTATACTATTATTTATAACCCCAGGGGGCGATGTGGAGTTATTGTCATGATGAAAAAGCGGTGAAAAAGTTGCACAGAGTTTTTATATAATTATTTGTAAAATTATTAGGATTTTTTATAAATTTGGAGGATATGTTCGTTTTCATTACACTTTCATAAATTATTTATTTAGGCGACGTATTATACATCCAAGCCAATTGTGTGCGTAATGCAAAAAAAGTGAATTTTTATCAACGCTGCATTTTTGTTTAGTTTTTTTCAATTGACTACAGAACAAACCACTGTTGACCAATAACTTGCCTAGCTAACCTAATTAACCTAGTTAAGGCTTTTAATAGCACTTTAAGCCGAATACTAGTCTCTTGCAAAACTACTCGTAAAATATTATATACTGTCATCATGACAAACATTAAATTAAAAAGTACTAATAATTAATCTTCCGCCATTTATGTAGAATTGTGTCTCTACAAGGTGGAGTTCACCTGTTCAGCTGTTGATTGAACCGTCAGCAGTTTTACAGCCTTCAGTAAACACCCCGGTAATTTAAATTCATGGATTTCAGATTTTTTAAAAATATATCAGCGCCCTCTAGTGGATTTATCATCTGAAACATACAAAAAATATACTGTAAGTAAGATATATATATTTTTTTTATGTAACAGCGCCCCCTAGTGGATTTGTCATCTGAAACGTGCCAAAAATTTACTCTAAGTAACGTATTTCAGGTTCGCAAAGATGTAGACAGCGCCCTCTAGTGGATTTAACATCTGAAGCGTACCAAACATTTACTCTAAGCAACATATTTCAGATTCGCAAGAATTTAGTAGCGCACTCTAGTGGATTTATCACCTGAAACATGCAAAAAATGTACTCTAAGTAACGTATTTCAGATTTTTAAAAGTGTAACAGCGCCCCTAGTGGATTTGTCATCTAAAATGTACAACTGAATTGAAATCAGTTATTAAAATGATTGTTTTTTATAATTAAGAAGTAATAATAGTTCAGTCCTGAGCGGTATATGTAGAATAGTATCTTTGCATGGTGGTGTTCACCTGCTCAGCTGTTGATTGAACCGTCAGCAGTTTTACAGCCTTCAGTAAACACCGCAGTAAATAAGAGTAAAGAGTGAAGTAAAGCGTGGCTCTCCTTGGACTCAGAGGCAGGTTTTGTCAGATCGGCGTCTCCTCCATCCATCAGACTCCGTTATTGACCTCCGAGAGCCCAGAGATGATAATATCAGCAGCTGATGGACTCGGGGCCGCCATCATTCATCAGACGGGCCCCGGATCCACATTCACACTGTAAATCCAGCAGAGAAATCCCTTTAGTCTGCTTTTACTCTCACTGAACAACAGCAGCGCTACTCCGGAGCAAACTCACACTCTTTACTGTGTGTGTCAACGGCTCTGGACGGAGCTGGAAATAAATATAATGAATAAAAACACAAACCAGAGGTGCTGGAAATCATTAATACTCCTGTTGACTTCTGGGTTCGTGCATCATTTTAACAGCAGGAAAACAAACATCATTTTAATAACTGATTTCTAATAACTGATTCATTTTGTCTTTGCAATGATGACTGTTGTACGTTTGAGATACCCAATTCCCCTATAGCGCATGTGTTTGGACTGTGGGGGAAACCGGAGCACCCGGAGGAAACCCGCAGCAAGAAAGGCCTCACAGGAAGAAAGTCACTGGTTCGAGTCCCGGCTGGGTCAGTTGGCGTTTCTGTGTGGAGTTTGCATGTTCTCCCCGTGTTGGCGTGGGTTTCCTCCGGGTGCTCCGGTTTCCCCCACAGTCCAAACACATGCGCTATAGGGGAATTGATGAACTCAATTGGCCGTAGTGTATGAGTGTGTGAGTAAATGTGAGTGTGTATGGGTACTGGTTTCCCAGTACTAGGTTGCAGCTGGAAGGGCATCATCTGTGTAAAACATATGCTGAAATAGTTGGCGGTTCATTCCGCTGTGGCGACCCCTGATGAATAAAGGGACTACGCCGAAGGAAAATAAATGATGTTGCTCTGTGTGCATTTCATTTCAGATGATAAATCCACTAGAGGGCGCTGTTTAGATTTTTGTGAATCTGAAGTAAAACACTTTGGCTACATTTTATTGGGTGCTATCTATTTGTAAATATATGGAAATAGTAAATAAGTTACATTTAAGATGACAAATCCACTAGAGGGCGCTGTCTACATTTTTTCTAATCTAAAATAAGTTACTTAGGGTACATTGTGTTGGGCGCTAACTACTTCTTGCGAATATGAAATAAGTTACTTAAGAAACGTTTGGTTTGAAATTTTCACAAGACAAATCACTAGAGGGCGCTGTCTAGATTTTTGCAAATTTAAAATACATAGTTTAGGGTACATTTTGTAGGTGGCTATGTAGTTTTAGTTAATATTTAATAAGTTACATAAGATATGTTTTGTTGTGTGCCATCTACTATTTGCAAATATGAAAAAAGTTACTTAGGATAAATATGGAAATAAGTTACCTAGAGGATGCTGTCTACATTTATGCAAATCTGAAATATGTTACTTACGGTACATTTTGTTGACCCCTATGTACTTTTAGTGAATATTTAATAAGTTATTAGAGTATGTTTTATTGTGCGCCATCTCCTTTTTGCAAATATGGAATAAGTTACTTAGGGTGTGTTTTGCTCTATGTTTCGGACGACAAATCCACTAAAGGGCGCTGTCTACATTTTTGCAAATTTAGTATCTAGTATGTAGTAGCTATAGCACTATCTACTTTTTGCGAGTTACTTTTAGTGAAATAAGTTACTAAATGTAAGTTTTGTTGCATGTTTCACATGAAAAATGACTAGAGGGCGCTGTCTAGATCTTTGCGAATCTGAAATACGTCATTTAGGGTACATTTTGTTGGCCACTATGTACTTTTAGTGAATACCTAATGTTACTTAAGGTATGTTTTGTTGGGTGCCATCTACTTTGTGCAAATATGAAATATGTTACTTAGAGCATGTTTTGCGGTATGTTTCAGATAACAAGTCCACTAGAGGGCGCTGTCTAGAAGTTTGCAAATCTGAAATACGTCACTTAGGGTAAGTTTTGTTGGCTGTTATGTACTTTTTTTAATATATATTTAGTAGCTTACATGGGGCACATTTTGTTAGGCACCATTTACTTTTTCCGAATGTGAAATATGTTACTTAAGGTATGTTTTGCTGTACGTTTCAGATGACAAATCCATTAGAGGGCGCTGAAGTAACAGTTACAATTTATCAATGAGTTATTTGAATGAATGAATAGATAGATAGACAGATAGACAGACAGAAAGACAGAGAGACAAACAGAAGGATAGATAGATAGATAGATAGATAGATAGACAGACAGACAGACAGACAGACAGACAGACAGACAGACAGACAGA
>CAIGQV010019101.1:293952-315934 GCA_903798115.1 Danio jaintianensis
TGTGTGTGTGTGTGTGTGTGTGTGTGTGTGTGTGTGTGTGTGTGTGTTTATGCATTTAAGAGTGTGTGTGTATTTTTGTTTATGCACGTGAGTGTGTATGTATGTGTTTATGCACTTGAGTGTGTGTGTGTTTGTGTTTATGCACTTGTGTGTATTTGTTTATGCACTTGAGTGTGTTTGCGTGTGTGTGTGTGTGTGCATGTTTTATGTACTTGAATGTGTGTTTGTATTTATGCACTTGTGTGTATGTGTTTGTGCACTTGAGTGTGTGTATGTGTCTGTGTGTGCACATGGATGTAAGTTTATATTCATGTAAGTGTGTGTGCATGTTAGAGTGTGTGTGCATGTTGGAGTGTGTGTGCATGCATGTGTGTCTATGTCTCTATGTGTGTGTGTGCACATATTATTTGAGTGTGTGAGAGAGAGAGAGTGTGTGTGTGTGTGTGTGAGTGCGTGTGTGTGTGTGCGTGCGTGTGTGTGTGTGTGTGTGCGCATGTGTGTGTGTGTGTGTGTGCGTGTGTGTGTGCATGCGTGTGTGTGTGCGTGCGTGTGTGTGTGTGCGTGTGTGTGTGTGTGTGTGTGGATACACAAACCTATATTTAACATGTTATATATGAAGCCACTTGTCTGTTGTAAATATGTGGTGTTTTGACTGGTAAACTGGCGCAGTCGAGCGGTTTGGATGAGTGTGTGATGGTTTGCAGTATAAAACTCAGCCTGTTATTGAACCTTTATCACATGAGCTTTAGTGAATAGAAAAACAGTCCTAGAAATGATGCTAAAAGGACGACAGTATTAATGATTTTAATAGCTAGATACAGTCAACGAAGACCGCCATTTAAAGAGGGCTACAGACATCTGAAAGTTAATTTACACGCTACATTAATTTTCTATTAGATCATAGTTTATCTAACGAATCTAATCCGTCTCACATCAGAAAACAGCGGGGTTCAGGCCTCTGCTTTTACAGAAACCAAAGCCTACTGTATGCTGCTAAAACAACGCCAGACTGCAGAAATCCATATTTAATTATGCAGCGGAGCCACAGAAAAACGTCTTTTGCTGTTAGCTTGAGAAATATGAATAGAAAATGTCCCGGGGAAGAAAAGAAGGGAAAAAAACCCTCCCGGAGCAGAGCGGAGCAAGGACAAATGTATTTGGCTGAAGTGTAAGTTCTCTGGAAGGAGACGCTGAGGGTCGGTTTTGTGCAGCGGAGTTCAAAGATCGATTCCTCTCTGGAGAGCAAACGTATAGTCTCACGGGCATATTTTGATTTCCAACAATACATACAGGCTGAAAGCCATTGATTTTGGAGCGCCATGGATTGTCACGTTCAATAATTATTAGCAGCATTGCCGCTGTTCCTCAAAGGCTGACTGCAGGCACTTGGCTTTATGGCAGGTGAAATTTGGCTCCTTTTAAAGAGCTTGATTCACACGTCGACCTTGGCATTGCTTTAAAGACTTACACACACACACACACACGCACAGCCAATACGCAATTAGCGTTGTGCTGAGCTTTGGATAAGTGTCTCCTGCGTTATTGCTTGGCCTTTCCATAAACCTTGCAAATAAATTAGCAGAGTTTAATGTGATTGAGTGTGAATTTGCCCATTTCTGGATTGACAGGGGAAAGATGAAGCAGAGTACTGTACATCAACATTCACATCATTTAGCGTATTTCACAAGAAACACGAGCGGCGTGTCGTGAAGGAGCTACGCTGCTAGCAGAACTGAAAAAGCTCATTCCGAAGATAAACTAGAAAGGGAAACATCTGAAAGAGAGGTCGAGATACAGGAATAAATGATAGATAGAAGACAGATATTTATAATTGGCTATTTGTTGTTGAAACTGAGAAGTAGAACGGGCCTAAAACCGAACCCTAAGGCACTCCGACGATTAGCCATTGATCCTTTTAATAAGCTGTACAATATCTACCTGTGAGCTAGGATTATACACAGCAGTAAAACTGGTGATAAATAATGAAGCACAGAAGTGAGATGAATTGTGCAACTGATCCATGATCTAAATTTATGTGTATGTTAATATAATAGTACACTTAAGCTGATATCTTTGTGAGTCTACTTAAAGGTTTTATTATTGTATTATTATTCCCTCCAGAACTGACTTGAGCATCTGTCTGCGCTCCCAAAGAGCGTCTCACGCCTCCAAAAGCCACCGTATTGTGTTCATTGCGATTTGTCTTAGTCTTCTGAGGCGCAACTCATTTACAACCCCAAATCAGAAACAGTCGGGACAGTACGGAAAACGCAAATAAAAAAAGAAAGTAGTGATTTCTAAATTTACGTTGACATGTATTTCATTGCAGACAATACAACGGCTCATTATTTAATGTGTTCCTCATGATTTATTTTATTTTTTTAAATAGGCACGTATTCCAAAAGTTGGAGCAGTAAAGCATTTACCACTTTGTAATGTTGCCGTTCCTTTTCACAACACTTAAAAGACGTTTAGGGACTGAAGAGAAATATGAAGATTTCTCCCTAAAAACACCTGAAATACTGATTGATCTGAGCACAGTACACGTTTCCACTGTGTGATGGTCCATCCCAGATGCCTCCGAGCCCAGAGGAGTCAACTGCGCTTCTGGACACTGTTAACATAGGGCTTCCTTTTGGCACAGTACAGTTTTCACTGGCATTTGTGGATGTAACTCCGTATTGTGGTACTTGACAAAGGTTTGCCGCAGTATTCCTGAGCCCATGTGGTGATATGGCTTATAGATGAATAAAGGATTCTTGATGCAGGGAGGGATCGGAGGTCACGGTTGTTCAACTTAGGCTTTTTTTATCTGCGTTTTCCATACTGTCCCAACTTTTTCTGATTTGGGGTTGTATAGAGAAGAAAAAGACCACAGTGGCTTCTCCCAACGCACTAAACTACATTTCTCTGTCTGATATTCATGCAAGCTTATAAGAAAGTGATCATTTTGTTCTCTTTTGTTTCTCATTGGATGGAATTGCAAATATTGAATGCAATATTACAGTTTTGCACATAGGTTTAATTGACATTTTTGAATGGAAACAAGTCTAGTGGTTTTCACATGAATGAAGGTGATCACCACAGCAGTGGTGTTCAGCAGACAGAGTAAACTCTTCTGGATAGTATTGACTTTGGCAGTGTGTTTCAAACTCCGTGAAAGAAGTCAGCTCCGCTTGCAGTATATCAGCTCTAAAGCAGACTCTGGTTCTGCTAAACTCCCCGCAGCAGATTAATGCTTCTATCGGCTGCAGCGACACCACGCTAGACTCACACACAAGTGTAGGTTAGATTTCCCAGTGATCCCTCAGCAGCTTTCTGTAGCTTTTGTGGTAATTTTATACCTGCGTGATTAGTAAAACAGACCGATGCGTAACTTTAGCTCGACACAGACGAAGCCTACACACCACAGAAGAGCTAAAATTAGCTGCGTTATGTAGCTCGCAGCCTGTGAAGGTCACCAGAGGATTTGGAGTTGAATGTTTGCAGAAAGATATGAAAATTTGTGCTAATGCCCAGGGGACGATTACTGGAAATGTTTTAAATGGACGGTTCTGGGCATGACGGATCATCTGTGGTTTATTTCAGACGGATGAATCACAAAAGATGCCAAGAACACATCCAGGTCGTGTTTCCCACAAAAAAACAAAGCCATTGTGGTTCCGCCTGAAGAAAATGAACTCTTTTCATCATGACATTATTTTTTACAACGCCCTCTTGTACTGAGATCATATCCATTTACTGAGCTGGTAAATTATGAATTAAACCTTGAGAAGTATGAATTTGGAATAGCAGACCTTGGCACTCACTTGGCATAAATTAAGGACATCTTCAAATCTTTGCTGAATCGCAGCGCTCTCTGAAAGAGCATTATAATGATTTCCCAGACAATGAGGAGCGTTTGAGGCTCTTCATGAGCTGCGGGAAATCCTCCATTACAGCTGAAGCCTCCCTGTGAGTGTCATAATCACGCTTTAGTCACTATTTAGACAGGGATATTATTCTGTTGTCTCACACGCTCGTTCAGATCCTTCACTGTTTTCTGGAAACAAGAGAAAACGTCTCTAGAACTGTCAACATACGAGCGGGAGCTGAACGGCGACGCTCTCTGATGTAAATCTGCAGTAAATCATTGCATTTCTAACCAAATCTGACACCAATTGTCCAAAAGTATGGTGGAAAGCCGAGCCTGATGGATTTTTGCGCCTGTGTGATTTTGTGTACTTGATCTGAGGTGTTTGCAGCTCGTAGAAAGCGAATCCCGGGAGATGTTTGGTCAGTTCAGTGGTAATCAGTGTGTGTGTGTGTGTGTGTTGGTAATGTTCCCTAGAGGCTTCTTGAGCTCTTGTTTGCTTTAGATTGCTTGTGTTTGCTGTAGGTTCACACACACACATGCAAGCAAACACACACACACACACAGGAGATGTTTAACCTTCACTTTTTTGACTTTACAAATACATACAGCCAATAGCAGGTTGAATATGTGTGTATTATATGTGCATTATATTATTATGAATGTAAGTATTATGGTCTGAAATAGATCAGTATTGTCTGGGTGGAGTGTTGAGGGTTTGAATGAGCCTTTATTTATCAGCCACTTGACATCATTTCATACATTTGTATGTTTAAGTTTACTGTATTAAGGCAATGTCATGGTACCGATGTTTGTAAATTATTATTAAATTATTTGGGAAAGAAATATTGCAGTGCATCATATTTTAACAACTATATAATTTTTTTTTTTACCACAATTGCTGATGTAAGAATAACTGATTCATTCAAAGGAAATGTAAGTTACATATAGTTTGTCTACTGTATAGTTTGACTGCAACCCACGTAGATAATACAGTACAGAATGGCTCTTTCTGCATTTTCCTCAACATTATAATCATAATTTTGAAGTGTGAGAGAACACAAGAGGAGCTCTCAGGAGCGAAAACCTCACATTTTCCTATGAAAAGAAAAATCTCACTTGGCAGGCTTTCAGAGGCAACCCAAGAATCCAGGATGGTTTTGTTTTTAAATGTTGTTACAAGCTGTACAAGGACAGTATATAAAACCGTAAAAACAACAACAGTACTTTAATTGAGATGGCGAAGAATTGAACATCTTGATCAGGGGTGCCCAAACTTGGTCCTGGAGGGCCGGTGTCTTGCTGAGTTTAGCTCCAACTTGCTTCAACACACCTGCCATGAAGTTTCTAGTATGACTAGTAAGAGCTTGATTAGTTGGTTCATTTGTGTCTAAGTGGGGTTGGAGCTAAACCTAGCAGGACACCGGCCATCCAGGACCCATTTTGGTCACCCCTGATCTAGATCAACAAATCTAGTCCTGCTTCTGGAGTGTCTCTGAGCTAAAAGCACCTAGTGGGTTTGAAGATCTGGATCAGTTTTGTGTAGTGTGTTCAATTTGGACTGGAGCTAAACTGCAGGACAGTGGTCCTCCAGGAGTAGGTTTGTTTCTCTCTGTATCTTTGGGGCAGTTGTGGCCTAAAGGTCAGTCAGTTGGACTTGTAACCCAAAGGTTGTAGGTTCGATTCCTGGTCCCAACTATAACAATTATTGTTACAACAATAACAATAACATCTGGGTTTATCATTGTAAATGTTCAGGTTTAAATGAGACTATTTATCCAGTCCTGCTTCTGGAGTGTCTCTGTCCTGCAGATCTGGAGATCTTGATCAGTTGTCTGTTTAATTAGCACTGGAGCTAAACTTTAGGACAGTGGTCCTCTGGGAGCAGGTTTACAGACCCCTGGGCTTAACTTGTTTCTCTGTGTGTCTTTGGGGCAGTTGTGGCCTAATGGTCAATGAGTTGGATTTGTAACCCAAAGGTTGCGGGCTCGATTCCCGGTGCCGGCATGAAGGTGGGGGAGTGGATGAACTGCACTCTCTCCGTCTTCGATACACTAGGACAGCATATAAAGTTGTAAAAAACAACAGTATTTTAATTGGTATGGCAAACGATTGAACATCTTGATGAGGAGTGCCCAAACTCGATCCTGGAGGGCTGGTGTCTTGCTGAGTTTTACTCCAACTTGCTTAACACACCTGCCAGGAGGTTTCTAGTATGACTAGTAAGAGCTTGATTAGCTGGTTCAGATCAAGGCACCGAATCCCTAACTGCTCCCCGGGCTCACAGTGTGTGTGTGTGTGTGTGTGTGTGTGTGTGTACTCCCATTTCTCAATCAAAATCTGTGTGTGTGTGCACTTGGATGGGTTAAAAGCAGAGGACCAATTTTGAGTATGGGTAAAACCATACTTGACAAGGCTCACTTTGACTGATGCAGAGTTAGTGTAACTGTGGCCCTGTGGCTGTGTTTCAGAGGATCAGCTGCCCGCAGGTTTCCCCACCATAGACATGGGCCCACAGCTGAAGGTGGTGGAGCGCACCCGTACTGCCACCATGCTCTGTGCTGCTAGTGGGAACCCAGACCCCGACATCTCCTGGTTCAAAGACTTCCTCCCAGTCAACACCAGTAACAACGGGCGCATCAAGCAGCTCCGATCAGGTAATTCACCTCTGAACGCTTGGCTCTGTAACGCCAGACCAGAGACGCTTTCTTTACTTTTGATGCATTTTTGTTCTTTCAATTGGAGGCTTTTTTTGGGGATTTGTGTGTGGGGTGGGGCGGGTGGGGGGTGATTTTGTAGGAAACGGCTTTGTTGTCTACGTCCTCTTTTTTCTGTGTGAAGTGTCTTGTGTTCCTGTCTGTTTAATTTATTACCCATGATTCACTGCTATGACTGCATTTTTGGCCAGCTTAAATTGGGCTTTGTTTTCTCTTTCCATTTTAACACTTAGTCACTAAAAGCAGCCGAACCATGCATAATAAATAACTCTCGTTCTCCATGTCCTTATTTTTCTTCCTCAAAATGCGCAATTAGTACGATCTGGCTTCATTCAGGGCTCTCAAAAGAATCATCAAAGTTGTTTTGTTTGTTGCTTTCATGTCATGTCGCACGCGTACCAGCAGCAGCAGAAGCAGCCTCCAAAACCTAATGCCCAAAAATCGAGGAGATGTCCGTACTTGTGTGTGCGTGTATGTGTGTGTGAGACCCTTGTGTGTTTGCGCATCCAATTGACCAAAGGGCTGAACATGTTGGTGATTCTTGAGTCGGGAGCCGCAGTAAACGCTGCTTCCCTCCGCCTGTGGTCTCCGGCGTAACGCTTCACACATCCCCTGTTTGAGTTCGCCATTGTAACCCAACCGTGCCGCTTGAGTCGCTGAGAGCAGTTTTCCAGCACTCGATGGTACGATCTGTCTTCCCGGAGCTCTCGGCTCTGCCCTTGTCCTGTTTTCTTCTTCCGTTGTCTGATTTCTCTCTTGATTTTCCAAGCCGTGTTTTGATAAGCCTGTGCAATAGAGTGTCAGAATTAAGTGTGTCAACCAGAGCAAACGTAAGGAATATAATCATATTTTCTATGCTGTCTTTCTTCTCTCTGTTTTGTAAATCTCCAGAGTCCTTTGGTAAGTTTGTAGATCTGAGCACACATGCCTCCCACTAATGTTCCATGTTTCTCAAACTACTGTTAAAATGCATGGCATGCATTTTACTAATGGTGTCAGTAAGCCAGTAGAGCACACACAAACACGCACACTAGTTGACTAGTAGTAAATAAGGCACACAATCACATGAAGACACGGTCAGGGCCACGATTCGTCACTGACACTGACACTATCACTCCATCTGTGTCTGAAACCACAGCTCAAAGACTGTCCACTGTTTCACTCCAAGACCAAACCCCCCAGTCAAACCTCAATCCCCTCCCCCAGTAGATCAGGTCCACTGCAGGTCTCAGTCGGCCCCTGTGCTTCACCACTGTTGCTCTCTGACCTCTAGAGTGACCAATGCTCAATCCTGTGCTTTTCTCCACTAGAGCCAATGGCTGTCTTTTCTCAGTTTCTCTTTCCTGTTGTAGCCTAATTCAGTCTGTAAGAAAGCAAAGCAAATCTAATTTGATTCTTCTTCCAAAGCGGCCAGACTCTCTTCTCGTACTAACGACTCTTCTTTCTTAATCTTATTTGCATTCATATAATCCACCCAGGTGGTACGCCAATAAGAGGTAAGAGTGCTCAACTCAAGTTCACAGAATGAACAACTGACTTCATTCTTCCTGTCCCACATGTGTCTGCATCCATCAACCGCCCACCCCCCCTCCATCCCGTTCTGTTCCCGCCATCCATCTCCCGCCATTTTTGCATAAGCGCTTCTTCTTCTTCTTCTTCCTTTCGTTTGGTTTTCTTTCAGTTCGAGAAAGCCTCTTGTATTTTTCCCCCACACTCTTCAGAGTCGATATGCTTACTGCAGCCCAAAGAAGCATATCCTATACGTGTTTTTTTTTTCCTCCTCTTCTATTTCATTATTATTATATTTTCTTTCGTTTTTTTTTTTATCTTTTGGCCATAGCAGATCATGTGTCCCTTTTTTTGTCCAACTAAAACAGCCAAACATTTTTCCCCCCTTAGCTGTTCTTGTTCAGCCGCACATGAGCCCAGATGCCGGAGACACGCCGGAGACCTCTCTGCCACGATTTTTCCCCATTAAAAAGCATCTTTCTGTCTTTTTTTGAATCGCTCTTCAGTCGTCCTTCATTTGCTTTCCTCTACCTGTACCCTTCTCAAAACAAGCTAAAAAAGCCCAAACAACTACTTTTTTGATAAAGTTTCTGCGGTGCTTTTTTTCCTTCTTCCACCTATTTTTCCTTCTTGCTTTTCTTGGGTTGAAGGCTGTTTTCCTTTTTGACGTTTTTATTTTTTTCCATTCTTCAGGGTTGGGGAAAAGCTAACAGTGGGTCTGGCAGACGATACTGAGGTGGCCGTTTTGTGTCAATTTTTTTTTGTTTTTTTGTCAAGTTGCTCAGGAGCCGGCGTCCGCCGCGGTTTAGTGCACTCCATGAAACGTTTTTCCCTGGGTCATGTGACACCACACTGCTGATCCCATTGGTGGATTTTTATGGGTGTCATTTTAGCTTTGCGTAAGCTATGGCAGTGATTGGTTGCTTTCTTGTCGGCGCTTTTGAATTTTCTAATACAATTGCATTTTGTTTTTCAGCTAAGGGTTGTCAAAAGGTTGTAAGTTGTGCCGACACACATTTCTTGTTCTTTGGAAGGATTTGCATGTGCTAGAGTTTATGTACTGGTAACGATAATTCTCCCAACAGATTTTTTTCCTCTTCAATTTTTACGATTCAAGCAGCACGTTTTTGTTTTTTACCTGGAAATGCTGCCATTTTTTTTTTGTCCATTGGCCATTTTATTGATCGATTCGAATTGAATATAACACCAAATTTATTATTATTTTTAACTGTCCTCCCCTTTTATGCTGCTTTCGTATACTGTAAACCTTTTTTTATTTGAGTCATATGCTGCTGTATCGCAGTTTCCACTCATTCCCATGATGAACAGTCCTGTGAGATGTGTAATAATATTGCAGGGCTACCTCCCTTCACCTTTTGTAGACCTTTCAATTGATAATCGATCAGTATCATCATTATTGATTATTATCACAGCTGTTTTTTCTAAACAGTAACGATTTTGAAATCACCCTTACGATTAAGTGCCTTTAGAAACCCTGCAACATGTATCTTGTACTCTATGTTTTCCTCTCCATTGATGTGGTTGTAAAATGTCCAAGATAATTAACGCTGCAAAATCTCTTTTTGTTTTCCTTCTGTGTGCCTCCTCAAATGTCTACTGCAGCGTTCGTCGTTCGCTCTTCTCTAGGCCCGTTTCCAGGATAGTTTCGATTCGAGCACCTCCAAATTACCCAGTTCCTGACAAAATCGTAATATGCATCGCGAATGCACCGTGAAATCCATCTTTAGTGCCGAAATTGCTTTCCCATCATGCATCGGGCCTAGAGAATGAAATGCTGCATTAGATATTTTAAGGGGGAAACATTTCTACCCCCAGCTTCCCAGGAGCTTAGCTTGCATAAAGTGGTAAAGTCTATAGGAAGCTCTGCGGAGAAGAGGGTTAAACGTCAGCATAGCCCAGCCGTTCTGTTGTGTCCACCCTTACGGAGACCTAAACAGAACAAATAATGCAATTCATACAGAGAAATAGGCCTAGCGAGTGTGACTGAGTGAAGGTTGTTTAATGGCTTCTATTATTATTGTAATTATCTTCTTTTCTGCTGCGTGTTTTCTCCCACTGTGCAGGAGCGCTGCAAATCGAACAAAGCGAGGAATCGGACCAAGGGAAGTACGAATGTGTCGCCACCAACAACGACGGCACACGTTATTCCGCTCCTGCCAACCTGTATGTCAGAGGTAGGAAAAGCCCACGGCGGTAAAGAAAAGCAACAAAAGAGCACGTACACACACCTGAATGACACCTGAGAGCGGCTCAGCTTTGTTGTTCGGATGGCTTTGGTTTTCTACAGCCCCGATTTTCTGCCTGTTTTGTGTTTATTCTCCATTTTTAATGACTTTAATGCTTGCTGTGTTTGTTATATTACTGACTCTTGAGGAATGATAGAATGAGTTTAACCTCTTTGCTCTCTGCAGCAAATGTCTGACCGCTCTATTTCTCACCTTTTTTTACTGCAAACTATAGACATAAAATTATTATTATGATTTCATTTAGAATAGTTTTTTTAGTTTTTTTTAGAAATTGTAGTGTTTTACTGGCAAACTGTTTCATTTATTCTAATTTATTTTATTCTAATTTAATTTATTATTATTATTTATCAATTGTAGTCAATAACTGCAATATAATCTTTACTCTGTAATATAATGTAAAAGGTGTATATGTGATTCTTCATTTAAATGACCTGATCATATTAAAGGAGATATTATCATAGGAATGCCGTATGCAGTATTTGTGTTTTTATCCTGGAAAATATAAGCTGTCTTATCAAAAGTCAATAGTTTTATATTCAGCCAGTATTTAAAATAAATATTGAGCTTGATTAAATCCAGTAACGTTTAATGTCATTGAATGAATCTTAATGCAATCAGAAGGTCCTGTGACTGAAGAATCACTAATATGAAATGATATATATATTCAAATAATATGAAATATGAAATGTTTGTTGATATTGACGTATGATGGAACATTTACCTTTGTCTGCATTCTTTACTTCAGGTTGTAAATAAAGTCAACATGAAATTGCAGTAGTATCCCATTTTCATATATATGAAACAAGACGGGGCGACACGGTGGCTCAGTGTTAGCACTGTGGCCTCACAGCAAGAAGGTCGCTGGTTCGAGCCTCAGCTGGGCCAGTTGGCTTTTCTGTGTGAATTTTGCATGTTCTCCCCGTGTTGGCGTGGGTTTCCTCTGGGTGCTCCGGTTTCCCCCACAGTCCAAACACATGCGCTATAGGGGAATTGGGTATGCTAAATTGTCCGTAGTCTATGAGTAGTGAATGTGAATGGGTGTTTCCCAGTGATGGGTTGCAGCTGGAAGGGCATCCGCTGTGTAAAACATATGCTGGATAAGTTGGCGGTTCATTCTGCTGTGGCGACCCCTGATTAATAAAGGGAAAATGAAATGAATAAATAAAACAAGACATTCAGCGTCAAAGAGCTCGATTTGTCTGCTTTATCAAGAATTTATTGCATGGTAGAAATTGCTTTGCATAACAAGAGCGTTAAAGACAAGACCACCGATAGGTCAGGAAATCGTACTTTTGATTTCATGTTGACTTTAATACAAAATGTATTATTATCAGCTGCCAAAATATGTTCCATCCTATAAAATTTGAAGGCCTGATGTCCTTAGGAGAGCGGCTGTATTGATGCACAGGCCCAGTCATGTGGTTTACATTAAAATATATGTATATACACGTCAAATATGAACAAAACACCAGACGAAAGTCAGCGCAAACCACAGGGACCGCTGATGGCACGTAAAGCTCATAACTGGACCTGTGTCATTTTCTTTAATGGGCAGCGCATTAAAAGGCCTGTAAAATGCTGCACACTTTTCTTTTCCTAGACATTCTGTCTCTAGCAGCAATTCTCTGGGTTGAATGTGGCCTGTTTTACTCTCTCTGTTATTTCCCTTGTTTTTCTCCTCATTTTATTTTGTTTCCGCATCAATTCCCTACATCCCTCAGAGCTGCGAGAAGGTTGGTGTGTTTTTTCTTTCTAACCATCTTCAAACTGAACGCCTGATACAAACACTAGTCACAATTCCCAAGAGTACGAAAGCAATGATTGTAGCTGCATTTGCGTGTCTATGATTCAATTCTGCTTTTGGTTCCTTATGTTTTGGACAGTTTCTTCTTCTTTTCCTTTTGTTGTGGTCTGAACAAATGTCCTGCTCTCCGCTGTACTGCTTGACCAAAAAGTGGTGCATGTCAGTCAGAATGTGTGCAGTATGTCGGGGAAGGGGTCTGCATGGTGGATTGGTCATGCTCAACTTGTCCGTTCTTCACCCACATGTCAGTGGTCCTGCTTCATTACTCTGACCAACACCACACACACTTTCCTAGTAAAACTCCGTGCGCTGACCTTGCTCGGTACAGACTGTGATGGGACATGCTCCGCAGCTCTGTGAGATCAGAAAATTTCTTTCCTTTCCACCTAACAAGCTGCTAATAAAGGACAATTGATGCATGTAGAGCGTTGTTCTCTTGACTCGACAAACGGAACAGTATTCAGATGAAAGGGAAAACATCATGTCTCCTGGAACAGCGTTTCAATTAGAAATTAATTGCAATAGGATTGAAAATCTGTTCGCAATAATTAGAGATTTCATCTCCAGAGAACCGCAACATCTCCAGTCAAAAGGCAAGCCACGCGTCACTGAAATTCTTACATTTCTTGAGGAGTCTTAAACTCTTTATCAAATGTTTGTTTAGGTTCATCGTGATTCTATTATACTTTAATTACAAGTGGTATAATAAATATCCTTAACCAAGAGCTGCCTCTTAAACAGAAGAAATCTGGCACGCAGACTGGGATTTACCCCTGCTGAAATTCCTGCATAAACCAGTTTGAATTCTGTGGTGGTCCAGGCTAGTTTTAGCTGGTATAGTCCTGGTCTAACTGGTGGACCAGTATAGTAATGGTTGGTGTAGGTCACCACTCCCTATTCCCATGCTGTAGATGAGCCGAAGCATCCCACACTGGTCTCTGAAGTAAAAGATGTATTTGCTGGTAACCAGTAGTAGCCAGAAATCATTATGGTAACCAGTAATGCTGGATTCTTCAGCAGGGAACCCTGACCATGGTGTAGATCCAGCCCTGATCAAACTGCTGTACCTGTAATTTAGGCTACGTCCACACAGCAATTATTGTGATTTTGTCTTTTGCGGATTCTAATAGTTTTGCATTCATACATGTATTTTTCCCAAACATGTTTGCCTCCAAATGGAAATGGAAAAACTCTATTAAAATGTTGTAATACTTATGCCACACCTATAGGTGGCACTGTAAAGAATGAGTATGACAGAATGAGTATAGACATAAACACAAGATGATGCCTAATGCACGTAAATCTAAAAATAACTGAGGTGTGTAACTGTTAATGCGTCTCTGACTGCTGGTCGTTTAGTCAATACAGCATTATCAAGATTTGTTGTAATAGTGCTAATAAACTTAGCAGCACCTTCAGCACAAACACAGCTCTGTAAGCTGCCATTGTTGGTATTTTCTGTTCTTATATGCAAGGTTCTGACTGGTCACATGTTACAGTCATGTCATTTTGCTTATCAACATGGCTATGTAAGAAGTGGCATTTTGCGATGTTCCCCACTCTGTGAACTGTTATCTAAAAAGTTCATTACAGATCTTTTGTGGACTTACCTAAATCAGTTGCTGTGTGGACGAGGCCTTACTGGTAACTCTAAAGATCTTAATTAGCTTGCTCGTGTGTCTCTGATTAGGGTTGGAGTCTCTGTACCCCAGAATGTACTCTTCATCTCTACTATAGTCATCTTCTTCATTGTTTCCGAGCCCTGTTCTTGGTTGCACACCAACATTACATTGTAGACATCTTCCTCATCTGACCCAACAAAAAGAAAAAGCTAGTTTGAAAACATACACTATTGGTGTACCTCAAGGTTTGGGATGCTCTGTCTAAATCAAAAGTACAAGAACATTCTTGCAAGATCTGTTATGGTCATCACAAACTCCGAGTGATTTGTTGTCCTCAGATGGACTCATTGTAGCAGAACTGATAGAAAGCGCTAAACACTGACTCCCAGAAGCTCCTGCCACTGGTGTGTGCATTATACATCAGACGCTGCTGTCTGAGACTGACAGTATGTAAGCAGTAACACTGACATTGGTTCAGTTATTCTTGACTCTTGAATCTTCTCCCACCCTTCTGCTGTCCCGTAAACCCTTGTCTGAGGAGCTGGCAAATAGTATCCCTCTCTCTTCCACTTTACTCTTTCTCTACTTCTCTTTGTCACTTTCCTTCTCTATCTCTCTTTTCCTCCCTCCCTCTCCATCCTTCCCTTTGTCTCAGAGACTCCTGCTTTTAATAGCGCTGTAGATTTCCTGTTAACTGACTCTTCTACTCCTCCCCTCTCTTCCTCGTCTCCTTTCCTCTTCTCTCCTGTTGTTCTTCATTTCTCTCCAATCCCCCAAAGTTTCCCTGTGGAATGAGCAGTGTGCTTGTTTGCATGACAGATTCAGGAATGCCCCCCCCCCTCCTCCTCATGACCCATTTACATCGAGGGTTTATCTTTTGTTTGTCTAATAATTTGTTTACCGCATCTGTTAATTTTCATTTTGAATCAGTTTCAGATTCACCCCATTCATTGTCAACGCATTTGTTTATTCAAGGTTGTTTTACAGCCGTTTTTTGCTGACACGTGTGTCCACTTTTTGAATGGCAGCCGCAGACAGTCACAGCTGGTCTCTACTTGTTGTTAGTTTAGCGGCGGTCCTCTGACGGGGCTCGCCGCCATGTGTGATGTGGCAATGTGATTCGGCACATTCTTTCACATCAACTGGAAGAGAACGCAGCATCGAAGTTGTACAAACACACGCAACTCCTGCATGCTGTGGCCCTCCAGTTCCCCCGTGTGCTGCCGTCTGTCTGTAACGCGTGGGTCACCTGTGCATGGCGTCTGTTTCCATGTCCCAGTCCAAAGGAAGTGAAGCAAAGTGTTGTGTCTTCTACATGTGCAGTAGTTTGGATCCTGCTATATTTCGATCATTTGAGAAAGGGTGTAATCCACCAGATCTTAGTATGCTAGTTTTTTGTCTGTTAAATGCTCCCGAATGTACCATCTGCCTACGTCTGTATGGGAAGTCACTGGTCCTTGTGTTTTCTTTCAGTGAGACGGGTTCCGCCCCGGTTCTCCATTCCCCCGACGGATAATGAAATCATGCCGGGTGGGAGTGTAAACATCACCTGTGTGGCCGTTGGGTCACCCATGCCCTATGTCAAATGGATGCTGGGGTCAGAGGATTTGACCCCTGAGGATGACATGCCCATTGGGCGAAACGTGCTGGAACTCACTGATGTCCGGCAGTCAGCCAATTACACGTGTGTCGCCATGTCAACGCTGGGCGTTATAGAGGCGGTCGCACAGATTACGGTCAAAGGTGAGAATCTACGAGAAGACTCGATACTTAACATTCCATCCGGCACCACATTTCTGTTATTTGATCTGTCTTATCACATTTTGCAGATGAAACCACAAGCTCCTACTGCTGGCACACTTGTTCGCTCAAACAGGCTGACACACTCACAGCTGTTCACATCCACACGCACACACACACAAAGCCTTTTGTCTCCAGCAGACATAACAAAATCACATTAGTCATAATATGCCCCAAGAGACAGCACGCAAAGACTAAACATTATCTGTCCTATCGCCAACCTCACCTAATGCGCTCTGAATTAAAGCAATAAATTACAGCCTGTGGAATATTTAAGACATGTTCTAAACAAACCACAGAGTCTCGCTTTTCTCTGGGGGAACTCGGTTTTCTTCTTATCGCAGAGGTACTGTCAGGACTCTCAGCTCTTCTGCTGTATTATATTAGCAGCAAACAGTGTTGTAACACACATCTACTGTTTGTGTTTTGCCAAAGCAAGCTGACATTTTAACCTTCGGCTAGTATCCCAAGGGAAGAGCACATGGTCCGTGAATGCTAATGACAAAGCCGAATGACACTGCTTAGCTAACCAATATAATAGCGCAAACAAATCAAAGGCATTATTTTCTTTAGCAGAAGAACTATTTAAGTTTTTAAGACTGAAATTTATTGACAAATTGTTTATGTATTTTGACAGTAAGGGAACTGTGGCTTGTGCAGCATTTCATATACAGCTTACATCTTCATTATCCATTTGTAATCCTGAAAATTCTGCAATGATGCTATTTGTTTGTATATTATATTATGTTTATATATACACTTCAGGGCTTGACATTAACACTTGTGTGGGACATATTTTTGAAGACCTGCATCACAGTGAAAACGGCAACTGATTACCTTTAGTAAATATAAAATAGAAACTCGCAATAAGTATGCATTGTTCACTCTCCTCGTGTTCTCCAATAATCATTAGCAACTAATTACAGTGGATTTTCCTTGTTTCACATAATTGAAATGCCCTAATTCAAGTTTCTTTATTTTCTTCCAGCTTTACCGAAGCCGCCAGGTGTTCCCCAGGTGACGGAACGCACGGCAACAAGCATCACGCTCACATGGGATTCTGGGAATCCTGAACCTGTTTCTTATTACATCATCCAGCACAAGCCCAAAAACTCTGAGGACTCTTTTAAAGAGATTGATGGAGTTGCTACCACTCGATACAGTGTGGGTGGGCTGAGTCCTTACTCTGACTACCAATTTAGAGTAGTTGCCGTAAATAACATTGGACGCGGGCCTCCCAGCGAAGACATTGAGGCCAAAACAGCAGAGCAAGCGCCAAGTACCGCCCCACGACAAGTCCGAGGGCGCATGCTAAGTGCCACAACTGCTATCATACACTGGGATGAACCCGAGGAGGCCAACGGGCAGATTACAGGCTACAGGGTTTACTACACCACCGATCCCAGCCAGCATGTCAATCAATGGGAGAAACAGATTGTAAGGACTTCCAATTTTCTCACCATTCCAGGCCTGACACCCAATAAGACTTACTACATCAAGGTCCTGGCCTTCACCTCTGTAGGGGATGGACCGCTCTCATCTGATCTGCAGATCATAGCCAAAACTGGAGGTGGGTTTGGGGAATCACAGCAGTTCCAAAAAAAAAAAGAAAAAAACACTTGGAATTGTTGTCATTTATGCTCTTATAATGTTTTGTAGTGCCCTCTCAGCCAACTGATTTCAAGGGTGAAGCCAAATCCGAGACAAGCATTTTGCTATCGTGGAACCCCCCAACTCAAACGGGCCAGGACAATCAGATCATCGGATACGAGCTTCTCTATAAGAAAGGAGATGACAAAGAGGAGGTATGAACGCCAACAATCTTCAAAAATTGGCTGAATTGTATTTTCTGGGTTTTAACTTTTGTTTCGTTGTTGCTTTCTCTAGAAACGTGTTAGCTTTGAGCCCACCACAACCTATTTACTCAAAGAACTGAAGCCATTTACTACCTACATGTTTCAGCTGGCTGCTCGCAGCAAACACGGCATCGGCGCGTACACCAATGAGATCTCAGCCGAAACGCCACAGACACGTAGGTCTCCTTCTGTCCTTACTGTCTGTCCTCAACATACGTGGTCCAAGAACAAGAAAGTATCAGGACTCGCTAAAGCTGAAATCCTCCACTTCTCAGCAGCATTTGCTTATGTAGCTCTGAATTAGTTTGAGCAGTGGTTTACACTGGTAGATTTTTTTTGAGAGATGGAGGCATTTCAGTTCAGAGTTAAAGGCGATGTTAGTGCACATCTTGTTTGAATGAAAGTCAACTGTAGTCAAATGACAAGGTCACTTTGTTGAATTTGCTGTCAAATATTAGCCACCTACAAGATGAGAGTGAATTATTCATTGGCTGCAGTCGTACAGCTTCAGGGTGCCTTGTTTTTTGACTCCAGCTATAGTGTTCAACACTGCATTTGAAAGATTTACAGAAATTGGAAAGGTTCTTTTACCTGGAGCCTTGTTGTAAGCTCAAATGCAATGATATGTAGCTAAAAAACAGAACAGCATTCCCAAAGGACTTCATATTTATTCTCCATTTGTTCAAGTTGAGCTGTAACCAAAGCTGTAGATCAACACCCCTGCATTAATCTTGCACGATTTGATGCATAATTAATGCCGACAAGCTTGACAGTATTTCACTTCATACTCACAATCTGAGGTAATCTGAATAAATCTGAGGTCCTTTGAGAACATGCCAGGTAAGTATCTCAGAGAGCTGTTTTGCGGTAGAGTGTTTGCATGTCCGAGTCTAGAAACATCAGTCATGAACTCTTGGATCAGCCAGGCTTTTACCTCAAACCAACAGGCCTCGGAAAGGTTGGTGAGCAATGCATTTTCTGTTTATTGAGCTTTACATCAACCTTTGAAATTTTGGATTGATGGTAACTGCTTGGAGGAAACAGGGCCCAATTTAAACACAGCTCACTTACTGTAGATATTTCACATGATTGGAGTACTAGGATGAGAGAAAATGAAACTTGAGCCCTGAATTGTAGGATGTATTTAGAAACAAAATGACATATGTAGAATTACGAAGGTAGGTTCTTTACCTTTAGGGTCTGCACCAGTCCCACCCCGCGCAATTTATCAATTTATTTTATCTTTTCAACCTCCTTTATTAGAAGTCTGTGACATTTCTGCCCTTTCTGTTCTTCTTTTTAAGTTTATGTTCATGTCATCGTTTTTTTTAATTAAATGTAGTCCCTGTGTTTCATCCTCATTTGATGTCATTTTATGTTTCCTTTTTTTTTGTGTTTTTGTTTGTCCATCAACATCATCTCCATCTCCACCACAAAAACAAAAAAATCCTCTTACCCCGTGAACCTCACCCGGATCCAACCAACCAACTCCAAAACCACTCGATTCCAATTCTATGACAATTCTGCTCCTCCCACCACCCTCTGATCCTCCAATCAGAGCCCTCAGCTCCGCCCCAGGAAGTCAAGTGCACTAGTCACAGTTCTACCAGCATTCTGGTAAGTTGGAAACCGCCCCCCGTGGAGCTTCAAAACGGAATCATGACCAAATACACCATCCAGTATGCTGCGACTGAAGGCGACGATACCTCAATGCGACAAGTGTCGGACATACCGCCGGAAAAGTACCACTATCTCTTGGAAAACCTGGAGAAATGGACGGAATACAGAGTGACCGTAAACGCCCACACAGAAGCGGGAGAAGGCCCTGAGAGTTTACCTCAGCTAATCCGTACGGAGGAGGATGGTATGTCTTACCTACACGCCACTGTGTCCCAATGCTAATGTTTTTACCCTTAAAACATGCCCTGCTTCTGCCAGACTTCTCAAGGCACCCTAACACCCCCTCGCTCCCTGTATTTATACTAACTCTACTAACCAGGATTTTTTGTGACCTTTCATCAAGCCAACGCTAATTTGGGAAGAAATTTTCTGAAAAAAACTTTTTTACTTGGCAACGTTCTTCTGACGACCTTAAAGTTCCAACAATCCCAAATGTCTTGCTGTTTTTGTCCCCCTTCATTTTCTTATTAAGATAAATGAAATTACTTTTTTAATGGAGTGAAACTCATTTTTACACATGCATAAAGACACCTAAATCGACTGTGAATCTGAAAATGGGGCTTTTTTTTTCTTCAGACGTCCCCCACTAATGACCTTTTTCTAAAAAAGTTTTCCCATTTGTTTTTCTTTTTGTCTTCACTCGATCATAGCCAAACTCCTTTCGAGTGCTTCACACCTCTGAAACACTCCTCTTGGCTTATTTTTGCTTGTTATTTTGATTCCATATTTTGACTCCACTAAATCCATTTTTTCAGAGAAATAAAAATGAGGTCAGCTGTGTGACCTGTTTTTGGGGATTGTTTTTGTTTTTTGTTTTTTCTCTTTTTGTTTTTTGTTTTTGACTTCCCATTGTTGAGATATTAGTGTTCTCCAGTACTTGTTAATGCTATATTCCCATTTTGTAGCTTTTTGTCTGCTTCGCCGCTTTCTCAGGGGAGATGTCCAGCGGGACCAGACGTGTCCTCTTTAAGCTTGACCTTTTTGTCTTTTATCCCATAATTCTCTCAGTGCCCAGTGGCCCTCCTCGTAAAGTCGAGGTGGAGGCTGTCAACTCCACGTCTGTTAAAGTGCTGTGGCGGTCACCGGTGCCGAGCCGACAGCACGGACAGATCCGCGGCTACCAGGTGCACTACGTCAGGATGGTTAATGGGGAACCCGTCGGGCACCCGGTCATCAAGGATATCCTGATGGATGACGCTCAGGTAGGCACACACACACACACACTCCTCAAGTCAATCTGTACAAGCTTTGACCAGTTCTACCAGAAAGACCAGGGAGATTAATATGATATTGAATTACATTTATTTGATGAGTATAATTTGACAAAGTATTATTTAACAAAACATAGGATTTATTTGGCGGAGGCCCCGTCCGTAAATTGAATTGGAAGCTTTTACATCCAGCTATGACTGCCGAGGAGGAGGGCAGGGGCAGAGCCTACCCCCCTGAACAGGGCCAACCTGGTGGTGGTGGGGAGTATAGTGGGTGAACGTCTGCATCAGTACCTGCAGCCAAATGAATGAAATGATTGGACAGCTTATATATTCCTTGTGTCTCTCGGCTATTGGTTGGAACTGATTGTGATGAGTGACGTGACATTAGGTCTTCCTGGTAGAACCAGCGCTAAAAGCTACATTTCTGCGGCTCTGGCACAGTTCATCCAGACAGCTGCCAACTACTTTGATTTGGTTCGTGTCAAGAAAACATGACCACGGGAACACACATGTGAACCATCGTTTGTACAACATAGTGAGCTGCCTACTAGTTGACAGAAGGAAGGCTAATTTGCACAATCTCGTAACGCAAACAAATATCTGATGATTAGATGACAAGTAAAAAAAAAAGGTCAATTTATTTTAAGCTTCTATTCTCAGTATTAACAAACCATTAACTATGATAGTATGGTTAGTTCACGCAAAATTGAAAATGAGCCCATTATTCACTCCCCCTCAAGGTAATTCTTGAAGCAAATCCAGGGTGGGTGTTTCTCTTCTCTTCAAAAGCCCAAAACAAGTCTAATAAAGTGCATCCATCTTTAATAAAAAGCATTTTTTTCCAAGTACAATATCCATATTTAAAAAAATACAATATATATATATATAGTTGTCACTTATTGCATAGAATAGTAACAAGTAGACAAGTGTCCTTTATAGGTTAAAGGCAATCGTAAATGTATGGATAAATGTATTTTTGTATTGACTGATTGACGTTTAAAATGATGTTGTGAACAAACTACACAAACACCTTCATGGAAAAAAACATCTAAGAATAGAAATTAATTAAATATGAATGCATTTATGCTGATGTTTTGTAACAGCACACAGCTATTCATTGCACAAACACATGTAAATGAGGGTCTGTGATACCTGTCTGAATGAAGACTGTTAATGTATTCTTGCGCACATTTTCATAAATCATCCTTTCATACGTATCTTTGTCTTGGACATGGAGACTTTCCTTAGACATTAATTCTGCATGTGAGGTTAATGATGAGCGGTCATGACTAACACACGCAGCACAGACCTGCTCTCCACTTGATTATATGTGACTCCAGGTCAGCCTGAATGATTTCACAGCGCACACTGATGCTGATCTGGGCTGCCTTTCCCAAACAGTGATGTGACTCACGGCTGAAATACAATAGCACACTGCGTCATTTGGGAAATAAACGATGCAGTTTAAAAACTGAAGTGTTTCCTGAAATATGTTGCAAATCCATCTCATGAACCGTATCGGTTAAAATGTAAAATGTAACTCTGTATACAGTTGAAGTCTGAATTATTCGCCCTCCTGTGATTTTTTTCTTTGTCTAATATTCCCCAAATGACGTTGAACAGATTCAGGAATTTTTCACAGTATTTCCTATAATATTTG
>CAIGQV010019101.1:413380-425395 GCA_903798115.1 Danio jaintianensis
ACACACACACACACACACACACACACACACACACACACACACACACATAGCTGCAGACATGCACACACAGCCACAGACATACACACATAGACACATACATAGCAGACACACACACACACACACATAGCCGCAGACAGAATCTCACTGGGCTGTTTGACAATGGAGGAGCTGAAAGCAGCGGTGCGTGTATTCCTGCTCCACATCAGCTCCTCTCATCTGTCACAAACACCCTCAGTCCATCAGTGTGTGTGTGTGTGTGTGTGGCTGTCTTTCTCTTTGTCTGTGTGTGAGTGAGTGTGCGTGCATGTGTCTGTGTGTGTGTGTTTGTATGTCTTCCAGTAGGCATGAACTCTGTAGAACGCGACGGCATCAACTGTTAACATGCTGCAAGGTTGTGTTCAATTCAGTCTTATGCAAGTTGAGCTTAAAAAACGTGTTCAGTGCATTCTGGGATTGAGCGCATCGAGAGTGAACATCAAAAAGGTTGGGCATTACTTGAATTTATACAAATATTGAGCGGAAAAATAGTAGGTGACATCCAAGCCACACTAGCTTTAGCATTGTGTTTCATATAGCGTGTTTCCTAAATATCTGCACACATATTATGGTATTCATATGCTTTAGGAGAGCCAAAAACGTACTGCACCTTTAAATTTAAAAATGTCTTACAAACTACTGATATATATATTAAATAAGATAAAAAACAATTATTACAAAGAACACCAATAAAATAAATAATTCTATCAGTTCATACAGATGCAAACACAAGTATCGGATCAATATCACTACTGTATCGGCTAGTATCTGGAGCCTAGTAAACGGTATCAGTATCAGTATCATATCGGCTAATACCAGGAGCCCAGGAATCGCTATCGGTATCGGATGAAACCCGGAGCCTAGGCATCGGTATCGTATCTGACAATATCTGGAGCCCAGGAATTTATATCAGTATCATATCGGCTGATACCTGGAGCCCAGGAATCTGTATCAGTATCGGAGTGTTGGAGTATTGGTATCAGTTGATACCCGGAGTCCAGGAATCGGGTATCAGTATCATTATTGGCCAATATCTTGAGCACAGGAATTAAAATCAGTATTGGTGTTGTATCGGCCGATACCTGAAGCCCAGGAATCTGTACCAGAATCAGAGTATTGGAGTATTGTATCGGTCGATACCTGGAGTCCACGAATGGGTATCGTATCGGAGTTCTAGAGTATTGGTATTGGTCGATACCCAGAATCCAGGAATCAGTATCAGTATCATTATCGAATGAAACCTGGAGCCCAGGAATTGGTATTGAATAATACCCGGAGCCCAGAAATCAGTATCAATATCGGTATCGTCCAATACCTGGAGCCCAGGAATCGGTATCAGTGTAGTTATTGGCCAATATCTCAAGCCCAGGAATTAATATCAGTATCGATGTCGTATCTGCCAATACCTGAAGCCCAGGAATCTGTATCAGTATCTGATTGTCTGAGTATTGGTATCGGTCAACACCCAGAGCCCAATACCTAGAGGAATCAGCATTTGTATCGGTATCAGACAATACCCGGAGCCCAGGAATCGGTATCAGTATCTTTATCATATCGGCTGATACCCAGAGCCCAGGTATCGTATCGGGAAGGGAAAACGGTATCAAAACATATGTGTTAGATATGAACATGTAGGAAGGACACTACTGAACTGCAGACGTACACAGCTGAACATAATTTTAGCAGCTGATTATGCAAATCAGAAATGTAAACATGACCCAAAATTAAGAAACACAATTTCCGCAATCCAGACGGCTGAATGAGCACTTTAACATGCAGAATCAGTGGACGTATGCGTATATTAATTCACATTACACTAATCATATATTAGAAAAACTCTTCGGAGTCATTTGATGAACGACAACCACTGTGTTCACTAATATCTCTTCTTAATTAAAATGTTTATCGCCTGCCTTTCATGGACAGAAACAGTGCAACGGCAGGCAAATATTGCTGACTTTTCTGAAAACTGCAGTAAGACTCTTTTGTATATTCATCTGTATTTCTATAGCGCTTTTAAAATGTATAGAAAGAAGAGTTTGTGTGTTCATTTACTATTCAACTAGCGCAGCATTAAACCAGTGCACATCACACTTTCTGTTAATAAAGAAAATACAGGGCAAGAGTAAAGGATAAGCGGTAAAACTAAATTATTATTACCAGCATGCAGGACATGAATAAAGTATGATTTTACAAAATAAACCAATAAAAAAGTCTAAAATAAAAAAAATATATATTGTTTGTGTTATTATATTATATTAAATATTCTAATAATAATAAAAATATTATTATATCATTTATGTCTAACCAAAAATAAGTAACAAGGATGGAAATAAAGGTTTTCAGGAATAAAGTCAACACTCATGTATTTTTTTAAATAAATGATATTAAATAAAACAAGTATTAACATAAAATATATTATTATAATGAATATTATTTTTATGAAATATAATAATAATTATAATAATAATTCATTCATTCATTCATTCAAAAATTCAACACCCATACACTCCCATTCACACACATACACTACAGACAATTTAGCTTACCCAATTCCCCAATAGCGCATGTGTTTGGACTGTGGGGGAAACCCACGCCAACATGGGGAGAACATGCAAACTCCACACAGTAACGCCAACTGACCCAGCCGAGGCTCGAACCAGCGACCTTCTTGCTGTGAGGCAACAGCGCTACCCACTGCGCCACCATGCCATCCTAATAATAAGAATTATTATTATTAACATTCATTCATTCATTTTACTTCAGCTTAGTCCCTTTATTCTTTAGGGGTCACCACAGCAGAATGAACCGCCAACTTATCCAGCATATGTTTTACACAACGGATGCCCTTCTAGCTGCAACCGTGTACTGGGAAACACTCATTCTCACACACACACACACACACACTCATACACTACGGCCAATTTAGTTCATCAATTCCCCTATAGCGCATGTGTTTGGACTGTGGGGGAAACCGGAGCACCTGGAGGAAACCCACGCCAACACGGGGAGAACATGCAAACTCCACACAGAAACACCAACTGACCCAGCCGGGACTCGAACCAGCGACCTTCTTGCTGTGAGGCCAAGTGCTAACCACCAAGCCACCATGCTGCAAACATGTTTTTACAGAAAATATATTATTATTATGATTATTACTATTAACATCTAAACAAAAAATAAGCAACATGAATAACATAAAGTATGTAACTCATTTGGTTTTACATCATTTTGTAAATCATTCATGTCGAAAAGCAGAATATAAGTTGTGAAAATTAAAAGTAGTCCATTATCCAAAAACTAATTATATCAAAATGATGATTGTATGGTATTTAGTAAAAGCTCCCCATATCGCCAGCGCTTCAACACAGTGCTTAGTCTGAAAATAGATGCGATCTGTGCAGTTTAAGAGATAAATATAGTGAAGTAAACGCTGAAAGTGTTGGTTGATTCAGCTCTTTATGCTCGTCTTCATGTTAAATTCATGAATGCGTTTAAAGATGAAGTCTAAAATGAAGACGTTAGCAGAAGAACATCTGTCTGAGTCTAATTCTGCATTATAATGTGGGCCGAGACGAGAGCGGCGGCTCTTCAGACACTTAACCTGATATTCACCCCATGGTTTACGCAGATAAACAAGCGAAGAACAGATAATCACACTGAATGCTGCAGATGCCGAGACTCAACTACAAATCAATCTGCAATTACCAGCATTCACTGCAGATGCTGGAGACCGAGAGAAACACTGGAGCTCTTCTGCTGTTTGCATGAATGAGTGCGACGTACAGCAAGTGTGTGTGTGAGTGTGTGTGTGTGGTGATCAGTGCTGTTTTTTTTTTGTATATCTGTGTTTTTTTTTGGGATTCCATAGTTTCATTATTTATTTAGGTTTATTTTTATGTATTATTTAATTGCCCTGTGTGTGTGTGTGGTGATTAGTGTTGTTAAAATAATAATAATAATAATAATAATAATAATAATAATAATAATAAATATGGCGATGCGGTGGCGCAGTGGGTAGCACGTTCGCCTCACAGCAAGAAGGTCACTGGTTCGAGCCTCGGCTGGGTCAGTTGGCATTTCTGTGTGGAGTTTGCATGTTCTCCCCGTGTTGGCGTGGGTTTCCTCCGGGAAAACACATGCAGTATAGGTGAATTGGGTATGCTGAAATTGTCCGTAGTGTATGTGTGTGAATGAGTGTGTATGAATGTTTCCCAGTGATAGGTTGCAGCTGGAAGGGCATCCGCTGCGTAAAACATATGCTGGATAAGTTGGCGGTTCATCCCGCTGTGGCGACCCCAGATTAATAAAGGGACTAAGCCGAAAAGAAAATGAATGAATGAATGAATAATAAATATATATATATATATATGTATATGTATATGGCTCAAACTAAACGATGGCTTGACCCGAAGATGTAAAAAGAGAGGTGAATTTTTTTTGTATATATATATATATACACAAACAAGTATCTTTAGTATACACAGAAGGGTTGCTCACGGCTCAACTATAGCACGCTCACTGACTTGAAGAAACAAGCCTGAATGGAAGTCTGGCATCCCTTTTATAGTCCAGGCTCCGCGGGGACCACTAACAGGCAACTATAAACTTCCATAATGTTCTCTATGTTACAATATAACATAACATACAATTTAATATGTAATAATACAGAAAATCGAAATATTCAAACTGTAAATCGAAACATACGTAAAATCACAAATCTAAACAGTTCCTGTCTCTCTTCACAGTGCCTCAGTGGTTAGCACAGTGGCCTCACAGCACTCAGGTCGCTGGTTCGAGTCCCGCCTGGGTCAGTTGGTGTTTCTGTGTGGAGTTTGCATGTTCTCCCCGTGTTGGCGTGGGTTTCCTCCGGGTGCTCCGGTTTCCCCCACAGTCCAAACACATGCGCTATAGGGGAATTGATGAACTAAATTGGCCGTATTGAATGAGTGTGTGTGTGAATGAGTGTGTATGGGTGTTTCCCAGTACTGGGTTGTGGCTGGAAGGGCATCCGCTGCGTAAAACATAAGCTGGAATAGTTGCCGGTTCATTCCACTGTGGAATAAAGGGACTAAACCGAAGGAAAATGAATGTATGAATGAATAAATTATCATTTTTGTGTGAACTAACCCTTAAAAGAGCTGTGTTTTGATTCTGCACAGATTGAGCTCTTGAGTACAGTATTTTTATTGAGACAAAACTGAGTAAATAATGACATTATTGTCCATTTCCATCGATTGATCTCATCTTCTGCACATTTCCCCTGTTTGATTGTAAGATTTCTCACTGAGATGCAGAAATGCTGTCTAGGGTTTTGATGACTGAGGATAATAACTCAGATCCAAAAATGCTGGAATAATCTGAATAAAAGAAAGAGAGAGACGAGCGGCAGCGGCTGATAAGAGCATCAAACCCTCGTCAGAAACTCCTCTTTGGTTCCAGCGTCAGAAATAAAACAGCCAGCAAATAAGATCACACCAAAAAATTATCTTCTGCTTCTCATTCCTCACATCAAAAAAGTAATCTCTGAAATTAAAGGCCTTATCTCCGGCTGGGACGTTTGTGTTAGATAAAGACATTCGCGATGGTATCTGCCGCACTTCGGAAACGGCGGGAAAACGTACTAATTAAACTCATTTGAATATTTCCATTCAAGTTGTCATGCTTTAGCCTGAAACTGCAAGAAATTTCTCATTTCTGTCAAACTCATCGTTGAAGGAGATTTTCTGGGTCACGCAGGATTTCCACAAGATTCAAAGCGTTAATCTGACACACAACAAACACACTGTAAAAACTATCTGTCAATGAACAGTTCCCATAGTTTATGTGTTTTGGGTTTATTTGCGGTGGTGAGTTGCATTATGGGATGTTGATCTCTGCTCTGTCCGCTTCTGATGTTGAAAATTCAACTCTACAGTTTAACAAAGTGACTTTTAGTGACGCCATAGTCAGATCACCCTGCAGCCCAAGAGCGGTTACTTAATGAAGCTAAGCAGGGCTGAGCCTGGTCAGTACCTGGATTTGAGACCACATAGGAAAACTAGATTGCTGTTGGAAGTGCCCAGTCAAATAAGCATATAAAGGGGTTCGAGATCAGGTAGGTCTCGAGAGCTCCCCTTAGAAAAGGGAGGAAAAGGAGGAGATGGGGTGGAAGGGGTGATTCTTCCGAAATGAAGATAGATCGGTAGAGGAAATCGGTTCATTTATTGTAAGCTTGAATCAATCTGATTGGATTAATACTGATTATGGATTAGTGGCCAGTCGTGCTCAATCATATCACGTGCTCCTCTCGAAATTAGTTTGTGAAACTTCACTTAGCACAAACCCACAGTTTACATATATGAATATATATATATATATTTCAGCATATATGTACATATTTGTAATTCCAATGGTTGGAAAAAATGTCCATGTTTTGCAATATTGTGAAAGATATGTTGTAGATATATATATATATATATATATATATATATATATATATAGTAGAAATACGACTGAAGTGAATGAAGGTGTATATTTGGAGCGCAGGGTCTGTTTGCTCAGTCATGATCAATTAATAACGATCTAAAGCAAAATAAAACACTGATGTTTTCTGCCAATATTAACCTGCGCTGAGAGAACAGGCTTCAGGGATTTCTCTCAGGGTTAGCCATGTTACATCAGGACATTTACACTGATGTGTGTTTAACCTTTTCAATCCATTATAGTGAAATCCAGAGGGGAAACTCGGAGCTGAAGAGAAACACGTCCACATAAAATACAGCATTACATGAAGAGAATTCAGCAAACCACAGATGGGGGAAAAGAACAACTCTAGGCAAACATGCTGATAAAACACTGCAACCTTCTATTATTTTTCTAAAATCAAAAACTATGATGAAAGTTCTAATAATAATGTTGGGGCGTCATGGTGGCGCAGTGGGTAGCACAATCGCCTCACAGCAAGAAGATCGCTGGTTCGAGCCTCGGCTGGGTCAGTTGGCGTTTCTGTGTGGTTTGCATGTTCTCCCCGTGTTGGCGTGGGTTTCCTCCGGGTGCTCCGGTTTCCTCCACAGTCCAAACACATGCGCTATAGGGGAATTGGGTTAGCTAAATTGTCCGTAGTGTATGTGTGTGAATAGGAGTGTGTGGATGTTTTCCAGTGATGGGTTGCAGCTGGAAGGGCATCCGCTGTGTAAAACATATGCTGGAATAGTTGGCGGATCATTCCGCTGTGGCGACCCCTGATTAAGGGACTAAGCTGAAAAGAAAATGAATGAATGAATGAATGAATGAATGGTGTAAATTAATCAGATGTTGTTTGCATGTACATACTGTCACGGGCAATGCAGAGACTTTAGTGAGCAAATCAAGTCGAAGGCAGATTCTGCTTGAACTCCACTGTGTTATAAATGAGATTGTTTGGGTTTTTTGCAACAAGTTATACTGCATTAGATAATAAGATTTAAAGTAGTTTTCTATTTATTTTGAAATATTAAGAAATAAATTGGGCAACTTTAATGTAATATAGTGTGGTATATTTACCTTCGGCCCATGGCTCTCAATGATATTTGGTTTTTGACCCTTCATGTGAAAAAGTTTGGGCACCCCTGAGTTAGACACGCTGCGTGGAGTCTGCTTTGAGTTTAGCATCTGCAGCACAACAGGATGGAAAATCTCAACTCTGTTACTGTCAACTCTGTTATCATCAACTAATTCCATCACCATCAACTTTATTATTGTCAACAAGACTATACGATTATGACACACCCCATTGGCTGAATATTTACTTGTTTTAATGAAAAACTTACTTCATTTTGACTCATTCTTTCTGAAAACAAGACAATATTTAGAGCTTGTGTAGAAAATGCTTCTTGATTTAATAATGTTTAGATATTTGGACTAGAAACAAGATGCAGTGTCCGTCCTGCATGAGGCAAATATGAAGTGTTTCTGTGGACAAACACAGTACATGATGATGGAGCGGCTTTACGGAGCCTCCATTAATTTCCCGCTCCCCGTTTCCGCTTTGGGCTCTGGTCTGTTCCTGGAGCCAATGGAAATGGTGGAGAATAATTGATGCCCCGAGACTCCAGACCAGACAATAGGTCACAACAACGGCTGCCGTCAGACATCTGAGAAAAACCCGGACGGTGTAATTTTGGCGGACTGGAAGTGTTTTCGAGCCACTTGTGAACGTGAATCTGCCAGAAACCCGATGCATCTAGTGCTGTTAAAGGGATAGTTCACCCAAAAAAATTCAATTCTGTCATCATTTACTCTCACCTTTTACTTGTTTCAACCCTTTATGAGTTTCTTTCTTCTGTTGAACACAAAAGAAGATCTTTTGAAGAATGTTGGAAACCGGTAACCATTGACTTCCACAGTATTTCAATCACACGTCAATGGTTACAGGTTTTCAGATTTCTTTAAAATATCTTCTTTTGTGTTCAGCAGAAGAAAGAAGCTCATAAAAGTACATTTTCATTTTGGGGTGAACTGAATTCCATTATAATAAACACATTGTTCATTTCTTTCATGGGGAACTCTTTTTGTTTGTTTACATTTATTTCTGTAACTGAAACTATACGTCTCAGAGACATCTTAGAAGAAAAATATTACCTATTTTCAGATTTTCACACAGATGAAATACAAACTAATGTATTTGAACCATACTGTAGTTAGTAAAGTACTGTATAGCCTTTATTATACTGTCTCTGCTAATGAATAGTATTAACTATAGTGAACAGATAAACTGTAATAAACACTGAAATGTACTTCAGTTTTTACTACAGTAAACTGTGCTGCATTGTAGTATGATATACCCTATAGTTGTAGAAAACTACAGTATTGGTCATTTCTTTATATTACTGTAAGTTAATGTGTTACCATAGCAACTGTATAATCAGCACAACAGGTCAATTACTATAGTTGTTGTTACCATGGCAACTGTAGAATCACAACAGATCAGTTACTATGGTTGTTGTGTTACCATGGCAACTGTAGAACCAAAACAACAGATCAATTACTATAGTTGTTGTGTTACCATAGCAACTGTAGAATCAGCACAACAGATCAGTTACTACAGTTGTTGTTACCACGGCAACTGTAGAATCAAAACAACAGATCAACTACTACAGTTGTTGTGTTACCATGGCAACTGTATGATCACAACAGATCAATTACTATCGTTGTTGTGTTACCATGGCAGTTACTATAGTTGTTGTGTTACCATAGCAACTGTAGAATCAGCACAACAGATGAATTCAAGTACTTTACTATAGTACGGTTCAAAAACACAATAGTATTCACTAAAATCATTATTCTCATTACCTATGGTGAATTCTCTTTTTACGTTACAAGATAAAGCTGTTAGTACATATTTTATTTAGAAATATACATATTACAATATACAAAGAGCTTTTTTATTCTTATTGTTTGGGTTTCAAAATATATGTTTAAAAAATACCACCAAGTGCTGTTACATTTGTTTAATAGTAAAATATGTAGGCAATTATTTTTGAAAATGTACAGTATCTACTGTTTACTAATGAATGAATGTATCTTTACTATAATGCTAATATTCATGTTTGATGCCCTTAATACACCAACTGCAGTTCAAAAACAAACAGTTTTTGTTACATATAAAATATAGTGGTCCCTCGATTATCGCGGGAGTTACGTTCTAAAAATGACCTGCAGTAGGTGAAATCTGTGATGGAGTCAGCTTTATTTTTTACAATTATAGATGTTTATTATATGATGTTTTAAGACCCCGCACTACACACTTTATAGACTCTTCTCAGACAGGTATTAAGATTTTCACACTTTTCTCTCGTTTAAACTCTCAAAGGTTAAACCTTTGTAGAAAAACGAGTCCCGTATTATAGAATGAAAGCAAAGATCAAAACCTGTCGTCAGGCGCAAACACTCATCGCTGTCAGCAAAAGGTTCATAAAGCTTTTAGCTTTTGTGTGGTTAATGTTGGCATCCAGCGTAATGTTCATTCCTGCAGTCACTGATCCACAAAGCGAAAGCAGACTCCATCCTTAAGGGGGTCGCACACCGGATGCAACACACACACCGGAGGCGCACATTCACCTGTTGTTTAAAATGAAATTATTCAGATGGTGCTCTGTGGCGCAGCAGAAATATGAACAGTGTCCTGAATCGTAAGCTGGGCACCGCAGACAGCCGTACCCTGATAGAAACCTATGTTTGCATGGCGCTGCGTGTATCATCATGGTACGTCGCATCCGGTGTGTGATCCCCTTTACGATGGTCTTGCTGCGGACAGCATAGATATTTACATTAGATGTCGCCTACCCTGTTGTTGTCTATTGGAAGGAATGCGTCAATAGAGCCGCCATTTTAGTACAGGGTAACGCTCCTTTGAAATGAATGCGGGACCAAGGTGCAGTGGAGGACTGTGGCCATCCAGAGCCAGAGATATACACATATATACATATATCTATGATCGGGAGTTTCCCCGGTGGTCAGTATGCAAATATTTCTTTAAATTACGAAAATTATAATTTTGCATCACTTTTCTACGTCGATGGATCAGTGACCGCACGGGCATTGCCACACAAAGAGTGTGTGTTTGTGTGCATGGAAATGTATTATCCTCCCTCCCTGTTAAATTTGATCTAATCCGTGTCCTGAAACACAGCCCCTCTCCTGCTTCTCATTCTGACGGAGGGAGCGATTCGTTTGTGAATGAATCTCCGTTATGAACGACTCGTTCACTTAGCCGACAATAATACAAGTTTCTAGCAGCGCAGCGTCTTGTTGTCATATTTCTTTTTCATTGTTTGCTGATTTTATTCAACAAAACTAGCATAAGCCTAGAATTCAGTGCAAGTTGGTGCTACTTTGCCTTATGATCAGTGCAGTAAGAGACTGTTATATAAGAGATTATCATCAATAACGTTACTTTTTGACCACAAAAGTTTGTAACATACAAAAAATGTAAAAAAGTCCAGCATCTTCACATTGGCACACTGTCTTGACTAGTGCGGTTGAATGACATTTGTCCTGGGAGCACTGTACAAATGTGGCGGCGCTATTGACGCATGCTCAGGGTCCGTATGCGATATCTAGTGTATATATCTATGTGCGGACAGTTACAACCCTTTTTGCATCTCTGTTGAAACACACTGCTAGCAATCGAAGATTTATGTTAATTTGGCAAGCTAAACGCATTTTGTACTGTACAGGAGATACAGAGGAGATCGATAGACAATGGTCTACAGCCAATGAGGATGCAGAACACAATATGCTGCAAGCAAAAAAAAAAAACATGTCAAATTGCAACAACAACAAAAAAAACAACAAATCCGCGAAAAGGTGAACGGCGTTATAGCGAGGGACCACTGTATAATAAAATATAATAATAATAATAGTAGTGATAATAGTAACAGTACAAAACAAAATCTTACAGTACAAAAGTTGCAGATATGCGAGTCGCAAATAATAAAAATAGATATGAAAAATAATACCAACAACACAAACTATATATATATATATTCATTTTTTAATTAGCTCACGCAGAAAAAAAACTAAACAAAAAACTAATTAAAGGACAATTACTTAATCCTGTATGACTTTCTTTAAAAAAGCAAAAATAAAGTAAAATAAATGGACTGATGTGCTCGTCATTCATTTGGATTTGCACTGCATTTATACATGTTCTGTTTAAAAAAAACAAAAGCAAGAATACAAACTTTAAAAAGTCACGCAGATTTAGTTATGCACTCATGGCTAATGCTCTAGTAATGTTACATGATGATGTGCTTCAAGCATCCGGACTGGTGGAGGTCTTCATCTTCTCCTCATTTCAGTGAACATTTCCTCAAGCCAATCATGAAGTGACAGTTTTAGGATATTACATGCATTTCAGTCCGTTTACAGTAGCAGGAGCGCAGATGGGAATGTTTTGGAGATCCGTCCTGCCAGAAACACCACCAATGAGAAACATCAATATGACAACATTAATCA
>CAIGQV010019101.1:568490-583313 GCA_903798115.1 Danio jaintianensis
TGCAGGAGATGCTGCCCGACGAGCTGAAGGTCTCACACACACACACACACACACACACACACACACACATATCAGCCTTTTTTCAGCATTAATATCATCTCCGTAATTAACACACAGACACGCCAGTGATCTTCATTTCAGAAAAGAACAGTTTGACCACAGAATTCACTTTTCTTATTAATATCACACTGTAAAAAGGTGACTTTGGTCTAAAAGAAGTGAGTAAAGTCGTTGCCTTGCAACTCTTAATAAACTATGTGCATAATTATTAATTGAAACTAATAAAATAAGTCAATTAAATTTAACATTTACAAGTTTCAAATGGTTTACTCAACTTTTTGAAGTAAGTAATCACTTTTTATAGTGGAGTTGTTTTTAAGGATCTTGTTTTCTTGTTTTTAGGGTTTAACAGTATTTTAATGTTTAATATTTTTTTATTTTGGATGTTTTTTTTATACTTTCAATTTAATAAATAAAAAACTATATCATAGAAAAAAACATTCATTCATTCATTTTCTTTTCGGCTTAGTCCCTTTATTAATCAGGGGTCGCCACAGCGGAATGAACCGCCAACTTATCCAGCATATGTTTTACACATCAGATGCCCGTCCAGCTGCAACCCATCACTGGGAAACATCCATACACACACATTCACACACGTACACTACGGACAATTTAGCTTGCCCAATTCCCCTATAGCACATGTGTTTGGACTGTGGGGGAAACCGGAGCACCCGGAGGAAACCCACGCGAACACGGGGAGAACATGCAAACTCCACACAGAAACGCCAACTGACCCAGCCGAGGCTCGAACCAGCGACCTTCTTGCTGTGAGGCCACAGTGCTATAGAAAAGCATATTAATATATAATATTGTCTGACAGTTTTTGGACATAGATGTATTTGTCCACTTTTATTATTATTATTATTATTATTATTATTATTATTATTATTATTATTATTATTATTATAGCTTCCCAAGTAAACAAACCTGAGCAATCTTTAGAAATTTGCAGTGAAAACTAACATGGTTTTTACTAAATCAAGATATCATTTATTGTTTGATAGACACTCATATAAGCAAGAAGTCAGTTTATAACTATACGATAGATTAATAAAAGCTGCTGCTGGAAATGTCCTGTCAGATGCGTTAGATTGAGCATTTTTGTCAGATGTTTTAATAAGCACCTCTTTATTTCCCACAGGATTGTTCACTGAATGAGATTAAGAAACTGTGCTGGGATCAGTTACTGCAGATTTCTGACATTCACCTGCTGGAGATCTTGGATGGTAAATATCAAATACCATACACATCTTCATCCTGTGCTTGAACACACAAACCAAACACTCACCTTTTTGTGTTTTATTATAAGACTCTATTATTATTATTACTACTACTATTATTACTTTTATTATTTATTATTATTATTAATTGTATTATTATTATTGTCATTATTATAAATAGGAATGAGCCTTTTAAGTCTTTTAATTTCATAATATTAACACAAAATATATTTATATTAAATATAAATCTCATTTTCAGGTTATATATCCTTTTATATGACACTAGTGTTATTATTTGAGAAGTGTCTGCTGTTGTTCCTTATGTGTGTGTGTGTGTGTGTGTGTGTGTGTGTGTGTGCGTGTGTGCGTGTGTGCGTGTGTGCGTGTGTGCGTGTGTGTGTGCGCAGGTAAAGAGCTGTCAGTCACTGCTGCTCCTGAACAGAAGAGCTCCACAGATAGTCAGTGAGTGGAAACTCCTCCATCATTTATTTCTCTCTGATTATTAAACCCCTCAGAGGTTTGATCGTGTGTTTATCATCATCCGCAGGCAGGACAGTAACGTGGACTCCACTTCATCTCTGAGGGACAATCCTGACACTGAAGAAAAGCAGGGTAAAGTAAACCCATATTACTACTAGACTCTTCAGTTTCTCCTTGTGTGTCTGTGTTTTTGTGTGTTTTTATCTGTCTATATGTGTTGTGTGTGTATGCATATTTATGTTGTGTGCTTGTTTTTATTTGCGTGTGTGTGCATCCTTGCATGTTTGTTGTGTGTGTGTGTGCATGTGTGTTTGTTTTTATCTGTGCACGTGTTTTTATGTGGTGTGTGTTTGTTTTGATCTGTTTGTGTGTGCTTGCATGTTTGTTGCATGCATCTGTGTTTGCGTGCATGTGTACGTTTGCATTTGTGGGTGTGTGTATGTATGTTTTCATCTGTGTATGTGTTTGTGCATGCATGTGTGTGTGTTTTTTTTCATCTGCATGTGTGTGTGTGTGTTTTGTGCAGGTTCTGGAGAAGACAGTGACGTTCTCAGCATCAATGCAGAAATCGACGACAGTGACATCGAAGGCCACAAAGTGCCTAAATCTGAAGAGCCGTCACTCAAAGATGAAGCTCCGCCTCCCATAGATGAAGCTCCGCCTCCAGCTCCACCCCCTGAACCCAAAGTGGAGCTCCAGCAGGACATCGAGCGAAGCGTCACTGAGATTTTGAGCTGCTCTGAGTCCCGTAAAGAGCCGAGCGCAGAGAGAGCCGGAGCTCCAGAAACTGCAGAAAAACACCCGTCGGCTCAACAGCTGGAGCTCCTGGAGCTGGAGATGAGGGCCAGAGCCATTAAAGCACTCATGAAGGCCGGAGAGAGCAAAAAACACACTCAACTACACTAAACATGGACAAATCATTGGGAATATTGACTAAAAACACACTTTAAGTTTCTGAAATTTCAGGCATCATTCTGTGGATCATGAAAATTATTTAAATTTGATATAATAATCTGCTTTTGTTGTTATTGTTATTAAAAAAAATCATTAAATACTACATTTCTGTTGAATGCTTGATTCTGATTGGCTGATGGTCACTCTCAGGTGTTTGGTTATTGTCAGATAAAGTAGTTCCGGCAGGTTTACAGCTCCATATCACTGCACTGAAGGATTAGAGTTATTTCACAGCTACAACAGTCAGAAATCACATCAAAACACAGCAGAAGGAGGAGGAGGAGATGTGGAGGACACTAGTGCTACACACAGGACATGTTTGAGGAGGACACACACCTGACAAATAAACTCTCAACATACAACATCTCTACAGTGGATTTAGCAGCTGTCCAAGACGGTACATTCATTCATTAATTTTCCTTGGGCTTAGTCCCTTTATTAATCAGGGGTCACCACGGCGGAATGAACCGCCAACTATTCCAGCATATGTTTTACAAAGCGGATGCCCTTCCAGCTGCAACCAGTACTGGGAAAGGACGGTGGATTATTAGACAATAATACACACCAGATAAGTAACCGCATCATCACCTCAGGTCCGCATTATTTTCTAATAATTCAACAGTCCATTGTCAAGTATTCCTTTACTTAAATAGATCTAAATGTATGAATTATTTTATTCTTTAACAGAAACATCTTAGTTTTTCGTTGTCAACTATTATTAGTAAAGTGTTTGTAAACTATATACACACACACACACACACACAGAAGGTCAAAATCATTCGCCCTCCTGTGAATTTGTTTTATCTAATATTTCCCAAATGATATTTAACGGAGCAAGGACATTTTCACAGTATTTCATATAATTTTTTTCATCTGGAGAAAGTTTTGTTTTATTTCGGCTAGAATGAAAGCAGTTTATCTCGGCAACCCAGATATATAGAAAGACTACTGTACACACACACACACATATATTTATATATATATGTATTTTTAGAAATGTACTCTAAGGAAATAATAAACAGTCCTTTAAAGAACACAGAACTCGTGTTTACTTCAAATACTTCACAGTGTCCGAACTCAAACCCACATACAAAACTACACAGAACATTACATAGTGAATATCATGGCAAAACTCAGCCGGTTCTGATCCTCAAATCTCCTCCTCTGCTGGTTGATTCTTCTCCATCAGTCGTGGCTGTAGTATGCGAGGTGTTGGTCGAGGCTACTCAGACTCTTGCAGGTTTTCCCGCAGTGTTTACAGCTGAAGGGCCCCTCTGCAGAGTGTGTCCGCCAGTGGCCCCTGAGCGGCCGTCAGCGCCTGAAACTCTTCCCACACTGCGTGCAGATGAAAGGCCGCTGTAGGTGCCTCCGCTTGTGCCGCCGCAGGGTTCTGTGCAGGATGAATGTTTTGGAGCAGATCCTGCAGGCATGGGGCCGCTCGCCGCTGTGGAAGCGCTGGTGTCTGCGCAGTATCCGGCGGGACAGGAACACTCTACTGCAGACGCTGCACACCAGCAGCCGGCGGGACACACACACTGCTCTCTGCAGCACCGCAGACCTCTGGAGAACCACAGAACAATCTCTCAGAGGAGAACACAGTGTCTGTGATGATGTTGCCATTCCTGAATCAGACAGGAGATCCATGGTTTGGTTTGGTTGATGAAGCTCTCCGTCTTCAGGCTTTGCTTCATTATCTTCTCCAGGACACTTACAGGTTATGGTTTCTGTAACCAAAAAAAAGACACTTATTTGTAAATACTTTCTTATACATATATATCTATATATTCTTTTCTTATTTGTAGAGTTAAAACAGTCAACAATGCACATATTGCACATAAACCATCATGTGTGTGTGTATATATATATATATATATATATATGTCAAACTGTTAATTGCATCCAAAATAAGTTACTTACAAAATATATTTGTGCATACTGTGTATATTTGTGTGTATATAAATATATTGTAGTATATTGTATGTAATACACATTATATAGAAATATATATTATTTTATGTACAGTATATGTGTGTATTTATGCATTCATTCATTTTCCTTCAGCTTAGTCCCTTTATTCATCAGGGGTCGCCACAACGTAATGAAACGCCAACTTATCCAGCATTTGTTATACAGCCGATACCCCTCCAGCCACAACCCAGAACTGGGAAACACCCATACACACTCATTCACACACACACACTCACAGATTCCTGATACGTTTGGTCACGTGGTGCGATGTGGGTAAACAGAACGCAGATATCATATTATTAATTTTTATATTATTAGTATTATTTAAAACAAACGTGCGTGGACTACAAACACTTAAAAACACGTATTTATAAAAGTGTGTATTTAAAAAAGGTTGGCCGCATGTCAGAGGGGGCGGGGCTGGAATCAATGCGGCTCTCAGTTCATAACAAAACGAGGAAAGATCACGAATGATCATCAACTGCTGAAGCTTCACTCTACTACAGGTATTACAGGTACGTTTACAGCTTATATGGTTATTTAAAACTCGTAAATCTTTGGAAATAGTGTGTTTCTCGTTTAAACGTATACGTTAAGTAGGTTAACCTGAGTATCTAACGCAACAAGTGGGTCAGAGTCAACTGTTTGTGTACAGATTTAGCTCAAAAGCGTTATTAAATATAAAAGGAATGGCTGTCGTAGATGCTTATATTACTCATCTTTCATTAATTTACTGTTAAATCCGGTTTGCTGTATGTTTGTTTGACTAAAGCTTTCACTAAGTGACCAGAACACCGGAGAAGCAGAGAATTGTGTGTATTGTGGCTGGATGAATGTAAATCATCTGTGTTGCGATCTTTATTGTTCCCGTTAAAGCTTCCAGGTTTGTGTTTGTGTTAAAGCTTCACGTCAACTACATTCGTCTTAGCGTATATACGCTCTCGAATTGACTTTCTGTGAGTAAATACAGTGGATAAGGATGATATTATGGTTTATATGTCGAACTGTGTTTCGTGAGATGAATATAGTAATTAGTAATCTCCTTTAGCGTGTTTAGAGGTTGTGATTGGCCCAGACTCAACAGCGCTGAGAAAAGGAACTCTTATCACGTGACCAGGCTGACTCTTCGGTTAAGTTTTGAGAAATAATTAACATTTTTAGACACTCTGATGTGATGACGTTGAGTTGGAATATATCAAATTATGATGTAGACCCAGCTACACGCGTCCATGCAGCTAATTATCGTCTAAACAGCGGGATATTTGACTAATGTTGATATTTGCAGTCAGCAGGCCTCATGTCAGCTTAGTTTTGCTTTCACTTTTGAGCATTTCTGCAACTGAAGATCAAGCATATTGTGCTTTAGAGACCGTACTTCCAGGGTTAGTGGTGGTTTATATCTGTATTACTGTCATTTCAAGATATTGTCTGTCATTTTGCTGGAATAATACCTTCGTGTGAAAGTAATATAATAATACTAACAGTGAATGTGTAATACAGCTCTAAATAACTATTATTTCATACATTATATTAAGTGCAGGAGAGAATAAGGATGTTTTATTTTAGTTTATTTGATTTGACATTTATATATTATGATATTGTATTAAACTATATGTATTGGCTTATATTGTTTTATTTTAAATGCACTGACTATGCTACAGACACACGCACATGTACAGCTATCTTTATGGGAACTTTCCATAGGGTTTAGGGACATATATTTATATTAAACCCTGTACAGACTGTAAATTGTCTCCTTTCCCCTAACCCTACCCCTAAACCCAACCCTCACAAGAAACAATCTGCATTTTTTCATTGTCAAAATCCTTAATTCTGTGCGATTGGGAGCAGTTTTCCTCATGAGGACTAACAAAATGTCCTTTTGGCAAGGCAAGTTTATTTATATAGCACACTTCATACACTATGGTAATTCAAAGTGCTTTACATAAACAAGAAACATAAAATAAGAAATAAAATTAACAAAGAATAAAAATGGTTAAAAACAGATTAAAATGTGTTAAAACAGGTTTTAAAGAAATAAAACAAAATGTCCCCACAACCTTAGGAATACAAGATCTCACACACTCTGTATTACAAAATGTGATTATAAAAAAATCAAGTACTTGTATGAGTAATTATAACATTGCAACTGATGCACATTTTTACAATACAAACGAATAGGCATGGGCTGATATACGATTCTAACGGCATGATAACCTTGGACACAAATATTTTGGATTTCTTTACGACTTATAGACTTGTAGGAACGGTATAACAGAAAATTTTAGCGGTTTTAAAACCTTGACTTTTCCAAACCGTGGTAAAACTTGATCCCTGTTATCGTCCCATGCTTACAAATGAACTCTAATGTTTAAGATGAACTCCAGCTTTGTGTTATCTGTCCAGATGGCGTCGTCAGCAGGAGACAGCAGTGTTCTGGAGGAGGAGCTGACCTGTCCGGTGTGTCTGGATCTGTACCGTGATCCACACCTGCTACCCTGTGGACACAACTTCTGCCTGCCGTGTTTACGAAGACTGAAGGGCCGCTCGGACCGCGGCCGGCTGCGTTGCCCCGAGTGCCGGCAGACCCACCGCAGTGCTGCCGCCTGGCAGAAAAACTTTAAGCTAGCCAACATTGCTGATGGTTTCCGGCGCCGCGGCCAATCAGAGCGCAGCACACAGAGCCGCAGCGAGCCGGAGCACAGCCGCACAGAAGTGCAGTGTGATTACTGTCCAGCAGAGGGCGCTGATGGTGGGAAAGCGGTAAAAACTTGTTTAAAGTGTGAGGTGTCCATGTGTCCGACACACGTACGGCCTCACCTGGAGCTGCCGGCGTTCAGAGAGCATCCGCTGGTGGAGCCGCTCGCCGACATGAGCATGAGGAAGTGCTCCGATCACGACGAGATGCTCCGCTATTACTGCGTGGACGAGCGCTTGTTTCTGTGCAACGCCTGCACCATTGAGGGAACGCACAGCGGACACACCATCAAAACACTGAAGAACGCCATGAAAGACTTGAAGGTAAAGTGTTTGTTCACATTTGTCTACGATTGTCTACGGAAACGATTCAGTTTTCACTTTGTATTGGCAAGAAGAAACATGTTGACGGCCAAGACACATTATGAAAGTAATCTGGATTTAAATATAATTGAAAGTACTTATAATTAGAGTAACCTCCTACTTTTTAAATGCTTGTAACCAGACTGCAGTTACTTTCTTTTAATGATTATATTTTTTATTTACGCACAATTCATTCTTTTTAACATTTTTATTTTTCCGTAATTTACTTGCTGCGTATATACTTTATTCCGATTGGTCAGTTGCGACATTTCAAGCTATGTTATTCAGAGATAACAAACGCCGCATAACACTGACTCATCTGCGAACTGCGAATCATCTTGATTGATGTTTTTGACTGTTTGGCGCCATCTAGTGACTCAATAATGCATAAGTTAGTGTGTACTCCACGTTTTTGCGTGGGAAGTGGCGTCATTTTGTTTATAAATGTGACTCTCATATTCTGCTTTTCTCCTCCAGGTTTATCTGGACATTCAGCAGCACAAGACAAGCCGGAAACTCCTGAAGGTGGAGCGCAATCGACAGGAGCAAGCGGAGATCGAGAGACACGCAAAGGTGAAATCAGTACTGAAATCATTAGTTACTTTAGTCAGTGTCATTTGTTTATTTATTTATTTTATTTATATGTTTATTTATTTTTATTTCTTTTAGTTTGCCTGGAATAAAAGCAGTTTTATTAATTTATTTTTAACAATTATACAATTGCCAATATTATTAACCTATTTATTTGTAGTTTTCAATTGTCTACAGAACAATCTGTGTTTTAGAAAATCTCTCCGTTAAACAGCATTTGGGGAAATATTTTTCTTTACATAATTACATTTTCACAGAACGGCTGATAATTTGTATTTCAATTATATTCTGTACATATACATGGATGTGTATACACAATAAATATAGTCACAATAGTTATAAAAATGCTAAAGTGTGTGTGTGTGTGTGTGTGTGTGTATATATAAGCAAGCTTAAAAAGGCCTGTTTGACTCATGTAATTTATTATTCAGTAATTTAATGATAAAAATAATAATAATTTAAGTACAATTTTAATGATGTAATATATTTATTTAATATTATTTTATATAAAAAAAATTATATATATATATATATTAGCACTTGTTGTCTATATCTGTGTATTGTTCAATCAGACGTGTATTGTGTTTGTAGGTGTATCGGGATGACACAGACCAGCATCTGGAGGCGTTCAGAGAGAGCTCTGTTGCGCATCTGGATGGTTTTCTGTCTTCTCTGCGTGAATGCATGAGCTCGTATGATGTGGAGCAGAGTTCAGGAGTCCAGCAGAATCTGAGCCGCATCTCGCAGGACCAGAGCCGGCTGCAGGAGGTGCGATCCGGCTTCCAGAGGCTGCAGCAGCAGAGCGACGCCTTCCAGTTCATCAAGGTAAAGCAGAAAAACACTCACATTTACAGTCTGGAAGGCTTATTATTATTATTATTATTGTTATTATTATTGTTATTATTATTATTATTATTGTTGTTATTATTATTGTTATTATTGTTATTATTATTATTATTATTATTGTTATTATTATTATTATTGTTATTATTATTATTATTGTTTATTATTGTTATTATTATTGTTATTATTATTATTGTTATTATTATTGTTATTATTGTTATTATTATTATTATTATTGTTATTATTATTATTATTGTTGTTATTGTTATTATTATTATTATTATTGTTGTTGTTATTATTATTATTATTATTATTATTATTGTTATTATTGTTATTATTGTTGTTATTATTATTATTGTTGTTGTTGTTGTTATTATTATTATTGTTGTTATTATTATTATTATTGTTATTATTATTATTTACTTGTCTTTTCACAGTTATTGTGAAATATAGAGGCAATCTATATGTCTGGGGAGGAAAGTTTTGTGATGTCTATATATACTTATTTATTTTCTCTCCACGTCAATACACTGTTTAGAATAAGAAGAAACTTAAATTGACAAATCTGAAAAATCATATATTATTCATATGTTATGCGGTATCTACTGTAGTGGACATCAAGACTCAATTGATTAAAAAAAGAAAATGACCATGAATCAGCAAAAATAAATAAATAAATAAATAAAATAATTATAAGATTTGTAAAAACTGTCACAGTCTGACAGTCTTATTTATTCTTTTAGTCTTTTTATTTACTAATATTGTCTTTATTTCACAGTTATTGCAAATAAAGAGGTAATCAATATGCCTGGGGGGTGGTTTATATATATATATATATATATTTATTTATTTATTTATTTTCTCCATGTCAATATATATATTCAATTGATTAAATAATTGACCAAAAAAAATATATATATATTTTTAAATGTCAAGCTTTGTTTAAAGATTATTCTATACTCTGTTACGAAAAATATAACAAAATTATTTGATATGCTCCGTAATGATGTAAAAAGGGAGTTTTCCCATTGCAAACCATATCTATAGCATATCTGTATCTAATTTGCATATGAATGTGTTCTTTAAGCAACATGAAATGTAATAATTGGCAGGATTTTTGTAATATTCACTTACACTTTATAGGAATATTAATTTATTAATTTTCCTTCGGCTTAGTCCCATTATTCATCAGGGGTCGCCACAGTGGAATGAACCGCCAACTATTCCAGCATATGTTTTACACAGTGGATGCCCTTCCAGCTGCAACCCAGTACTGGGAAACACCCATACACACTCATTCTCTCACACACTCATACACTACAGCCAATTTAGTTCATCAATTCCCCTATAGCGCATGTGTTTGGACTGTGGGGGAAACCGGAGCACCCGGAGGAAACCCACGCCAACACGGGGAGAACATGCAAACTCCACACAGAAACACCAACTGACCCAGCCGGGACTCGAACCAGCAACCTTCTTGCTGTGAGGCGACATTGCTAACCACTGAGCCACCATGTTGCCTTTATAGGAATAATGAAATATATTTAATTCTCTATTTACTGTAATAAATAATCTTTTTGTTGTGGCGTCCACTGCAGTGAACGTGTGAAATCAATGCCGTTTCATAAAAAAGTCATATTTTGCATTTGATATCCCATATTTATCTAAGCTGTTGATTCATGGCAAACACTTTTATTTTACTTTATTTTAATGACAATTACAAGAATATTATCATAAGAATGTTACACTTGGTCATAAAGTAATGGGTCACACTTTATTTTGATGGTCCGTTTGTTGAATTGAAGTTACATTGCATCTACACGCTAACTAATTCTCATTAGATTATAAGGTTAGGGTTAGTATAAGTTGACATGTACTTCTAGTCAGTGAAATGTCTGTTGAAGGAGCACTATCAACAGATATTAAGCAGACAGTCTACTAATACTCAAATAGACCATCAAAATAAAGCGTTACCAAGTAATGTCAGCCATTTTATTAGACCAAAGAGAGGGAGGACTAGACTAATCATGCACTAATGTGATCATCAGTATATCAGTGCATAACTGTGACATTTAAAACTATGAAACTCTCTTATTTCTTAAATGCAAAGACTAAATATTGAGACCTTCCACATGTTTCTGTGCTGAGAGTGATGTAAATAGATTTATTCTTGAGGAATGAACTAGGATAAGATAAAATTCTGATGTTTGTTTGTTTGTTTTGTCTCTTTTCTTTTAAGGATTACAATTCATCTATGAAAAGGTAAAGCAGCTTCATTCAATTGTTTATTCATTGTTTGTTTTTTTTTATTTATTTTTTATGCAATGAGTGCAACTAAGCACAATTATATTAATTTTAATCTAAACGTGTGCGCCTTTGTATTTGTGCGTGCATCTCTGTACATATCTTTGTGTGTCTGTCTGACTGTCTCTCTACGTGTGTGTGTGCGCGCATATATACATGTATATGTATGTATGTATATATGTGTGTGTCAGGTACCGCAGACTGCTGAGGAAGCCGCTGTTTTTCCCTGATGAGCCGGCGGTGGACACTGAGCCGCTGTATGAAACGATGGAGGGAAAGATGGAGGAGTTCATCGCTGAGCTGCGGCAGAACACCAGCACACTGCTCAACACCGTCTGTGAGTTTATTGTTGTTACACAACATGCGTTCATGTCCAGCTCTAATGTTCATGCCTCAATTTAGCCGTAAACATGGCCTCAAAACTGATCATTTAAACTTAAATGTGTGAAATAAAAACTCTTAAACTCCGCCCACATACTAAATCTCATCTGCATAAATTGAGAGCCACACCCACATTTTAATATCCAATCAAAAAGTGGCACACAAAACCAGTGCTTGCCTTATGTTAATGGTTAATTACACTTAAATGTCACTAGGGATGCAACGATTATAGATTGTGGTTGTACGATTACAGTCTGAGGAATATCACAGTTATTATGCATTCATTAATTTGTCATTCCGTGCAACTGAAACGCGGCGTTGAGAAACCTTTGCTATTAATTAACCGTGACGAATTAAAGCGTGGTTAATAGTAAAATCGGTTAATCGTTGCATCCCTGAATAGAACAAAATATTTGTTATTAGTTTAGTAAATTTGGTGGTCAGACTTCTCTAAATATTTAGTTTATTTGGCAGTTTAGTTTAGTTTGCAGATGCTAATTACATGCTAATTAATAATATACCCTGATGCATCTCGAGCAACACAATTGCATTTATACAACTTGCTGTGAATGTACGGAAGCAAAACGTAGTGATGGAAGATATTAAGGTTTTCAACGCATCGAAACAATTAAAACGATTCTGAAGCGTTTCGAAACATCAATGCTAGCGACACCTGCTGGTCAAACTGTGCAAATGCAACAAACTCAGGCAAAACATGCAATAAAATTGGCTTTTTCAAACACACTCCCAAGTATTAAATTGAAAGTATAACTCAAACGCACTCATCTAATATTATTAAATATTAAAAGCGTCTGCATAATGTTATTATAATTTAATATATTAGTCTCCTGTCGCTGTTCATCTGTGCTTCATCTAAAACTCCACATCTATAATCCTCTTAGTCTATGCTGACATTATCTTCAGCAGCTCAAACACTCTAATGGCTAATGGACAGACGGCTGCTTCTCACTCAGGGCTGCTGTTTATGCTAATGAGGGAGGGATGGGCACTAGTGGGCGGGGCTTTCACCCTCTGATGACACGTACAAAGGGAGAATGTCAATCAAAGTGTTTCTGCATCAAGTCTGATTATAACAAACACAATTAATTCATGTTGACCATTAGAGGCTGGAGATATTCACACACTGCTGCCTGTGTTTAAACCCCTTATAAAAGTGATTTCTGCATAATAGGTGCACTTTAAATGACATGTATTCAGTTTTATTAAATATCACTTATCAATAATTCAAATAGTTGTCATATTATTAGCTCTATAAACAAAACACCCATTATTAAACCTCATGTCTGCTTTATAAAGGTGAATTTGAGGGTGCGGACGGTGAGGAGGAGGATGAAGATGAAGACGAGGAGAGTTTTGATGATGAAGATGATGATGAAGACGACAGTGAAGAAGAGATGAGGAGTGAAGAAGAAGAGCAAATCCTCACAGCGTCTGATGATGAAGATTACACTCCAGAAGAAGAGGAGGAGGAGGATGAAGACTAGAAGAGGATCATCTCAGTTATAAGACACTACATCAGATATTTTTGGTGCATTTATTCCTGTGTATATTCATAAAGAAGCGCTTGTGTTGGATTAATCTTTGAATTGAGCTATTATTTGATGGTATTTATGTGTTTGAGGGAGAAACAAAAGCAGAAGATTTCTGTGTTAAAGCTCAGGGTGATGCATTAATATTGATGCTGATTGCGAACGGGTTTGATTTGCACTATATTTTTATATTCTGCTAAATGTTGCTGTGCTTTTCATCTAAATACAATAAATATATTGTTTTGTAAGAATAGCTGATGTGTGAAGAAAAAGAGTATAATAAAGTATTGTTTCGTAATCTGTTTCGCCAACGTCTCACAATAGCATTGACTAATTATTCATTTTACTGTCCTTCATGTTTGTTTTATTAAAATATAATCAACTTAAAGAGCTTCAGATTAGAAAGCAGTGATATATAAATGACATTATTATCCTCATTTGTGCGTTGCTTTGAATAAAATGTTAAGACTAAATATAAACAATAAACATTCGTATATATATATATATATATTAATATTCAAATAAAGTTTATTGGTATAGTGCTTTTCACAATAATTGTTTCAAAGCAGCTTTACAAAAGGTGCACATTACTGCATTATTACAATCAAATTAAGTTAAAGTTACAATCAATTATAAGTTATTATATACAGGCATCATTAACAAAGTTTTATAGCATATAGGCGATGTCTATATTTATATAAAAAAAATAAAATGTCAATTGTAAGACTGACGCTCTTACAATTTGATGGATTTAATGCTGGAAGACTTGAAGTTTATTATACAAACCTGTTATTTACATCTGGACCTAATGCAGGACGCTTATCCACAACCTAGGGTCAGATTGGGGAAGTTACTTGGCTTGAAATTTGCAATGATTTAATACATAATGATATAATTAAAAATAACTCACTGTGTAGATATTGACAAACGCTAATGATTCCAGTGGGTTTCAGCAGAAAGCTAGAATGCTGAATAATACAGGGATGCTGCTTTACTATATTATGTGCACAAAGGCCGTTGAGTAAAGCGTTGCTGCTCTTCTGATTCTTTACTCTTCCATGGCGCTGAGACTTAGATCATGGCTACGCAAAGACTTTAAACCGTGTGTACCAGTTTTTGTATTATTAATTTTTGCATCCAAAGCTTATCATTTAGCTTAGGTAATGGTCTTTCATAAGCTCTTCATTTACATTGTCGAAAAAAAAAAAATTTAGTCAGAAACGCCAAAACAAACTACGAAACGATTCAGTAAAAGTCATCGACACTACAACTAAATCACGGATTTCTATAAACATAAGCTCTTTAAACGAGTCAGTTGTGTGGCTCTTAAAAGAGCCTTTGGGTCTTGGTGTAAGCCGGAGTTCTACTTGGAGCTGGTATATTTGGTGACGGCCTTGGTGCCCTCGGAC
>CAIGQV010019101.1:601586-618674 GCA_903798115.1 Danio jaintianensis
GTGTGTGTGTGTGTGTGTGTGTGTGTGTGTGTGTGTGTGTGTGTGTGCAGAAATACACTCACTGTGTTTACTGTGTTCTGACAGCTGAGGGGTGCATTTTGATTTTCTCAGACATATCAAGATAAGTGTGTAATGGTCTCTCTTACACACACACACACACACACGCACACGCACACGCACACACTATACTCCATCTAAAAGCCAGAAACTAAGCTTTTTTTGCACTGCAACTGATGATCAACAGTAAAAATTACAAATTGTCCCTCTTCCCAACAGGGCAAACCAGCAGCAATCAGGAATGCATGATTATATGCTGTCATGGCTTTGCAATCAATAAATGTGATTATAATGGAAGTCAATGGGGCAAAAACAGCTCCCAACATAACCAAAGGGGAATCAATCTGCCCAGAGTGTATTGAACTTACAAAGCATTTCCCCAAAATATGTGTGAAAATCAGATTTGTCAGCAAACATCATCACACTTGATTCAAAATCAGCCCAGAGTGAATGAAAACGACCCAACAGCACACAAGGGTTAACTGAAAATAAATTCAGATCTGACTTGAAGAAAGAAAAGCGTCCTTTTGTCAGTTTACCTAAATGAATATCAACATCCCATATTTGTCTTCTTTTGGCTGCGTTTAAATGGAGCTCAAAGTCGTCTTCTGCATCTGTCATGTTTACGTCAAAGAAGTTTGCACTGCGGGGTTTCAGCATCCTACTCTGCAATGAAATGCACATTTTAGAGAGACGTAACAGTAAAAGTTGCATTTGGATAAAAAAAAAGTGTATGTACCTGAGGTTTGATACTGGACGCACAAGATGATGTGAGTGTGTAGCGTTTGAAAATTTTCAGAGCATCATCTGGTGATGGTTTGTGGATATACATGCTGCCTCTCTCCTTCTCTTTCACATCCTGACAAACATACAATTAGAAAACATTTGAGTGGCATCACTGTCATTTTCACACAGAAGTAGTGAAATGCATAAAAAATAAATAATTTAAAACCTGTTGTGCAGTGATACACATTTAAACTGAATGAAAAAAATATATCAAATAAACAGCTTATATGCATTTTACCTTCTCAAGTTTTCGATCTCTCACAAACAGGTATACATGAAGGTTCAGGTGAGGAGACCTGCTGCGATAAATCAAAGTCTCGCAGTGAAATTTCATGGTGAGGTTCTGTTGTATTTGTGCAATAATTCCCCACAGGCAGAAGGTGGGATTGAGAAGCTTGGCATGAAATCTGGTTAATTCACATCTCTCCAATGAAATCACACCATCCTTCACGTGAAAAGCTTTCACTTCAGCATGTGAGGAACATACAGAATCTGTGGACAGCAATGCAGGTTTATGTGACCGTCTTCAGATCGGGAGCCCACTGTTGAATTCAATGGACCTCATTCATAAAACATGGGCAGAAAGACTCTCTGTCTAATTTGTTTCTAGAGCTTTACTTATGTAAACTTCCAGATTCATGGACGTTTTCATATTTTCTAAATGTTAGTTGGTACGAAAGAAAAGCTTACATCTAGTAGCAGACAGACTGAAACAGTCTAAAGAGAGTCACACACCGGATGCGCCGCTCGGTGACGCCCTTCTACGACTCAGGACACTGTTCATATTTCTGCTGCGCCACAGAGCAGCATCTGAATAATTTCATTTTAAATAACATGCGAATGTGCACGTCCGGTGTGCGTTACTTCCAACTGTCATGTGCGCGGCGCAGAGCGGCACATCCAGTGTGCGACCCGCTTAAGCAAAGCTTTGAAGTGAAGTTTATTTATAAAGTAATTTCGAGAGGATCACGTGCTTATGATTGATCACGGCTGGTCCCGCATCAGCTGACACATGATTTACCAATCAGACGATTAAAAACTCACTATATTTCATACCACAGTTAACTTCGTTTTGAAGACCCGCCCCCCCTCCCAAACACCTACTCCTCCTCCCTTTTCCTAGACAGGGCGGCACGACGGCCCAGTGGTTAGCACTGTTGCCTTACAGCAAGAATGTCACTGGTTCAAGTCCTTACCAGGCCAGTCGACATTTCTGTGTGGAGTTTACATGTTCTCCCCGTGCTCATGTAGGTTTCCCCCAGGTTCCCCGGTTTCCTCCCACCATCCAAAGACATGCGACATAAGTGAATTGACTAATCCAAATTGGCCCTATAGATGTGCTCCTAGTCAGCAGTATATCTCTTCATAGCAATCCCTAATTTGTCTTCGGCCATAAACAGCAGGGGAGTTCTCGAGACCTACCTGAGCTCAAACTCCCCTCTTGCCCTGCTAACGGGAGGGAGCTCCGGGCTCGAGGATCTTATGAGCTCAGGGCTCTCTCCACGGACAGCATGCCAAACACACTTTATATCAATCATCAGTTAAGTGTGAACTCTTGCAGCATTATTATAGATCAAAATCCCCATGAAATCTGCTTTCGGAGGCAAAATCCCCACAAGCGTTTATTTCAGTGGGTTCTACCTGTTTCGTTCTGGATGACAAACAGACAGAGATTTTAAGTAGATTTCAAAATGGGAAAAAAAATCTTCGATTGCATTTTTAAGGCCTTTAAAACACAGATTTAATCTAGTTAAAGCCTTATCTTTAAATTATGGAATTTAAAACTTTTTAGGATCATGTACATTAGGCGTGTTAACCTACACTGGACTAACGGTTCGGTTCAGCTATGACAATCATATCAACGATTCGATTAAATTCAAAATCACGGTGCATTGGCGATGCTTTCCATCTACTGTACCTTTAACTTTACCTGGTCACGCTTTTTGAACGTATCAAACAAAAGTCAAGTACAGGCACAGAAGACTACAGGAGCATTTATAGCAAATAAACAACACTGTATATTTACCTAATGTCTCATGAATTAGGGCCAGAATGTGAGATATGCCCTACCTACACAGATGAAGTGAGGTAGATAAATTTCCTCAAGTGTGCCAGAGGTTACAGTGATGTCCATCAAAGGTCCGCATGGCTCGTAGTCCATCTCCTTGAGAGCCTTTTGAGATTTCCAGTCAACAAAGTGATACTCCAAGCTGACTTCACTGACACAGCCCCAGCGGAGACCAGTCTCTGAACATTCATACATCCCTGCGGTGGAGCTGACACTGAGAAACACCAACATAGCTCTGATATTGACAAACTAGGCTCACTAGTAAAATGTGTTTCTACCTGAATTCAGAAATGTTCTTGTACCAACAGTTCACTTCATTTTAAAGCTGAAATGAATACCAGGGGCAGTAAAACACCAACAATGTTTATGGACTATGGATTACTTACAAGCAGTATTTTTTTGCCCAGGACTGATCTGTAAACATATTGGCTTTCATCATTTACCAAGAATTACTTTGATTATATTACAATATGCTATAAGATAACTTCAGGCACATTGTTACCATATAAATTATTAACCATTTTTGAATGCACAGTCACGTTTTGTAAATTATTTGTTCATCATTAACAAATCACTTGGCAATGACTTGCAACTGAATTACCAAAACATGGTTCATGAAAAATACGCAGAAGTGGCATTGCCACCATGAGACCAGGATCATGCAAAATGGGCTGCCCCTGGGGAAAACCACTTGGTCCTGTGATAGCATTGCAAGAGTCTCATGTATAACAGTCCATAAGGCATCCCGATGAACATTGCTAGCATCAGACCCATCAGTTTCTTAACCCTTCTGTCTTATAATTCTGTAAACATTGTTTGTCAATGAGCCGCCTTCACTAAACCTCTAAAATAAAGCAGATCAATTTAATTTCAATCTTGAAATCTATTTTGCAAGGGCGTTGCAATTTTATTGGTGGTTCCAAATATGTAATGTAATCGTAAGCTTGGCAAACAGTTTGGGAGAATTTAATGTTTCCCCATTCAGACAGAATGCCCGAGCATACTGCCCGAGAGGCGTTTCAAAGATGGCCACCGAGTGAAATGACTTGCCTTACAGGGACTTCAATATGCAGTCATCCTCAGCCCTAAAATTTGACACCCCCCTTCTTGCTGTGAGGCGACAGCGCTACCCACTGCGCCACCGCGCCGCTGCATGCATAATAGTCAAATCTTAAATGATGCAGAGAAAACTGGTTATCTGAACTGGGTACGAGACAAGTTTAGACACTTCTCAACTTCCAAATGAAAAAAAGCAAGTAAAATATGAAGCAAGGTAAAATACCATACAGATTTGTCACTGTACCTGTACTTTACATTTGCACCTGTTGTGTCCTCCGAGGGTATTGTGAGTTCCCAGTAAGAAGAATCCTGAAAAATAAATTGATAAAGATAAAAATATCTCTGGCTGAATGCTGCAATGCCTTGAAGTCTCCAGCAGCAGAGCTCAATTGCCCAGCTTTTAGACTCTCACTGTCTTTCTGTCACTCAAATGGAACGGATTTTGCTGTTGTACCTTTAAGACTTGGATGACCAAACAGGTGTTAGCATGTGTCACAAAAGCTTTTCAATTATTGTATGAACGGTTCTAAGAATTATAAAAACAATCGGGTATGGTTCCAGTTGTGTTTCTACGTGAGACCGATGTGGCACAATTACAAACCATTATCGACCTACAATTCTGAGCCGTGCTGGTAGAGCGCGTGTGAGTGTGATGTCAGCACAACATGTGATGCCTGGAAAACAGTTTCTCTATACACTGTACAAACAAATCTGTTAATGAACCGTTTCCGAATTTGGTGATTCACAAATGTTTTCTGTTTATTTCCAGTTGTAAATGGCATTATTGGATGTTGATCTCTGCTCTGTCCACTTCTGATGTTGAAAATTCAACTTGGGTTGGGTGGGATGAATCACATCAATCACAAAATACAGAAACCCGCTCATATTTTATTACAGAGTAGCTGGTAAATATTAAATAAAAGAGTTTTGAAATCATTGTCCATATCACTGTTTACATAACGCTCACATGAACAAGGCAGTAACTGATGCATTCATATATCATTCTAGAAAGCTCAGTTTTTATTGAATTAACCAAAGTGAAAAATAAAGCCGTATCTGTGCTGACTGAGCCAGATTGGCACAGAATTAAATGGTTAACCAAAGAGAACCATTCGAGCTGATAGTGGAAAAGCAAGTAAAGTGAGCAACAAGACAGTTTTAATTAAGCAGATGACTCACCTCTAATTTAGCACAGGTCTTGCAAACTGTAAAGATAAACCAATGAAAAAGATGCAATCAATCAAGAACACAAACAATTGCACATGATAAGCATGGACACCATTACAAATCTATAATAATCATAACAATAATAATAATTCAATTCAAGCTTAGTTGTATAGCACTTTTCACAATAATTATTGGTAAATGCAGCTTTACAAAAGGTGCACATTGTTGCATTATAATCAAACTTAGACAAGTTAAGGTTATTAGTTACCATAACTTTATTAGTTACTAATAACTTTAACTAATTAACTAGTAACAAATTTTTTATTTTATTTTTATTTATTGCCACATCAGCAACTTATGGCTATTTCATGGCAAAATGGATATACATAAAAAAATATTACATGATAACAACAAACTCATATAACAATTAAAAAGCTACTTAGACAAATATATAAATAGAAATAAATAAATACTATTTACACAAAAATACATTTAAAGTTAAATACGATTTTTCAGTTCAATTTTTGATAAATAACTTAAGATTCTTCCTGGTGGAACCTTTTTAAAAATATCCATCAAAGTACTCTCCTTATAAAAATTTTGTCTAATAGTATTCAAACATACACACTCCAACAAAATATGTTTCATGGTAAGAGCAGCTCGGCAGTAATTACATTTAGGTGGTGCTTCGTTATTCAGTAAATACAAATGAGTCAACCTAGAATGTCCAATTCGACATCGAGTATAGACAGTGTGTTCATGCCTGGTCTCAAAATTATAATTTGCAAAGTGTCTTTCATTTATTTCCGGGTTAATTCATGTAATTTATTATTTATGCAGTTGTCCCATTCCCTTTGCCATGTTTCGTTTATATACAAATTAATTGTAGGTTTCAGGTCAACTAGTAACTAATAGCTTTAAACAGTTAAAGTTATTATATATAAACATAGTTAATCTGCAGTTATATAGGTGATGTCTGTGTGTACATGTACAAGTGTATTTGTGCATAAATAATAATGTAACTACAAAATACTATAACTGTATTTTCCTTTATAGATTATAAGCTTTGCCCTAAGCAACTTTTTTTAACAACAAATAGAGGTGTGGAGTAGCAAATGAGTTAATAGTAAAATTATTCATCTGTATTGCTGCTTTTGTCACAGCAGAACATATCAAACATGCCCTCATATATAGTTAAAAGTCGAATCTTATAAGGAAGTTTAATTAGTCATTCAAGTTTATTCACTAATAAAGTGCTTCCTTGAATTCTTGACCTTAAAATCAGATTTTCCAGTGACTTTAGCTTGATTTTAAGGTTATAATGAAATGCAAATCTTTAATATTAAGAACCTACCTTCGGTATAAATACTGATGATCTCCTTGTAAATTCTCCTGGTGTTATTAACCATCTCTCCCAGTTCCTGGCTTACAGGAGATGTTTTCTTGCACATTTTCAGATCTTTTATGATTCCTATCATCTTTCGCTCATGCTGAATCACCTCTAGAAGAAGATTACAAGTTCAGCGTAAAACAATTAAATCATATATTATTTATTTGAGTATTTTTTTTGTGTATTTGACAGTATTTACCAGGCCAAAGACTCCTCCTGTCCTCATCACTCAGAACTCTGGGCATTTCTGAAACAGCCGTATATTGGTTTAGTGTTTATTTAATAGTCATCTGCCATTAAATATTAGAACTACTACTGTGACAATTTGAAGAAAACATTTTGTAGTGTAATTATTTTGTGGAAATAAATCCCTTATACTGTAACTGTAGGACCACGTTTTTTTCTTAAATGCATGTATAATTTATTACAACATTAAAGAGAACAACACAGAAGAGTTCACTGAATAACCATGGCTCAAATTGACTATGTTTCTTAAACACGGTAGACTAATCGTTTATTCAGACTTATGTTTTTTTTATTTATTATTGTGCACTGAACGTCTCAGGTTACGTATGTAACCATAGTTCCCCGAGAGGGAACGAGACACTGCGTCTGACCAGAACGCTAGGGGAACACCTCTTTTATACGCGTCTTGAAGCACATGTAAAATCAATCTAATGTAATTTAGCGGTGACGTCAGACCAGAGAGTATAAAAGCCTGCACTGAACAATCAGTGTTAACTTCAAATTTGCTTGAAAGAAGTAACAGGCAGAATAGAGTATGGCGGAAGACGCAGTGTCTCGTTCCCTCTCTGGGAACTATGGTTACATACGTAACCTGAGACGTTCCCCATCAAGGGAACTTCAACACTGCGTCTGACCAGAACGCTAGGCCAGACTCACTGCTGACTGCACACTGATTGCACACTACGCAGTGAGAACAGAGGACCCCGGAGAGGGGTCTAAATCGAGTTGATAGTGACGCACGAATGTTTGTGGCGTCGACCATCCTGCCGCCAAACAAATGTCAGAAAGGGCAGAGCCCGAAATAGAGGCTTTGGAGGCCACTACAGCCCTCGTAGAGAGGGCCTTGACAAATTTAGGTGCGGTCCGTCCAACAGCCTGATAAGCAATTGAGATAGTCTCAACTATCCAATTGCTTATGGTCTGCTTATTTGCCAGACTCCCCCTCTTTGAGGGTCCAAAGCAGACCAGTAACTGCTCACTCTTTCTTCACTGGGCAACTCTGTGGATATATGTATCCAGAGCCCTAACTGGGCAGAGCAGATTCAGTTTCTCCTGGTCCGACGACAGAAATGGGGGTGAATTAAAGGCTTGTAGCACAGCAGGTCTTGCCACATGAGTGGGAACCTTCGGGACATACCCCGGTCTGGGGTAAAGAAAGGCTTTAGACATGCCCGGAGCAAACTCCAGAAATGAAAGTGTAACCGACTAGAGGTCACCAACTATTTTTAAGGAAGAAATAGCTAACAAAAAAGCTGTTTTTAGTATCAGAAATTTATCTGACACCTCCTGTAGTGGCTCAAATGGGGGAACAGAGATGCCCTCGAGCACCAATGTTAAGTCCCATGTCAGTACCCTGCTTGTGCTGACAGGCCATAGCCTTATGGCTCCACGGAGGAAGCGACGAATTAGCGGATTCTGCCCTAGTGACTCGTCATCTAGGGGAGAACGGTAGGCTGCTATAGCTGCCACGTACACTCTGAGAGTGGATGCAGTTAACCCAGCAGACAGGCACCAAGCTGAAACGAGAGCCCATTTGAGGGCATAAAGCTTCCTCGTGGAGGAAGCCCTGGAGCTTAGTATGGTCTGAGCAACCTTGGTTGACAGTCCATACTCTATGAGGGGGGCCCCCTCAGAGGCCACACCCATAGTTTACACAGGTCGGGGCGAGGATGAAGTATCATCCCTCCCGCCTGGGACAGAAGGTCCCTCCTGATGGGGATCTCCCACGGGAGACCCGCCAGCAGGGCTGTGAGGTCTGAAAACCAGATCCTCGTAGGCCAGAACGGGGCTACCAGCAATAACTGGACTCCGTCTTGACGGACCTTCTCCAGGACTCCTGGGAGCAGAGCGACCAGAGGAAAAGCGTACAGACGTAGCCTCTGCCACGTCTGCACCATGGCATCCAGTCCCAGCAGGACCACAGAAAACCACAGTATGCAATGCGTGGTCTCTTGCGAAGCAAACAGGTCCACCTGTGATGGCCCGAGTCTTTCCCAAATGGTCTCCACCACCTCTGGGTGAAGTCTCCATTCCCCGGATCTCACACCCTGCCTCGACAGGAGGTCTGCTCCCATATTCAGATGAAAAAATGCCCTCTGGCTCCGCAGCACTCTGCGTGAGAGAGCATCGCAATGCTGACTGGGCATGGTCTGCTCCCAAACACTCTAAGCACATTTCGTGTGTGTCACCTGCTGTAATGAAACGAGGACACGGTGGCACACACGTTTAAAAGTTTTTCTGTTCTGCCATAGTGACTTTCGTCAGTTTTTTTGTTATGTGTGTGTGCTGTATCAGTTTTGAGTGGCCAGAGAGTAAACAAAACAATGTTATTTCAAAGTGAAATCAAGTATTTTGTTTACCCCACTGGCAGATTATTTTGCTTGTTTTTAGGAGAAACTCACTTCATTTGGACTCATTATTTCTGAAAACAACACAATATATTTTGCTTGTCTATAAAATGCTTCTTGGTTTAAGAATCTGTAGATATTTGGACAAGAAACAAGACACAAACTCAAAAAAAAAAAAAAAAGACTAAGTTTGACTTTGCTGTGATTTAAGCTTGAGGAGACTCACCCATGGCCGAACATGGCTGAACAGTATCAGAATCGGTTTCCAGTAGCTGAATTGTTCTCTTTATTATTTGTACTCCTGATTCTATGATATCGTATAGAGATGAGAAATCAAACAATGGATCTTCTTTGTTCAGATCTCTTGCCGCAGCCCTTATTCCCATTTTTTGGACTTCGTCACTTAATATAGCAAGAGAAAAATCAAAATGGTTTGACACAACAACATTTGGTTCACAGAGAAATAGGACTGGCAAATAATGTTGACAATCTGGAATATAGTGTATAAAGTGTTACCTTTTCGGACTTATGTTGTAAAGACTATAGAGCTCATCTATTCCTTCTGTATATTCACTCAGAAGAGCATCCAGTTCTTTAAAGCTTTTTTCTTAACAGAAATAGAAGCAGAATGAGAAATAAACAATACATGAACAAATAAACAAGTAGATAAATAACAGTATGCATGTAGAAGAGTTTAACTTTAAAGGAACAGTTCACCCAAAAATGTGTCCTAATTATTAACCCGACCCTATAGGCCAACCAAAATAAATATCACATTCTGAATTTCAGAAGAAATCGTTTGTCGTATTCATGTTTAATGGACTGGTGGTGAGTAAAACCAAATGAGGAAATCCATCACCTGAAAACAGAATCGCCTAAGTCACAAAATCCCAGTGTCATAGTGTTATTTCACAGGGCTGTTATAATCATCATATCAACAATAATATAACAAGACTGGAACATTCTTTACTAACAGTTTTATAACCCAAAATAACATTAATACAGCAAGAACGTGCAATACATTTTACATTTAACCTGCTGGGAATATTATGGAAAAGGTCTTGGAGCATTATTACAATAGGAATGGAACGTTGTAAGAACGTTATAAATGACGTCAATAATACCACTGTGATGTAAAATAAATAAATAAATAAAAGTAAGCACATCCAAATGTCTTAACTAGGTGCAAGATTAAAAATAGTCCATCAAAAATACAACAATATTAATAATAATAATAATAATAATAATGGCGCAGTGGGTAGCACGTTCGCCTCACAGCAAGAAGGTCGCTGGTTCGAGCCTCGGCTGGGTCAGTTGGCATTTCTGTGTGGAGTTTGCATGTTCTCCCCGTGTTCGCGTGCTCCGGTTTCCCCCACAAGTCCAAAGACATGCGCTATAGGTGAATTGGGTAAGCTAAAATTGTCCGTAGTGTATGTATGTATGAATGTTTCCCAGTGATGGGTTGCAGCTGGAAGGGCATCCGCTGCGTAAAACATATGCTGGATAAGTTGGCTGTTCATCCCGCTGTGGCGACCCCAGATTAATAAAGGGACTAAGCCGAAAAGAAAATGAATGAATGAATAATAATAATAATAACATTAATGCAACGTCTAAAATACTGGACGTTTTGAACGTTGTAAGAACATTGAAAAATAACGTTTTTATAACTTAATAAGAACCATACGGGAACATTTTATAATAGTATGACCGATTAAAATGGTAAATCGTCTGAAGATGGTGATGAATTATTTACAGCTCTGTCTGGACCATGTTCGGATACAGTCAATAATTGCCATGTTTCATACTGAGGGTTAAACACTCACGTGCAGGTTTTGCCATCGCTTTAAGCAGATTCAGCTGGGTTTGTCAAATACTTCACAAGTGTGACTTAACCTGAACATTACAAGGCATTTAAAACACATGGAGTGATTATTACACTTCATTAAAACACTTCAATATAAAAACACGTAGGTTTTAAATACTTACTTTATTGTGTTCAGACCTGTTCCGACGCGTAAAACAGGTTTTAAACGAAAAACGAAAGCTCTATTGGTGACATGCGCACTATTCACAGGTAGGTCTTACCTGAAACAATGCGCACGCGCACATCAGTTGAACTTTTGTTTGTAGCATTAGTGCTCTATGCATGTCAAAATGTGTTTTCAGACTGACGTATAGGATAAAATGCCAGGACGTCCTGATCTGCAGGCTCTGTGCAAAGTAATTTCCTGTTGTTTTTATTTAGTTTGTTTTGTTATTGCTTTTGTCCACACGAGGGCAGTATGAAACCAGAAACAGACTCATATCCAATGCAGCTCATCATTTCTTTTTCGGCTTAGTCCCTTTATTAATCTGGGGTCGCCACAGTGGAATGAACCGCCAACTTATCCAGCATATGTTTTACACAGCGGACGCCCTTCCAGCCGCAACCCATCACTGGGAAACACCCATACACACTCATTCACACACACACACACACACACACACACACACACACACATACACTACGGACAATTCAGCTTACCCAATTCCCCTATAGCACATGTGTTTGGACTGTGGGGGAAACCGGAGCACCCGGAGGAAACCCACGCCAACACGGGGAGAACATGCAAACTCCACACAGAAACGCCAACTGACCCAGCCGAGGCTCGAACCAGTAACCTTCTTGCTGTGAGGTGACATTCATTACATGACTCCAGTAATCTATCACATGTTCCTTCGGAAATCATTCTGATATGTTGACGTGTTGATCGAGAAACAACTACAGATGTTAGTGGTGCAATATTGAAAAAGTATATAAGTAAAATAATAACAATAATACTGTTCTTCAACACGTACGCATTACATTTATTAAAAGAAAAGGTAAATACATTTATGATGTCACAAAAAATATAATATTTCTCATCAAAAAAATGCACTCCTGAAAGCCCAAAGAAACATTATTTCACTGCCATCAATTCAATGGATTTGTGTTGTTGTGCATTACATTATCAAAACAACAGTGTTGTGGTAAAAATCATTCCCATCGCAAAGTTTATTTCAGAGTTTTCCAAAAAAAACACTTGCTCACACATATGTGTAGGTTAGCAAATATATTTTAATATATAATATAATATTTATATATTCATTTAAGCACAATGACAAAACGGCATCATTTCAGTTTAGCCTAATTCACTCCAATAGAGAAGCCACATCTGTATGAATATTTAACACACACATATTCCCACACGAGTGTCCATCACACTGCTGAACAAAAGACAGAAGAAAAACAAGAGATGCTAACAGCACATCGCCAAAGGAGGAGGTTTAACATGTAATGTCAGAGGAGGAAAATGAGACTAAACATGACCATCAGTAAAGCGGATCGAAGTGAAGGTGAAGCAAGGCAATGCTGACTTTGAGAAAAGAAAACCAAAACAGCATCATATCAATAAATAAATGCAATAATAAACAAAATGAAAGCACAAGCAGAAGTCTGTCAATGACACACTAAAGAAGCTGGGCTGTTTTAACTCAACTTTGGGAAAAATGTGGAAAAACAAGATTGAGTTCATTTTTTCATTTAAATGTATTAAATTTAATTGTGCTGTATAAATAAATTGAAATTGAAAAATTGAAATGACACTCCTTAACCCAAAAGTGTGGGCAGCACGGTGGCGCAGTGGTTAGCACTTTGGCCTCACAGCAAGAAGGTCGCTGGCTCGAGTCCCGGCTGGGTCAGCTGGCGTTTCTGTGTGGAGTTTGCATGTTCTCCCCATGTTGGCGTGGGTTTCCTCCGGGTGCTCCGGTTTCCCCCACAGTCCAAACACATGCGCTATAGGGGAATTGATGAACTAAATTGGCCGTAGTGTATGAGTGTGTGTGTGTGTGTGTGTGTGTGTGTGTGAATGAGTGTGTATGGGTGTTTCCCAGTACTGGGTTGCAGCTGGAAGGGCATCCGCTGCATAAAACATTTGCTGGAATAGTTGGCGGTTCATTTCACTGTGGCGACCCCTGATAAATAAAGGCACTAGCCGAAGGAAAATGAATGAATGAACCCAACGGTTGTGTTTGTCCATATTTGACCCAAAGATACACTCAAAAAATGACATTTGCTGTTTGTTCAAAGTACTTATTACTTAAACTGAGTTAAAACAACACAATTCTGAGTTTTTTAGGGCACAACTTAATGGTTTTATGTTCAATCCACTTAAATTTAAACTAATAAGCTTACTTCATTCCTTCATTTTGACCCAACACAAGTCGATTGTGTGGATTTTTAACAGTGTAGGTTAAAACAACCCAGCACACTTTAAAAAAAAAAAAGTTGACTCAACTTAAATCTGTAAGCCAAATTATTTGAGTTGACTCAACTTTTAAACCAAGTGTGTATGGAGTTCAATCTCAAAAGAATCGCAAGCAAGACACCTAATAAACAATAAACATTTGGTGTTTTACAAATACAAATCATATTTCATAAATAAATACAGTCCAAACACATCTAATTTATTTATTTATGCAATTTATTTGGGTTCTTGCATGTTTGATTTAGCATATTTCTGTTTGTTTGCAAAGTCCTGGATTTGTTTGTGAAATATTGGTACCGATTTTACTCCACACAAGTGCTGCACTTGAGTCAATTTAAAAAAATAACCTTACAATTTTAAGTTGAGTCAACTTATTTTTTTACATTGCATTTTTTTAGCGTTAAGAGTCTAAGCCCGATCAAATTCACTATTTATTACAATAACCCTCAACCTGACTGTACCACTGCAAACCCACTTCAGTTTACAATCACCGCATCTGCAAAACAAGCATCTACTGCACATGAAGAACTCTGCATATTAAAGATTCAAGCGTCTGAACACACAGAAATCCAGTTGGCACTTTGTCATACTTTAAATCTCAGTGTAAACGTGATTATTACACTAACAGCTCTCAATCATGTCGCATATATATTTTAGACTCGAATGCATCTCGTGCTACAATAAAAAATATGATATGTCTCTCCATTTGTCTCTCTAAAACGTCCCATTTCTGCAGTAACATCCACTTGTTATCAGCTCAAAACGTTCTCTACAAGTCTCCGTGTTTCCTTCTAAACATCTTAGGAGTGTAAAGACAAGAAAATGTTAAAAAGTACTCACATTAAAACCTACTTAATGCAGCTGCTGATGAATCTCGGGGGAGATATAGTCAAGAACACACCATATTTCATTCATTCATTCATTCATTCATTCATTTTCCTTCGGCTTAGTCCCTTTATTGATCAGGGGTCGCCACAGTGGAATGAACCGCCAACTATTCCAGCATATGTTTTACACAGCGGGTGCCCTTCCAGCTGCACCCAGTACTGGGAAACACCCATACACACTCATTCACACACACACTCATACACTACGGCCAATTTAGTTCATCAATTCCCCTATAGCGCATGTGTTTGGACTGTGGGGGAAACCGGAGCACCCGGAGGAAACCCACGCCAACACGGGGAGAACATGCAAACTCCACACAGAAACGCCAACTGACCCAGCCGAGGCTCGAACCAGCGACCTTCTTGCTGTGAGGCCACAGAGCTAACCAATGATTTCAACCATATTTCAACCTAAAATAAATTTAAAAGAAATAAATAAATTGATGGATAACTAAAAGATGATAGTCAACAACGTAATTAAAGGCCATTCTATTGATGTTATAGTGGAAGAGCGTTTATTCAACATTGTCAGAATGTTGTGAGAATGTTTCCGAATTGTTTGTGAAATATTTATGGTCGTAAATAACTTTTTTCTTCCAAATTTCGGGTTAAATGGGGCGACACGGTGTCTCAGTGGTTAGCATTGTGGCCTCACAGCAAGAAGGTCGCTGGTTCGAGCCCCGGCTGGGTCAGTTGGCGTTTCTGTGTGGAGTTTGCATGTTCTCCCCGTGTTGGCGTGGGTTTCCTCCGGGTGCTCCAGTTTCCCCCACAGTCCAAACACATGCGCTATAGGGGAATTGATGAACTAAATTGCCCGTAGTGTGTGTGTGTGTGTGTGTGTGTGCGTGCGTGCGTGCGAATGAGTGTGTATGGGTGTTTCCCAGTACTGGGTTGCAGCTGGAATGGCATCCGCTGTGTAAAACATATGCTGGAATAGTTGGTGGTTCATTCCGCTGTGGTGACCACTGATGAATAAAGGGACTAAGCCGAAGGAAAATGAATGAATGAATGAATTTCAGGTTAAACATGGCCTTCACCATTTTCCCTGAGATTCATCTTGCAGTGGTTATTCAACACATTTCACATTTCACTTTCATTTTTCCTTAAAGGGGCAGTTCACCCAAAAATGTAACCATCCTCCACTTGTTCCAAAACAGTTTGAGTTTCTTTTTGTACTGTTGAACACAATATACTGAAGAATACTGGAAAAAATATCCATTGACATCCAAAGTGTTTTTATTCCTACTATGCAAGTCAACACCTTTTTTCCCCCAGCATTCTTCAAAATATCTTATTATTAAGTAAGTTTTAATTTCATTCCTTGGGTGAACTGTCTCTTTAAATCATCTCAATCCACTCCTATATTTCCACTCCACCAAAATCCCATGACATCCCGCTGCAGTTCGTCCACATCTCAGACTCGCTCACGCAAGATCCTTAAAGGTTTTCTTGCATTGTTTCCCAGCCAGCTGACTCTCATACACACTTCACAACATGACTATACGACAACACGCTCATATTAAGCATCAGTAAGAAAGAAAACAAGCATTTGGAGAAACACAATAAAAACAAAACAAAGAAAGAGGACAAATTATGCTGTGAAGATATTAAAACAGAAGATTATAGGGGTGAAAAAACATATATTGAGCTCAGAGCCGTACGCTAAACCTGATCGAGGTTTAACAGATAACAGTTATGAGCAGTTATGACGCCCCCCGTGTGTCCAGTTAGTAGACATATTCCAATACACCAAAACAACATACAGTTGCATTAAATAAATTAATGAATAAACACTTTTATAAATCCACAAAAAAGAAAATGTATGTACAACTTGAGAACGAAACGTCAATCAGAAATCAAGCAGTAAAGAGAGTTGTGTTTTAGTTGAAGTCTATATTGAGCTGTTTGCATTGCAGTATTCTCTTTTGTGATATTATGGTAAAGCAAAGAACAAATAAATGCATTACGGTAATGACGATAAACATAACAGCACAAAAGAAATAAGCTTCGTTTCCTTTTTAGTCCATTAAGAAGTGGACTTTCTTGGCAATTGTTTGTTCATTTTCAGATTCTGTGGCTCGTGAGATACTAAAACTCCAATAAATCACCTTGAGTCTTTCTGCTCCGCCAAATGTGAGCATTATAAAGCTTCTGCAGCATTATCAAGGCTGATATGTTTTAATACGGTGATGACTATTATGCGTCTATGGCTGTTAGTTCATACGATGGCATTTGGCCCAACACATTATTATAATACTCTTGAGAATCGCATGTAGTGGATATTATTAATAAACGCGTTTCACCTTGACGCGTGTGCACAGTGCCCAATAAATTCTCTGCATAGAGGAAAGCAAGTGGTAATAAACTAGAGAAAACAGAAAAAGTGAACAGATCGTATACAGTGCGTTAGTGCTGCTCGTTCTTGAAGTATTCTCCATTCATTTTCACCATTATGATTAAAAACAATGTATTTGAAGCTTTTAGGGTTCGAACTAAACCAGAATGCAACATGGAGAAGCACTTAAACATTACCAACTTTGAACTGAATTTACAGCATTAATGAGGAAATCAGCTATATAAAGATGCTGGGTTGTTGTAAAGCAACACTGGGTCAAATATGGACCCATATTTGGGTCTAAATTGTCTTAATTAAATTTAAATTGTAAAATTTTTAACCCAAGGGTTGATTTTGTCTAATTTATTATTATTATTATTATTTTTAATTTATAGATTAAATGTTCTCAATAAAATTTAAATGACACTTTTTAACCCAATGGTTGGGTTCCTTTATTTT
>CAIGQV010019101.1:693816-719154 GCA_903798115.1 Danio jaintianensis
TACAGTTGCTATGGCAATACTGTAGTTTTCTTCAACTATAGGGTTTATTACACTACAATACACCACAGTTTACTGTAGTAAAAACTAATGTATACTACAGTATTTTTACAGTTCATCATTACAGTTAATACTACAGTATGCTGGAGCATTCAATAAAAGTTTTAAATACTATAATATATACAGTATAATACACTCTACTATAGTATGATTCAAAAGCACTATAGCATGTGCTATAAATGACTACAGTATGTTTTCATGTGGAATGTAGTTAACATGTACTCACATGTACGGACTGGGCTATTCCGGGATAGATTTAGGGATAGTGCTTCGTTATTAATCTACTTTTAAGTTAATGTTATAACTATGAAAAGTACAGAGTGTGAAAAAGGACTGTAAAATAAACTCAATCTATGTAAACAGATCCTTCTAATATGCTGATTTGATGATGACAATGTTAAAAACAGATGTGCTTCTTATTTTGATTTTACTTTATGTATGATACATAATATCTTTTTAAATCAAGTATCTGTAATGTCATGACTTGCATGCATTTAATCACATATATGAAACATTATAGGCTTAGCTGGTAAAAATCTGCAGGTAAAGGTTCATGCATATCTACTGAACTCCCACATATGACAAGGGTCATCTGTGTTCAGCTGCTGCCCTCTGCAGGAGAAAAATGACCACTGTAGGAGTTCAATGATTATACTAACCTCTCCTTCAGCCAGGAATAAATATGTATCTATCTTTTTAATGCAATGCTGCAGAGTCATTTTTGTAATAGTATGACACAATCTGTTTGGCTGTAGTAGAGGTCACTGACGTGTGAGCCAAAGTTTGACCTTTGACCTCTGTGTGACCCTCAGATGGTGCCGTACTGGGAGAAGACCTTCGGCATTGACCTCTCATCTCCTCAGATTGGCGTGGTGGACGTCGAAAATGTAAGAACATTGTTTTTTTGTCGTGTCTCTAATGCCAGTGTATTAGCAGAGTAAATCATGATAGTTCAATTTAGATTTTAGACTTTATAAGTGAAGTTTATTTATAAACTAATTTCGTGAAGATCACGTGTTTATGATTGAACACAGCTGGTCCTGCATTAGCCATTCATGATTCACCAATCAGACGATTCCTAAGACACCATAAATACCCTAAGTTCCATACCACAGCCATCTTCGTCTTGAAGAATCCCCCCTCCCACCCCTACTCCTCCTCCTTTCCTAGATGGGTGGCACGGTGGCCCAGTGGTTAGCACTGCTGCCTCACAGCAAGAACGTCACTGGTTCTAGTCCTTACCAAGCCAGGCGGCGTTTCTGTGTGGAGTTTGCGCGTTCTCCCCATGCTCACGTGGGTTTCCCCCGGGTGCCCCGGTTTCCTCCCACCGTCCAAGAACATGCAACATAAGTTAATTGATTAATCCAATCGGCACCATAGAAGTGCTCCTAGTTAATAGTTACCTCTTCATAGCAATCCCTATTTTTTCATTAGCCAACAGCAGGGGGGTTCTCGAGATCTACCTGAGCTCAAACTCCCCTCTCGCCCTGCAACAGGAGGGAGCCCTGGGTTAGAGGATCTCATGAGCTCAGGGCTCTCTCCCGGGACAGCATGCCAAACAAGCTTTATAATCAATCATCAGCTAAGTGTGAACTCTTGAAATAAAGGTTTATTACCCTTGAAGAAATGTTTTGTTTTACCAAATAACTTATTTTTAATCAACAGTTCATAAAATAACCAAGTTCTCCAGAGAATATATGAACATGTCAAATTAATAGCAATAAAACAAACATTTGGCAAATCCATTGAGTAGCTCCTCCTATGTTTGTGCAACATAATTCAGTGTTTTAAAGCACACTATTTCAGAAAGGTCTCACATTTAAAGGGACAGTTCACCTTAATATGAAAATTCTGCCTCCAAACACCAGTCTTGCTCCGCTTCCATGACTCTCGGCCCCACCCACACTCATCACAGCTATCAACCACAGATCTTGCTTTCCACATTGTCACGACTTGTAGTTACATATTAAGAGGTGTACATCAGGGTACAGTGATGGGTATGCAAATCTGTGAAAGCTACGCTGGACGTACCACATGTACTGACATAGAAGTATTAATTGGACTTTAGATTGTCCGTCAGCCAATCAGAAAAGCTTTATTCAATGGCGTTTCTTTTTTCACTACAGACATTTTTGTTTTGTTCTTTTTGTTTCCGAGAGGACAGAGCGCAGCACATACTTACATATTCATCTCAGGATGTTTACTGCTAGTCAAACTCCTATAAGTGAGTGAACTCGACAAACCACCTGTAGGACACACACTCTGCTCTCTGTATGCACCAGACACTTTCTTATCAACACTTCATGTTTCTGGAAAAACATTGTGCAGTTGCTATAAGTGAGTGGGCTGGACAAACCATCCTCTCTGAATGCACCAGACACCTAATCACCCCATACGTCTCGGAATATATTGTGCGATGCTGAGTGTGCTCCACACAGGCGAGTGTCTTTAAAGAAAAGACATTTTCCTTCGACTTAGTCCCTTATTCATCAGGGGTCACCACAGTAGAATGAACGGCCAACTATTCCAGAATATGTTTGACGCAGTGGATGCCCTTCCAGCCGCAACCCAGTACTGGGAAACACCCATACACACTCATTCACACACACACACTCATACACTACAGCCAATTTAGTTCATCAATTCCCCTATAGCGCATGTGTTTGGACTGTGGGGGAAACCGGAGCACCCGGAGGAAACCCACGCCAACACGGGGAGAACATGCAAACTCCACACAGAAACGCCAACTGACCCAGCCGAGACTCGAACCAGCGGCCTTCTTCCGTCGAATGATAAATGTCTTCTCTGTGAGTATTTTGTGGCCTAATGTGTGTGTTTGTTTGTTTGTGTGTGTGTGTGATGGTCAGGCGGACAGTGTGTGGATGGAGATGGATGATGAAGAGCACATGCCCACCGCAGACCAGCTTGACGCCTGGATAGAAGATGTGATGACTGGAAACATCAACCCCAATGATGAAAATCAGTATCACGATGATGATGATGAGGATGATGATGATGAGGAGGATGAAGATGAGGAGGAGGAGGATGAAGATTATGATGATGAGGATGATAATGAAGACGATAATGATGATGATGATGAAGAAGATGATGATGAAGATGAAGATTAATACATTCTTCCTCTCCCTCAGGCATCATCTCTCCATCATTCGCTCATGTTTGTGACTTTATGAACTCGTCATGTTCGTGTCATCGCAGACTGAGCTTTTCTCCTATGCCATCTGGAGGACGTTGTTATCATTTTATCTTATCTCATTGTTTAAAAGCTCATTCTAATGAATAATAAAGATCCTATTTCAGGATCACTGCAATAAATCAGGGAGAAAACTGTACTGACATTTGTTGATCAGCTTTCCACTGACAGGCTGCTGTTTATGGACGTTTTATTGCAGGATAAATTATGCTCAATGGAAATTTTTAACCTTCCATCATCTGGAATGTCTCAAATAAAATTAAAAGGAAAAAAAATAATCCCCGTTTCTGGTTCAACGTAATGCAACGAGAAGGGAAAATGATTAAACTTTGTCTCTGGGTCACACGATTTTACTACGTTCTCAGCCTGTTATTCAATACAAGCTCACTGTTGATACATACCACATCTACATGTCTGGAGACCACGAAATAGTACTCAGAGGTACGTCTTGCTGTATTTCGTCTGTAAAAATAAACTCTACGGGTTGGTATGATGCTGCCGACAGCTTTTGTTCCTTTTTGTGCTACCCCTGACCACTTGCCTCTGCATGGACGGCTTTTCCGGTGTTACCAGTTTGCCCAGTAGCTCGCAAAGTTCACCAGTGGACTTGATATATGGAGCAGAGTGGACCGTGGCAAAGGGGTTTGAGTCCGGTGAACAACGGTTCCAGAAACCAGGTAAAACAAAAGCAAATACATAAATGACAGCAACCCAGGCTCATTGTGGATACGTACTCCTGTCTACATTGCTGGAGATTGCAAAATATGTACTCAGAGGTAAGTCTGCTTGCAGTTTTTGTTTTCATGAATCCACCAGAGGCCGCTGTGTGCATGTTTGATGATCTCAAATTTCTCTCGCATGTGCCGTTTGCAAGTCCTCTTCTCACATAAATCCACCAGAGGGCGCAACAACACACTGTTCACCCAATCAGCTTGCTGTCGACTGCCTGACTGACCCACCCACCCCCTTCCCTAAATCCAACCGTGTTTTAATCTAGAAAAAGAAAAGCCGTTGCGGCTGCACGATTAGTACCAGTAGCTCGCCACGTACACCGCAGATGGTAGTATGTATCCACAATGAGCCTGGGTTGCTGTTATTTATTTATTTGCTTTTGTATTACCTGGTTTCCTGAACCGTTGTTCGCCGGACTCAACCCCCTTCGCAGCAGTCCACTCTGCTCCATATCCCAAGTCCACCGGTGTATGTGGCGAGCTACTGAGCAAACTGGTAACACCGGAAAAGCCGTCCATACAGAGGTAAGCGGTTAGCAGTAGAGCGAAAAGGAACAGAAGATGTCAGCGGCATCATACCACCGCATAGCGTTAATTTTTACAGACGAAATGCAGCCAGACATACCTCTGAGTACATATTTCACAGTCCCCAGAAATGTAGTCGGAGGTACATATCAACAGTGAGCCTGAGTTGCAGCATTGTCAATCTAAAATTTGGATCAAAGCATCTGCCAACATACATTTTAAATGATAATATAGTTATTATAATGTTATGTCATTCTGCTCAACAATCTGGGTTATAACATTCTACTGCTCCTGTTTGCAAACAAAAGCAAAACTCGACCAGACTGGTATTGCACAAAAGCAAGATAAGGGATTAAGCTGGGGACTTCCAACATATCCGTGCTGAATTTAGCTTTGACTCAGTTGCACGAAAGCAGGCTAAATTACGATAAATTAAGTTTCGACAAAGATTTATTCTTTGTAGTTTAATGCATAATCAAAAGCACATTTGTCAGAATAGCCTACAGTCACGCTTTTTCTATCTGTTGGTTTTCTGCTCAATGATACTGTACAACATCTCAAGCAAACGATTCTCTGATGTGCTCGCTTTGTGTCAACATCAGATATTTGAATTAAAGGGAAAAGGTTTGGCCACCTTATCAAATATTTACAAGGAAGAATTCAGCAAAGTAAATAAAGAACATGTGGTTCATGTACTCATATACTATATAACAGACAGTGTTAAATGCTCTGCAAACTGATCTCTCAAGCAAACACACTTTCTGGTTCTGCCATCTGAGATTCATCATGAAGACTCTTGTGTTTCTCCTCTTGCCTCTTTTCACTCTCAGTGAAGTTTCAAAAGACTTTAACAAATGCAGGGAGTTCTTCTTGGCCAACACTCCTCCTGATTTCAAAGTACCAACGGGTGTTTCAGTCGAACCCATCTGCCAGTGTCTGTGGGATGAAGATGATCAGCAAATCTTTCTTTTTGCCACTTTGTACAGCACAACCTGGAAGATCCCCATCTACTCTTCATATGCATTAATCAGCAGAGAAACAACTGGGAGATGTGATGTTTGGTACATTGAACCACAGGTAAGTATCGTTTATATCCATATTATAAGAGCAAGAGTTTTTGTCTTGTTTCTAGTCCAAATCTCTAAACATTCTTAAATCAGAAAGCGTTTTCTAGATGAGCAAAAAAATATTGGGTTGTTTTCAGAAATAATGAGTTAAAATTAAGTGAGTTTTTTTACTTCCTTGAAAAACAAAATTTTGCATACCAAGCTAATGGGGTAAGCTTGATTTAAGGAAATACTGGCTTAATTTTGACTTTCTGAAAATAAGACAATATTTTTTGCTTGTCTAGAAAATGCTTCTTGATTTAAGAATGTTTAAAGATTTGGACTACAGGACAAAAGACGAAAAGCTTTTTTTTTTTTGTACTGCGTTCTGGATGTTAAAGTTTTGAGTTCACCCAAAAATTATAAATCTGTTAATAACTCTCAGGGGCGTCAATGTGGTGCAGTGGATAGCACGCCTCACAGCAAGAAGGTCGCTGGTTCGAGCCCCGGCTGGGTCAGTTGGCATTTCTATGTGGAGTTTGCATGTTCCGGTTTCCCCCACAAGTCCAAACACATGCGCTATAGGTGAATTGAATAAGCTAAATTGTCCGTAGTGTATGTGTGTGAATGAGTGTGCATGGGTGTTTCCCAGTGTTAGGTTGGAGCTGGAAGGGCATCCGCTGCGTAAAACGTATGCTGGATAAGTTGGCGGTTCATTCCGCTGTGGCGACCCCTGATTAATAAAGGGACTAAACCGAAAAGAAAATGAATGAATGAATAATTACTCTTCTTAATGTCGTTTCAATCCTATGAGACCTTCGTTCATCTTCAGAACACAAATGAAGATACTTTAGATGAAATCAGAAAACTGCAAGAGTCCTGAGACACTCAAAGACCAAAAAACATCCTCAAAACAGGCCTTCAGTGGTTCAATTGTAATATTATGAAGTCACGAGAATACTTTTATAAACACATAAAACAAAAATAACTTTATTCAAGTGTCTTCTCCATAGTGTCATCATAGAGGGGGAGTTTGTGTGTTGTGATTGTCTAATGTATTACCTCTGTGGTTATTTTGGTTTTATGTGTGCACCGAGCTATTAACATAGCTTGATAATATTCAGACTGAACCACTAAAGGGTCCAAGCCACTTTTCTTTCCTGCCAAAATGACAGCAATCTCAAATTAAAAGTAATCAAAAAGTAGCTGTCATGAATACAACTGCACTTACTATCAGGAGGCGCCATAATCACATACATAGGATAATTTATTTTCGCTTGCTTAATCCAATCTAAATAAAGTAATCCAACTTCAGTGCCTGATAGTGACAAACCAGCTGCTTCCTAGATAGAGTCAGAGTTTTTTTTTCGTCTGAGATCCTAATTTTTTGTGTATTTTAAGTTCCTGGTCATATGGTTTCTTGTTGTTTGTATATTTTTAGCCATATTAATCAGACGAATTGCACAATTAACATTAAATGAACAGCTGACTCTAAAAGTCCCGGTATACTTCAAACTGCTACAGCCATATCACCCTGCAGCCCAAGACCGGTTACTCACTGAAGCTAAGCCTGGTCAGTACCTGTATGGGAGACCACATGGGAAAACTAGGCTGCTTGCTGTTGGAAGTGGTGTTAGTGAGGCCACCAGGGGGCGCTCAACCTGTGGTCTGTGTGAGTCCTAATGCCCCAGTATAGTGAAGGGGACGCTATACTGTAAGTGGGCGCCTTCTTGGATGAGACATTAAACCAAGGTCTTGACTCTCTGTGGTCATTTAAAATCCCATGAGAATTCCCGGTGTCCTGGCCAAATTCTCTCCATCAGCCCTTACCCATCATGGCCTCCCAATCATCCCCATCCACCAAATTGGCTGTATCACTGTCTCTCCACTCCACCTATAGCTGGTGTGTGGTGAAAGCATGGGCCCACACCTTTTGGGGTCCCCAGAGTTACTATTAGAGGGCCCAATCAATCCCACCCCTCCCCTCTTTACTTTCGTCGGGAAATCATCCCCATACCTAGCCCCACCAGCTTCCATGTGCACGCCACTAACTCCCCATCCCATCCCAGCTCTTCACTGTCATCTGCGACACATCCCCCCAACCGCCCCCCCCCCCCCCCACTCTTCACTTTCATCTGTGACAAACTAATACACCCCCCTCCCCCCCTTTCACTGTTGTCTGCGACACTAACTCCCACACTAAAGGCTGATTTATACTTCTGTGTGGAGTGATCGGCGTGACCCTCGGCGCCTGCCTTGCGCGTAGTCGTGCATTTATACTTCAGCGTGCTGTTTGTGTTGCTCTGCAATAACACTCCGAAACGCTAGCTGGCAGTAGGTTTTTATGTTCCTCTGTGTCGAGTTTCTTCACGGGTGTTTTGTTTTTTCTGAACGCTACCTTAATGTACAAGTAGCTAAAACTCGCTCATTCAGAGGCGGGAACCGGCGGACGTGCAACAACTTTAATCATAAGGTAAACACAAAACAACAGTTTCCATCTGGAGCTCCTTTAAGGGACTCAACACTTGCTCCATCGGGCTCACGCAGCTCTCGGTCCCACCAACACTGGTCACAGCTACCAAGCCGACCAATCACAGAGCTTGCGCTACGCGTCGCTGCGACGTGTAGTTACATTTTTTGAGAGGTGCGCGTCAGCGTCAGCCACAGCGAGAGCTATGCGAACGCGTGAATCAGCCTTAACTCTAGTGGATGCTGCACACTGGTGGAGGTGTGGAGAGATCCCCACCCTCATGATTGTAAAGCGCTTTGGGTGTATGACCAAACAAGATAAATGTGCTTTGTAAATACACATTACATTACAAACTAATTTGAAAAAATAACTGAAATGATATCATTTCGAACAAAATCTGTCGAAAACTAAGTTATTTTACAGCATGGTTCTTCTGTTTTTGGGTTTCCAATGTGGTCTGTGCTATTTGTGGCACATTTCACACTCCCATCACCATCAACGGGACACCAGTGGAGAGAGTCAGCACTTTCAAGTTTCTTTACACATCGCCGAGGATTTGACATGGACTGCTCACACAGACGCAGTGCTGAGGAAGGCACAACAACGCCTCTTCTTCCTCCGGCATCTCAGGAGGTTTGGAATGAGCCCCCACATCCTCGGCTCGTTCTACACCTGCACTGTGGAGAGCATCCTGTCTGGCTGTATCACCACCTGGTATGGAAATAGCACCAGCAGCAATCGCAAAGGCCTACATAGGATTGTGGAACTGCTGGACGCGTAGTAGGAGGTGAGCTTCCCTCCCTCCAGGACATCTACACCAGGCGGTGCATGAGGAAAGCCAAGAGAATTATCAGTGACTCCAGCCACCCAAGCCATAGACTTTTCTCTTTGCTACCCTCAGGCAGACGGTTCCGCAGCATACGGTCATGCACCAGCCGGCTGAAGGAAAGCTTCTTCCCTCAGACTATCAGGCTGATGAACACTTAACACACCCCACACAGACTCTTCCATACCCCTCACTGCACACCATCAATATGTAGCATGCACTGCACTTTAACCAATCCATACTTGAAATAATACTGCCTACAACTATGTGGACACCTATTCATTGTACATATCGCTGTCAACTTTACATTGTCGTTGTACTTGCACTGTCTGCATTTTGCACTGTCTTTGTATTTGCACTAATGTAACTATCTGTATTTTGTACTGTCTGGAGCCAGCACCTAAGCCTTTCACTCATCATAGCACACGTGCTGCTGATGATGTGACAATAAAAGTGATTTGATTTGATTTGATTTCTGTACATTTTTTGACATGTGTTGTAAGAATTGTTTTCTAACTGATGAGAATGTTGTCAAACTGATGATGATGTTTTCTCAATTTGTTAGTGTTTTTCTATTAGCATGTGTTTCCTTAACTTGCAGCACTATGGCCACCATGGTAAACACTGACAAGCACGTTATTTCACATCTGCGGTAGTAAGGATATACAGTTCAAGTCAGAATTATTCGCCCTGCTCTGATTTTAGTTTTCTTTCTCAAATATTTCCCAAATGCTGTTGAACAGATTCAGGAATTTTTCACAGTATTTCCTATAATATTTTTTCTTCTGGAGAAAGTCTTATTTGTTTTATTTCGGCTAGAATAAAAGCAGTTCTTAATTGTTTTAAAGCCATTTTAAGGTCAATATTATTAGCAATTATAAGCGTTTACCTTCAGCAATATTAGTTTTGCATTGTCTACAGAACAAACTATTATGTTTAGAAGTGTGTTGAAAAAAAAATCTTCTTTCCGTTAAAGAGAAATTGGGGAAAAAAATATACAGGGGGGCTAATAATTCTGACTTCAACTGTATATTAACCTAATGATCTGTAGAGTGTTTGTTATATGAAGTGTTACCTTTTATTTCGTGTGTGTTTTTACTTGTTTATTTGCTTTGTCTTATTTCCTTCAGCTGGATGGCGAGGATGAGCCATGTATGCGGTCTAAGGGCTATAATCCAAATATTGGTACTAATCAGGCTGTGAATAATGATTATATTAATTCTGGCTGTGACAGAGGTCACGTTTTTCCAGTGGTGCACACCAGTAATCCTTTGGCCATGCTGGCCACCTCCACCCTGACCAACGTGGCTCCGCAGGATCCCGATTTTAATCAGAACCAGTGGAAGCAACACGAGGAAGCTGTAATTAAAGACCTGGAATTCTGTGTAGAGGCGTATGTGGTGGCTGGTGTTGCTCCTGACACCAATAAAAAAATTAACGATAGAATCACCGTGCCTAAGTTTTTCTGGAGAGCCACCTGCTGTCTAAAGGATGGTGCCTACACAGGGAAGGCCTACATTGGACTAAACAACAACAACAACAACGTGCAGGAAGGGACGGTTCAAGAGCTTGAGAAATTTCTGGGTAGCTATTATGAAATAAAAATATTTCCAGGAATACCAAAGAACATCCTTCCCCCCAAAACTGGAAATCCATGTAACTGATAATCTGCACACACATAATAAAGTGATCTGCAAGCTTCTGTCTAATTATGAGATGATCATGTTCATCTCCTTTCTGTTTTCTCTTGATACTCTTGAGTGACATCATAGAAACATGGTTTACCTTTGCTCAGAAATACAGCCAATGTATGTATTTTTAATATATCTGTTGCTTCAAATATGCTTAGTTTATAATCAGTAAGATGTAGAATATATATTTGCAATCTTACATCTGAGTTTTCTGAAATCCGATTAAAGCATTTTGTGTCTCACGTTTCTCGATTTGTCCAACACACAGACATCTCAATGTCCTTCTTGCCCAGAATTTTAAAATAAAGATCATGATGATGATGAAGATTTTTCTCAATTGGACTTTATCTCAATAAATTGTATTTATACAGTACATTTATTTTTGTACAAATGTATTACATGTAAAGTGCAGTATTGCTTGTGCCATTACTGCATTGTATATTTCTTACAGTATGTTAATGTTACATAGTATAAAATAACATCCATGAATGAGATTTTTCTTGGTGGACATCCTGTTATTCTTGTTGGTCAGGCATTCACAAGAATGTTTCACAAGAATGTTGCTGCAGTTCAGAATTGTGAAAGTTCTCCACTACCAAAAAAAGGTTGTGATTGTGCTGTGGGAAATCTACATATATATGCTCCCAAACCTGATTGGTTTAAATAGATGATGCAAATTGTATTGCAGTTAGAGGTCATTTACCAATTTAGCAGACATTGCAAACAATGTCAATATCAGATATTTATGGTGTAAACATATGCATATACAAATGTTTGATAACTGAATGGATAGTTTTGGGTGTGATGGCTTACACGATGAGAAATGATTGAGAAGTTGTGAAGAGTTTGACAGTTTAAATGAGAATCAGTTTTGATCAACAAGCCATATGCAGTTAGTTTTTGTCTAAACTACAAACAGTTGTACTGTTTGCACACATGCGCCAAAGCATTTGCAATTTGTTTAAATCAATAAGAAATACCAATCTGAAGTGAACAAGAAGCTAATTCTTCAGAGATCTGAATTTATTAACTTAAAAAGAAAAATTTCATGCAACAATTGACCCAAAGCAATTGAGAAAAACTGTATTACATTAAAAGGCTGTTTTGGTGCTGCAGCTTAAAGACGCCTCTCATATGGAGAATGAAGCCTCATGCATTGCTCAGGTGTGAGTTTCTCACAGACTTCAACAGAGTGTCAAAATCTTGATGGTTCTGTGGGTCTCGTCTATCAAATCTGAGCTTTATTTTGTATTTTGGATTCGGGTCAGGTGATTGACTGGGCCGTTCTACAGCTTGATTTTCTTTCTCTGAAAGCATCTGAGAGTCTCCTCGGCTGTGTTTTGGATCATTGTCTTGCTGAAATGTTTCATCTTCATCCTCCTGCTAATGTAGATGTTGGACTGAAGCAGCTGATATTCATTTACACTGAGGAAGGGCAGAGGGTTGCAGAAGAACTACTGAGAGATTTCAGCTGCTGTCTGGGCTTTCACTGCCTGAATACACCTCCCTTTCTTCATCTGTTCAATATTTTTTCCCTCTGTCATTTCATTTTATTACAAAGAACTAAATCTGTAAACCAATTAGTTTTGTTTTCTATGCATATATGGATTTCTTTGGTTGTTACCAAAATCACATTACAAGTCTGCAGCACTTTTAGAAATATGTTTTCTGAGAAAAATGGTGACGTGATCAATACTTATTTCCCGCACTGTATATGTAGATTTCCCACAGCACAATCACTACCTTTTTTTGGTAATGGAGAACTTTCACAATCCTGAACTGCAGCAACATTCTTGTGAAAGAGGAATTGGAAGACGCCTGACCAACAAGAACAACAGGATGTCCACCAAGAATAATGTACTATTCACTCTTCTTTTTTAAGCCTTAATTTCCATGGTTGACTGTCATGGTGAATAAACAACTAATAATTTTGAGCAGTGCGGCTCACACAATGACAAACACACTTTATGTTTCGGTGGCCTTGGCCAAATTACTGACATGATAGCATGAATTAAATATTTTGGGTGAGTAGCTACATTTGCAGTTCTGAAGTTCCAGCAAACAATTTTGAAATTTGCACTCAGTTTAGAGAGTGTTAAGACCATAGGCATTTTTGCCATAGCAATTGAGAAAAACTGGAAGAACAGATGGATGGATGGATGGATGAATAGATGATAGATAGAATGATAGATAGATTTTTTCAGTGTGCTTAATCCAAGTTAATTATTTTGCTATTGCGATGCTAGATTTATTTTATTTTTAATTTTTTTTATTTGGCACTTTCTGAGAACTATGTGTAAAACTTTGTGTAATAACAAAATAAGCTTTGACATCATAACTGCATTGCATTGTTTTAAGTAGCAAATATTTTACCTAAATGTATTGTTTATTTATGTTTTCTGGTCAATGGCAACTTGAGACATTTTTTACAAATATGAACATCTCAAGCAAACGATTCTCTGATGTGCTCGCTTTGTGTCAACATCAGATATTTGAATTAAAGGGAAAAGGTTTGGCCACCTTATCAAATATTTACAAGGAAGAATTCAGCAAAGTAAATAAAGAACATGTGGTTCCTGTACTCATCCTCACACTATATAAAGGACAGTGTTAAACTTCTCGTCCTCAAGCAAACACACTTTCTGGTTCTGCCGTCTGAGATTCATCATGAAGACTCTTGTGTTTCTCCTCTTGCCTCTTTTCACTCTCAGTGAAGTTTCAAAAGACTTTAACAAATGCAGGGAGTTCTTCTTGGCCAACACTCCTCCTGATTTCAAAGTACCAACGGGTGTTTCAGTCGAACCCATCTGCCAGTGTCTGTGGGATGAAGATGATCAGCAAAAGTTTCTTTTTGCCACTTTGTACAGCACAACCTGGAAGATCCCCATCTACTCTGCGTATGTGTTTGGCAGAGAAGAAACTGGGAGATGTGATGTTTGGTACATTGAACCACAGGTAAGTATCATTTACATTCATATTAGAAGAGCAAGATTAAAGGTGTAATGTGTAGCTTCATGGATGTGAAATTAGTTTATTGAGCTTATTTTGCAATACAGTAGAAAGCTTTTTCATTTTATTTATTTATTTATTTATTTATTTATTTATTTACCCAATTCAAATTCTACTATGGGCAAAGGACTATTGGTAAATAAATGGTAATAACTAACAGTAGTATTTTGGTGAAACTACTTGCGCTACAAACCAGTCTGCTTATCATACAATAAATGTAAAATATTCTGAAAACACATTGCAATAAGCAGTGTAACCAGCTGTTTTGTAAGGCTAAAAAGCAAGTGAGACCAGGGGTCCATTCTTTCTACCTCGCTTAAATGATCTAAGATGATTTGACAGATCCTGAATCTGTTAATCTTGATAACTGATCTCTGGCTAATTTGGTTCTTCAAACAAGTTCGCGAATCAGATTAAATCGTCTGGATGAACTGATCTGAGATCGCTGCGTGTGTTGTGAAGGACTGATCTATCAATCCTCAAAATCATGATCAGCAATTCAGTGATTGGCTGATGGCACAGCAGTGTAATGACATCATCTGATTAATATTCAATTATCCATGTGAGCAAAATTACATAAAATTCTTAGTAAACGGTTTGGGCATAACTGGCTGTTTAAATTATTTTAATCTAATTTAAATCAAAAATGCATTTTGATATTGGTAAAGGTGTCTGCAACTTTTGCAAAGCATCAAATCACTGACATACTAGCTGTCAAAACATGTGCATGACTCCCATGAATTATTATTCCTTAAAAAAAAAAAGAGAGAATGTCATAGAGATGTCTATTATTATACACAAATTGTACTAAAGCTGGGTCAGAAGCTTAAAATAGTTCACTTCTGTCGCTAAAAAGTCCATATTAATAAATGTTGACAAAGACATTGCCAAATGTTGAAATGGCGACAGAGACCACATAATAAGCCTTAGAGGAGAAAAACTCAAAGTAATTTCTAACTACAGCTGATCAAATCATTATTAAACAGGTAAGTGACATTCTAAGTCGATCTCTCTCTTGTGTATGTTGTAGTGCTGTATTTATACCACAGTAATCTGCTAGTGTTTGCTTTGCTTTGGCTTTTTCAGGGTTAATTATTGTGATCTCTCCTGCAACAGAGAAATACTGGGAAATCTCTGTAGACGGATGGCATTTCATGCCGTTCAGTCTTATAATCTTAAAATGTGAGCAAAATCAGCTGTTTTGTCTTCACTTTAGACATTACACTAGAGAATGACTCAAACACTAGCTCTAAAGTGACGTTGGTGAATGAGTAACGGTTTCTGCTGTTCTGACGTCAGCTGCAGATGTGAATGAATGGCGGAAGAAAGTAGTTCCTCTTACAAAAGGGTTTTTAGACTCTCCGTGTTTGATTTTCTTTTTTATGTACACCATTGTGGCATCAAACTGTTGTATAAACGCAATATCACACGAGTAGCAGTGCGATATGGCTGTATATCGGCACTGGTGGGACACTAAGGCCCTCGGCCTGCGGCCTCGAGCCAACGCACGCCTCCCACCAGTGCTGATGTACAGCCATATCGCACTGCTACTCGTGTGATATTGCTGTACACCGTCGCTTCCCATCCAACCTGATAGAGCTTGAGAGGTACTGCAAAGAGGAATGGGCAAAAATTCCCAAACCTTGATGTCTTTTTGACATCAAGGTAGTAAGTTAATATCAAACCGATTAGCGTTTTTGACGATTTGGATGTTGTTTGTCATTAGAGTGCCCTCTGGGTAAACTACTGAGACCACTGAAAAGCTGATTCCTAGAAGGAATAACTTTTATTAAATCAAGTCAGGTTATCTTTACTATTCTTGCTATTAACAAACTATTAACTATGATTTTAGCTCAACAAACTCCTAATTTGCTGCTTATTAATAGGTATTGAGGTAGTAGCTGCGCTTAGATATTTGATTAAAAACTTTTGTAAGCAATCACCAGTTGTAGAATTTTGAAAGTGCATGATCATATGAATTGAACATTTTATTTGCTAAGATGTTATCTTTATTTGTTATCATTTTCATTTATATTAAGTTCAGTTAATCCTTATTTATATGTTATTACACATTATTGTATATATTTATAGTTGTAAGAATATACACATTAAGAGTCTGTAGACTATTGTATAATGTTTGTTAGTGAGTTGTATTATTTTTGTTGTTGTTTTTTTTACTTTGTTAATTTGCTTTGTCTTGTTTCCTTCAGCTGGATGGCGAGGATGAGCCATGCATGCGGCCTAAGGGCTATAATAAAAAGATTGGTGCTAATCAGGCTGTGAATAGTGATTATAAGAAATCTAAATATGACAGAGGTCACGTTTATCCAGTGATGCACACCTACAATCATCTGGCCATGCTGGCCACCTCCACCCTGACCAACGCGGCTCCGCAGGATCCCGATTTCAACCGGAACCAGTGGAAGCAACATGAGGAAGATGTAATTAAAGACCTGATATCCTGTAAAGAGGCGTATGTGGTGGCTGGTGTCGCTCCTGACACAAATGTTCAAGTTAACAAGAAAATCACTGTGTCTAAGTTTTTCTGGAGAGCTACCTGCTGTCTAAGCAACAATGGTTTCTACATTGGGAAGGCCTACTTTGGACCAAACAACAACAACAAAGTGGAGGAAGTGACGGTTCAAGACCTTGAGAACTTGCTCAAACGCTATTACCAAATAAAAATATTTCCAAGCACACCTTATACGCCGAAAAAACCCAAAACTGGAAATCCATGTAACCATGTTATGTAATCCATAAAGTTATCCACAAGCTTGTCTAATTATAAGATGATCATGTTCATCTCCTGTCTATTTTCTTGACACTCTTGAGTGACATCATGGAAACATGATTTGCTTTTGTGCAGAAATACAGCCAATGTTTGTATTTTTTATTTATCTGTCGCTTCAAATATGCTTAGTTTATAATCAGTAAACACAGATGTAGAATATATATTTGCAATCTTACATCTGTGTTGTGTGAAATCTGATTAAAGCATTTTAATGCATTTTGTGTCTCACGTTCCTCGATTCGTCCAACATGCAAACATCACAATGACCTTCTTATTTATAGAGCTTTTGTCTTAAATCAAGCTAAATAATCTGGCAGTGGGAGAAGCAAAAATAATCTTGCTTCCAGTTTTTAGCTTTAATTTATTTTTAGTTTAAAATGTTTAGTTGTCAGTCTAAGGTCTGGGTACACAAGATTTTCATGTTTCCGTCAAAAGTTTTCTATTTACTTCGAATGTCCTGCATTTACATATATTTAGTTTCATCTGCAATACCTGCTCATTAGAATTTTTGCCAAGTTATTTTTAGAGAATGCATGCAAAGTTATTGGGCATGAACGCACATATTGATGCACGCAAACTCTTTTTATCCAGCTAAGTTACACTTCTGTGGTGATGACGGTGCATGGTTTTTTAAAAAAATCATAAAAAGTGAGGAATACACACAAATGTGATTCTGAAAAGTGTTGTGTCCTCGTCTCCAGTGTAACTGATGTAACAGAGTCGACCAGAATGCAGAGACACACACTAAATGCGTTTTTAAATACTGAAATTACACATAGTACAGAAAATAGGTGTTTCATGCAAATGTTTATTTAACTTACTAGAGTAAACACATAAAACATATGAAAGTTAGACTTAATTATTTGATGATAATTGAAGATGAATGTATGATTCAGGAGGCGGAAACACTCAAAAATAGGTATAGTGGGAGTCTTCATTCGTTTTCCTTTGGCTTAGTCTCTGATTATCAGAGGTCGCCACAGCGGAATGAACCACCAATTATTCAAGAATATGTTTTACGCAGCGGATGCCCTTCCAGCCGCAACCCAGTACTGGGAAACACCCATACACACTCATACACTACGGCCAATTTAGTTAATTAATTCCCCTATAGCGCATGTGTTTGGATTGTGGGGGAAACCGGAGCACCCGGAGGAAACCCACGCCAACACGGGGAGAACATGTTGTTTTTGAGAAAGGAATACAAGCTCATCGTTCTCACTTATCATCTTATATTGACACGAGCGATTATTACTGACACTGAGAGCGAACTGTCTCGAAGAGCTCAGGATCTTTGAGTCGTCCTCCATGTAAATCATGCAGGTGAAGGATTTAAATATGCAAATCCACCGAGTGTGTTTGCTTTGATTAGTGCAGTGTGCTGACTGTCATCATCACTTTTATTTCTGACTCGAACGCCGCGTTAGTGATTTTCTGCAGCGTGTGCTCGAGTCTGAATGGGGAAGAAAATGTGTGTCGGGTCTGATAAAACTCCTGAGGAAACTCCTGACAATAAGATGAAAATGTTTGAAGTTTCAGTGAAGTCCTCAAAATGCAGAAGAGCTCCTGAAATGAGGAGTCAGATGCTGTTGAAGACTTATAACACACTAAAAAAATACCTGCACTGCAATAAATGCCTCTCTCACTTAGAGCTTTTGTCTTGTTTCTAGTCCAAATATCTAAAGCAGGGGTGCCCACACTTTTTCAGCATGTGAGCTACTTATAAAATGACCACGTCAAAATGATCTACCTAATATAAAAATGCAAAACATATATTTATTTATAAACATATTGAGAATTCTGTATTTGTACAATACATATATTAATGTACCTTGCATAACTGTATGACCTCTGTACATATTTTTCTCATTGCCTTACTCTGATGACTTGCAGTGAATGGAATCAGTCAGGGAAGCATAGTCCGGACAGATAGCCAGCCTCAAGCACACTACCAAATGATCATCAGTCATGGTGGAACGATATTTGGACTTAACCACTCAGCGAAGTTGGCACGGTTTTACGCGCATGCGTGATTACCCATGCGTCAGATAAGGACAGATATCAGACTGGCTGCCCTGTATGTCAATCAAGCGACAAATTTCAATGAGGATGGATGATAGGCTGACGTCTATTTTTTAATGCCATGAGATCTACCCACGCTTCCCTGATCTAAAGAGTCTTAAATCAAGAAGCATTTTCTAGTCAAGACAAAAATATTGTGTTGTTTTCAGAAATAATGAGTCAAAATGAAGTGAGTTTTACCTTAAAACAAGCAGAATAATCTTGTTTTTCCTTCTGACATAAGATGATTTCTCTTCCCCCAATGGCAGATTATTTTGCTTGTTTTAAGGTGAAACTCACTTCATTTTGACTCATTATTTCTAAAAACAACACAATATATTTTGCTTTTCTAGAAAGCGCTACTTGATTGAAGTATTTTGAGATATTTGCACTAGAAACACGATGAGAATTCTACATAAGGAAAGCATTTTTTTTTGTTGCAGTGTAGCCCTCCTGTCAAATTAATAATAATAATAATAATAATAATAATAATTGATCAAATAAGGGATGTTTAACTCAATCAATCAATCAATAAATCACAGAATTCCCTATTATATTTTTATTCTGGAGAAAGACTTATTTCTTTTAGCTTGGCTGAAATTAATTTAAAAAATTCAAATAAATATGTAAAAACTGCTGTGGTCAATATTATTAGCCCCCTTTAGATTTGATCCCCTGATAGACATTACTGACTGTAAGTACATTTTCAAGCACAGGTCTGCTATTACTCTACTAACTGTGTTATGAGAATTAATATATGTAGATGCAATGTTATTAAAGTGAATAGAGTGTGTTAAAAGGACCATCAAAATAAACCCTTAAACATACAATTTTGCACAAATAAGAGCAAATTTTAACACGCTAAAACATCTCCCTATGAAAAGACATCATCCCAGCGACAGCTTTATACCTTTATTTCTGAAGGTGTGGCATAAAAATCAATTACCACAAAGGTAACAAACAAAAATAAATGTTTCCTGCTGGCAGTTTTGTGTTTGTTTCTCACAATCTAACTTTTAATGTCATAAATTCATTCATTCATTTTACTTCGGCTTAGTCCCTTTATTCATCAGGGGTCGCCACAGCAGAATGAACCACCAACTATTCCAGCATATGCTTTACACAGCGGATACCTACCCAGTCGCAACCCAGTAGCCTACTTGGAAACACAGATACACACTCACATTCATTCACACACTCATACACTACAGCCAATTTAGTTAATCAATTTACCGGAGCACCCGGAGGAAGCCTATGCCAACACGGGGAGAACATGCAAACTCCACAGAGAAATGCCAACTGACCCAGCTGGGACTCGAACCAGCGACCTTCTTGCTGTGAGGCCACAGTGCTAACCATTGAGCCGCCATAATCTCAATGTGAGTTGATATTCTGTGAAAAGTGACTTGATAGTAAAGCATGTTCACTTCTACTGTCATCAAAATAATCTGCTTTTGTAATAATATGAGAGTTCAAGCAAAATAAATGATTACTGCTAGTGTAGTGACAAACACAGGCCTGAAGATGTCGCCAGAATGAGGAATATTCCTATTTAACGTGTACGGTATAGGTATGATAAGCAGCTAAACATTAACTGCAATATAAAGTATTACAATATAATGAAGAAAACTAAAGACATGATTAATAATACACAGCTGTTCTGATGTGCTAAATGCATAATATCTGCTTTAAACACTACAGAATAGTAACACAACATAATTAATGTTCATGAAAACGAACAATGGTTGCGTATTACTGAAACACTGTGTTTTTGAGGAAATCTAAAAGTGTAGAAACAGTGTCAAGAACATGCCACATAAATGAGGCAGATTCTATGCGAAAAAGTTTGTCTATATCTGTTTAGTAATGAATATAGCCAAAAATATGAGGTCAGTGTGATGATGACCAATGAGAAGACTGTATTTTGTTTTAGACTTTGGTGAGTTGAAATAAAACATGGCAAGTGTGTCTATAGGACAAAGAAAATGTGACATTAAAACATTAAAAGTTAGTATTTTCTGTTGTGTATACCATTTTTCAGTAACACAAAATGATGCTACGGTGGTATATTAATAGCTTAATAATAATAATAATAGTTTGTGGAAACAGATGTGATAAACACACACTGCTTTACATGTTTATTTCAACATTCTGTTCTACACATACAAGTACAAATGCATAAATATGGATGATAATAATTCATTTTTTTGCGTGTGCTGGCAGTTTGTGGCCATGCAATCAAAACCGATAGCATTATTATGTGGAAATATCAGAAAAACATTCAATAAAGAAAGCAGCACACGTAAAAAAAAATACTACAGTAATTCATAGTAAATGCATTGTTTTTGAACCATACTATATAAAATTAGTTATTAAATACTTCAGCATACTGTAGTAATATCTATAGGGAATTCATAAACTGTAGTAGTATACTTTAGATTTTACTACAGTTAACTATATTGTAGCATAATACACCCTATAGTAGCCTATCAGGTCAATTGCTTATATTCAATAGTTGTTGTGTTACCATAGCAACTGCTGGAACACCAGAACAGATCAATTACTGTAGTTGTTGTGTTTCCATAGCAACCACCAGATTAATTGTTGTAGTTGTTGTTGTGTTACCATAGCAACTATAGAATCACCACAACAGATCAATTACTGTAGTTGTTACCATAGCAACTGCAGAATCACCACAACAAATCAATTACTGTAGTTGTTGTGTTACCATAGCAACTGCAGAATCACCACAACAGATCAATTACTGTAGTTGTTGTGTTACCATAGCAACTGCAGAATCACCACAACAGATCAATTAATGTAGTTGTTGTGTTACCATAGCAACTGCAGAATCAACACAACAGATCAATTACTGTAGTTGTTGGGTTACCATAGCAACTGCAGAATCAACACAACAGATCAGTTACTGTAATTGTTGTGATACCATAGCAACTGCAGAATTACCACGATAGATCAATTACTGTAGTTGTTGTGTTACCATAGCAACTGCAGAATCAACACAACTGAACCATTCAATTCCCACAGGTCTCGGAATTTCTGGAATATCATGGATTTTTTTAAATTCCAGACATTGAAAGTCAGGAAATTTTAATGTTTGTTTGTTTGTTTTTGTCCAAGTCATGAACTATTAGGGATTCAATTTCAATTTATAAAAATTATTATTTTTTATGTGTAATTTTTATGTTGTAATATTCCACAACTATTGGTATTTTTAGGCTTTTTTTAAGCTCCGGTTTATTTCAAACAGCAGTCGCTGAAGGAATAATAATTCTGCCAACAATTCTGACATCAACTCTATATTACTACAGTATTTAAATCTGCGGGAGTACTCAGCACTGTTTAGTATGCGGCGTCTCCTGAACGGGGCAGATGATCATGGTATCGGAGGCTTTATCGCAGCAGTACAGGTAAAAAAACGGAAAGAGCTTCTCTTTAAACGTGTCCATGAAGGTGTAGACGTGACTCTTGTTCTGCACGTCATAAAACGACACCTGTCCTTCCTCGTAGTCCACATAGACGCCCACTCTCTTCAGTTTGGGTTCGACAGACAGCAGCAGTGGTGGAGAGGATGAGATCCTGTACTCCTGGCCCTTCTTCATGGCCAGAGCCCAGTAACCCTGAGCCGTACTCACCGAGATCCTGCCCTTTCTGTTGACCGACCCCCGGGCGACCCCCAGGTACCAGTCGTCCTTCTCGCCCACCTGAACCTCCCAGTAGCGGCGGCCGGAGCAGAAGCCCTGTCGGCCCAGAACGATCACCACCGTATCGAAACGCTCCGGAGCGTCCCGCAAGTCCTGCCACGAGCCCAGGTGACGCATCTGATGACCATCCTCCGACAGCTGGAGCCAAGGGTTCGCCGTGTCTGGGTCAAAGGTCACGTCCACTACATAGGGAACATCATTCATGAGTCAGTCTGAGGAGAAAGTCTAGAAGGGATACAGCTGTGGATACGTCAATATAGCATAGTCTTTGTGACACTGTACAACAATAGTTACTGTTTTTACCAACACAGGCTCATTCTGAAAATGTAGCCCTATACACATTTCTGGAGATTGCAAATTATGTAGCCAGAGGTATGAATGGCTGCATGTCGTCTTTAAAATGAACGCTACGGGACGGTATGACGCCGTTCCTTTTCACGCTACCAGCTGATCGCTTATCTCCGTGTGGACGGCTGTTACCAGTTTGCTCAGTAGCTCGCCATGTATGTCAGCGGACTTGAGACGTAGAAAGAAGTTGACGGGGTTCGACGGGGTTCGAGTCCGGTGAAGACAGCAGGTAAAACTATTACAAAAGCCATCAATAAAACAAATAAAACAAACATAAAATAAACAAGTAAATAACAGGTTGAGAATGAGGTAAAACCTGAAAATGTGGTAAAAATCAGGAGAGGGCTTTTCTTTTTCTGGATTGCTTTTTAAAACACTGTCGGTTGGGTTTAGGGAAAGAGGAGGGTGCGGGGATCAGTCGTTTGGTCAGTCAGTCAGTCAATAGCAGCCTCTGGTGGATTTATGTGTGGCACTTGCGAGAGAAATTTGAGATCTGAGAAAGCGTACACAGCGGCCTCAAACAAAAACTGCAAAAAAATGTAGATCCTGCAACGTATTTGGCGCTCTCCAGAAATGTATATAGGGGTACGATTTCAGAATGAGCCTGGGTTGGTTTTTACGCTACTGTAGCTTTAGGGTTGGGGTAGAGGTAGACATTGATGAAACACTATGTAATGGGTAGACCCACAGAGACACTTTTTGCACTTATAATACACACAACACGTGTGTAGTAGTGCTCAGAGAATTAAAGGGTGGCTGGTTTTGTTCATAGGGTTTCAAATGATTCCAGAAGAGATGGGTTTTATATTATTTCAGTAATGTTATTAAATATAATGCAGGCATTTTTACAATACAGTCTGTAAAGCAATATTTTCTGTTATTTAGATATATTATATGAGAGACTTGCTTTGTTTACCAAACAAGTGGATCTAATTGGATTTGCACTGTAAGCCTGTAAGTTATTATTTTTTTTATTCATTCATTCATTCATTTTCTTTTCGGCTTAGTCCCTTTATTAATCAGGGGTCACCACAGCGGAATGAACCGCCAACTTATCCAGCATATGTTTTACGCAGCGGATGCCCTTCCAGCTGCAACCCATCACTGGGAAACATCCATACACACTCATTCACACACATACACTACGGACAATTTAGTCTACCCAATTCCCCTATACCACATGTTTTTTGGACTTGTGTGGGAAACCCACGCCAACGCGGGGAGAACATGCAAACTCTTATTTTTTTATTTCATGTTTTAAGTTTTTAGTTACCACATCTCAAAATCATTCGCATAAATCTGCAGATTTATTTTCATTTTTATTTTGTTTTACAAAATTCTGCACAGAAAGAGCAAAAAATGTCCACATATTCTGTCTGGCCCTAACAATGGGTAACTTAATCAATAATATATCTAATCCCTGGTTAATTACCGAGCAGGAAGACATAAATGCATGAAAAAAGTGGATTAGTGATATTTGACATACCAAAAGTAGAAAGAAACTTTACCTGAGTACTTCTGAACCCTCCTCAGCTCTGTGGAGAATAACAGAAATACATACACTGTAAAAACACTGTAAAAAGTTTACCTGGTGTACTGTAAGTTACCTTCCTATATACAGTCAATAACCGTAAATTGACCTTTCCAATATTCCCTGCATAACATACATATGTATATAAAAACACACACATAAATATATATATTATTTAGTTTGTTCTAAGTAAAACTCACTTAGTTTTGACATTTTTTCTGAAAATAAGGCATTATTTTTTACCCGTCAAGAACATGCTGGATTACTAAAGTTTATATATACAGTATATCAACTAGAAACAAGACAAAAAGTAAGACAAAAGTAAGAAAGCAGTGCAATCAACTACTTTACAAGTGGAGTACTTCACAATACAACACATTAAGTAGATTTCATTATTATTATTTTACTACAAGTGCAAATGTAACACACTTAAGTGCAATTTTTCACACAGAGATGCTGAAATCTGCCACTTATGTTACAGTGCTACAGTAAAACACACGTATTGACTGTGTTATAATCTACAGTAGAATTTGTACCTGCTTCTGCGAGCTTCTCCACTTCTTCTGTCAGAGTCTCCTCCAGTTTGAGCACTGCTCTCCTGATGGTGCCGACACACGGATCCGCATGCACACAGATCTCAGACCAGTCTTTAGTGTGTGGGTGGGACATCAGTGAGGGAAAGTTCTGGAAGAGAAGACAGACATAAAACTATATTATTACTAGATATTTTGATGGTAAAGACCACAACTCCCATGATTCCACCCTCAGTCACAGAGTCATCAAAATACACCTTTGTTTATTGTAAACAGGGTTGTTCCGATACCGATATACTAGTATCAGAAAGGGGGGGCACGGTGTCTCAGTGGTTAGCACTGTGGCATCACAGCAAGAAGGTCGCTGGTTCGAGTCTTGGCTGGGTCAGTTGGCATTTCTGTGTGGAGTTTGCATGTTCTCCCCGTGTTGGTGTGGGTTTCCTCCGGGTGCTCCGGTTTCCCCCACAGTCCAAACACATGCGCTATAGGGGAATTGATTAACTAAATTAAACCGTAGTGTATGAGTGTGTGTGTGTGTGTGTGTGTGTGAATGAGTGTGTATGGGTGTTTCCCAGTGATTGGTTGCAGCTGGAAGGGCATCCGCTGTGTAAAACATATGCTGGAATAGTTGGTGGTTCATTCCACCGTGGTGATCCGTGATGAATAAGGAACTAAGTCGAAAGAAAATGAATGAATGGTATCAGAAATACTTGCTGATGCTGCAAATAATTCTGGCATTGAAACCATATTTGAAACCATAAACTGTGCCGCCCCGTGAAGACTTAT
>CAIGQV010019101.1:719554-739381 GCA_903798115.1 Danio jaintianensis
TTAGCATGCAGTTATTAATTATGGCGTGAATCTTTTGCGTGTTGAATCTGCTTCACCTGCAGGAAGTGTATGTGGTCTTCAGTGTGTGACAGATACTCTAACTCCTCGTTCCTGGTCTTCAGCACTTGGATCTCCTGCTCCAGCTCCTGGATTTGTTCATTAGCTCTGCTCTCGGTTTTCCTCTGCTTCTCCTCGATGTCCAGCACCAGCTCAGCCTGAGCCTTCTGGAGCGCTCGGATTAGGTCTGAGAACACCTGCATGCTGTCCTCCACCTCCCGCTGAGCGCCGCTCTGTGTTCAGGAGGAAAGATACACAGATCAGAAAAGGCATAAATGCTAATATTTGGGTGAAAAGGCTTGTGCAACTTTCGATTTTGATTGCCTATGTATGGAAACATTTTAGTAGCAAGATGTATTGGTCCCACTTTATATTAGGTGGCATCAACTAATATGTACTTGCATCAAAAACAATAAATACAATGTACTTACTGTGTTCATAATGTATTGCAGAACAGTATTGAGGTGGGGATAGGGACAGGTTTGGTGGCATGAGTAGGTTTAAGGCTGGGTTAAGGTGTAAGGGAAGATCAGCATTACAAATGTAATTACAGAAATGCAGGTATTGGTCACACTTTACAATAAGGTTTACATTAGTTAATGTATTTACTAACATGAACTAATTATGAACAGTACTTGTACAGCCTTTATTAATCATAGTTCAACATTTACTAATGCATTATGAACATCCAAATTCCTGCTTGTTAACATTAGTTAGTCCACAGTGAGTTAACATGCACTGTCTGTTCATGTTAGTAAATGCATTAATGAACATTAACTAAATACAGCCTTATTGTAAAGTGTTACCCAGGCACTTAATCAATCTTCAGTACAATGTAAAAGCATGTATTTACACAATAAGTGCATTGTAACAAATTATTCATTTCAGCGTATGTACATATTAGTTAAGGCCACTTAATATAAAGAGGGACCATTGGTTTTGAAATGTATTATGCATAATGACAGTGCAATGTGTAACATGGCAATATATTTCTGTATTTAACTTTGCATTGAAAAACAATGACATCAAAAAACACATAAAAAATGCAAGTCGATTTAATTTCAATTGATTACCTTGATGACAAAACGACGTCAAATTGACATCTAACATTGCAGTCACAAAACACGCCAATCGATTACAAGACAGTCCTGTAATCGATTTTTGACATGTTTAGATGCCATTTTGACATCATTTTGACATCAAGGTAGTTTACGAGCATTGTAGGGATAACCCAAAAAATGACATCAAATTGAAATCTAATATTGGTGTCCAAATATACGTCAAAAATCAATTACAGGACTGTCTGGCTTTTTTTTTTAGACACCAATATCAATGTGATGTTGTTTTGACATCAAGCTGGTTTCCATGCATTGTAGAGATACAAAATCTAGTGTAAATTTGCAGCTTTCAGATTAATCAAAATGTTCTTATAATACTTTTTGTGTGGTTATTTGGGTGGTCAAAAGGGCATCGATGTGTGGATGTCAAATAGACGTCAAGATTTTGACATGAAATCGATTCGCATTTTTGACCTGTTTTCAACGTATTTTTTTTAATGTCTTTTTGGCATCGAGATGCCCACTGGGATTAATGAGTGCTATTGAGATGTGTACAGACTTTTAACCAGCATAACAAAAAAGAGGTTAACCCATTTGAAGTGCCTTTAAGTCCACCTTATTAACTATTAAACACTCAAACACATGAACACTGCAACTTACTTTGTTCAGCTCTATGGAGTGTTTGATTTCATCAGCTTTCTTCAGTCTGTCCTGAATCATCTGCTGGACTTCAGATTCAGTTTTCCTCAATAATGCCTGTCAATTCACAGTACAGATCTAAATGTAAGATGCTTTTGATCTGCTTATGCTTATTATGTGAAATCAAAATTTACCATGTTTATTTTGCTAGTGCACATTGTTATTCTTTAGGTGAACAATTAATCAGTGCATTTATCCACTAAAAACAAACTCTTTTGGTAATCTTCAATCAAAATCTGAGGATCTGCTTCAGTTTGATGCAATATTCAGTGGTTGCTAGACAGGATACAGTTCTGGCTGGAAGTTAACTAGGAATTATTTATATCATCGATTAAGTTACTTATAACATTGTGTTTTATTAACATTTACACCCACCCCAACCGTAAACCTTCCTCTCACAGTAGTGTAAAACAGTAATCATTGTTGTACAGTGTCACAAAAATTATGCTCTATTGACGTACGCATGCACAGGTATACACAGCTGTATCCCTTCTAGACTTTACCACAATATTATTAGCCACACCCCTCTTACTTACTATTAGTTTGCTAAAGAAGGGCATGTGAGTAGCGGCAGTAAGAAGAATAAGCACAAGTCTTAGGGAAGAATGTGAATAATGGAAATTGCATGTAAATGGGGTCAAGAGTATTGCTCCTGACATGTATTATTTAATTTATTTGTGTATTATTATTATTTGTGCGCATGTAAACGTAGTCACTGCATGCTCACCTTCTTCTCGGCCCACTCTCGCTCGACTGGGATAGTGTAATGTGCCCTGTGCTCCATCTCAGTGCACAACACACACACTATAGTCTGATCCTTCTTACAGAAGAGCTCCAGCAGCCGCTCGTGCTTCTTACACATGCGGTCCTCCAGATTCTGCACAGGTTCGATCAGCTTGTGTTTGGTGAAGCGTACGGTGTGTGTCTTCAGATGCTCCTCACAATACGACGTCAAACAAACCAAGCAGGACTTCACGGCCCGTCTCTGAGGGCCAGTGCACACATCACAAGACACCTCCTGAGCCCACGGTGCGTTTGGAGGAATCAATTCAGGCATTTCAATGGGGAGTTCCACTGGGCTCGGTATTGGGTCCGGTTGAGTTGTGTTTTGTAGACTTACAATTGGATTTCTTTTCATTTCCTTGAACTTCTCAGCGATTTCTCGGAGCACTGTGTTGATGCTGATGTCGGGCTGCTTGAAGAAGGTCTTTTTACACATCGGGCACATGAAAAGCGCACTGGATTTCCAGTAGCTGCCGATGCAGGCCATGCAGAAGTTGTGTCCGCATGGGATGGAGACGGGGTTGGTAAACACATCCAGACAGATTGAACAGTGCACCTGCTCCTCCGCCAACAAGCTGGTGGGAGATGCCATTCCTACATAGACACGGGGGGAATCATGGACAGCTGTACACTGCTATCTTGATAAACAAATAATAATGTGTGACAGCATAGACAATGGGACATCTGTTTAGTTGTTTATTCTTTAGAAATTGCAAGTTTATTGATTGTGGTTGGCCAGAAATTGATACAGTGGGGGAAATAAGTATTGAACATGTCATCATTTTTCTAAGAAACATATTTCTAAAGGCGCTGTTGACTTGAAATTTTCACCAGATGTTGCTAATAACCAAAGAAATCCATATATGCAAAGGAAACAAAACTAATTAGTTTACAAATGAAGTTCTGTGTAATAAAATGAAATGACGAAGGGAAAAAGTATTGGACACATGAAGTGAAAAGCCCAGACAGCAGCTGAAATCTCTCAGTAGTTCTTCAGCAACCCTCTGCCCATCCTCAGTGTAAATGAATATCAGCTGCTTCAGTCCAACATCTACATTAGCAGGAGGATGAAGATCAAACCATTTCAGCAAGACAATGATCCAAAACACAGCCGAGGAGACTCTCAGATGCTTTCAGAGAAAGAAAATTTTGATAAGATTTGATAAGAAAGAAAGATTTGATAGACGAGACCCACAGAAGCATCAAGATTTATACACTCTGTTGAAGTCTGTGAGAAACTCACACCTGAGCAATGCATGAGGCTTCATTCTCCATATGAGAGGCGTCTTTAAGCTGCAGCACCAAACGACTTTTATATGAAGTATTAAATATGTTTCAGTAGTTCAGCACTTTCTCCTTCTGTCGTTCCAGTGTTATTACACAGAGCTCATTTCTCAGATTTTAGTTTTATTTGTATGTTTGTATTGTTTGGTGGTTTGTTTTTACCAAATCTGGTTCAATTTCATGTCAACAGCTCCTTTAGAAATATTATTCCCAGGAAAAAATATGACATGTTCAATATTTATTTCCCCCACTATATATGATATGTCCAAAATCTCTGCTTTTCTGGAATGAGACACTAAACATTGCATTTGTGGCTTTATGGTTTTACTGGTGGTGGTGGTGTGGAGAGACCCCCCTCATGATTGTGAAGCGCTTTGGGTGTATGGCCATACACGATAAATGCGCTATATAAATACACATTACATTACATTTATATATGGTCCGACATTTTTATATGTCATTAATTTATTAATTAACTATAATGAAGCTAAAATGAAGTTACAGGTTTATAGTATCTATATGTGGCCTTCATTTGACATAAAAGCACGTTACAAAAGATGAAGTGCCAGACACAGGCTATTTAAACACCACTGGCTACGAATAGATGGCAAACACTAGAGCAAGACCCTCGTCTCTGTTCCTCAAATACATACAATATTAGACTTCATTGTAGGTATAGTATTTCTTAAGTTAAGCACTTTACTTCTTCAAACTAATAAGCTGAGACTTTGCTCACTTTGATCATTTGAGGAGTAATGAAGTTTACTTCAAGAGTTCACACTTAGCTGATGATTGATAATAAAGCGTGTTTGGCATGCTGTCCCGGGAGAGAGCCCTGAGCTCATAAGATTCTCGAGCCCGGGGCTCCCTCCCGTTGCAGGGCGGGAGGGGAGTTTGAGCTCAGGTAGATCTCGAGAACTCCCCTGCTTGTTATGGTTAATGAGTTGGGAATTGCTATGAGAGATAGCTGACTAAGAGTTTGTCTATGATGCCACTTTGGATTAGTCAATTTACTTATGTTGCATGTCTTTGGACGGTGGGAGGAAACCGGGGAACCCGAGGAAAACCCACGCAAGAACGGGGAAAACATGCAGACTCTGCACAGAAACGCGACTGGCCTGGTAAGGACTCGAACCAGTGACGTTCTTGCTGTGAGGCAACAGTGCTAACCACTGGGCCGCCCTATCTGGAAAAGGGAGGAGGAGTAGGGGTGGAAGGGGGAATTCTTCAAGATGAAGATGACTGAGGTGAGAAACTCTGGTTATTTATAGTGAGCTAGTATTCGTCTGATTGGTGAATCATGTGTCAGCTGATGCGGGACCAGCCGTGGTCAATCATAAGCACGTGATCCTCTCGAAATTACTTTATAAATAAACCACGCATAATGAGGATGTAAAAATATTAACAACAAAATGCTACCAATGTGTTAAAACTGAGAATTTTGATCTGTTTTAAACTTAAATATTATCTGTCTACATATATTGGATAGACAGTGTGGTCTTATAATCTTCAATACTTTCATATTCAAACAATGACTCTGTTTAGTTTTTTTCTTGCAAACCAAATAAAACTGTCCAAATTGTGCGCAGCAGTTCATTTAAGATTGAGCTTTATTTTTGCCAGTTGAAGATTGAGTTTTGTACAATCAGACAAATTACCAATCTGTTTTTAAAGACACTTGGTGGCATTATTGACAGATATATATATATATATATTTATATTATGTATGTATATATATAGACAGTATGCTAAATATACAGAGTCATTTAGATTTGATTAGCGCTCCGGTTGTTGGTTTGTGCTGTTAGTGACACACAGCACAGAAAGACTTCAGGAATATGTAAAGCCTGGCTATTCATAGACCCACAGATTAACTTTAGTCCAAAAGTACCAGGCTTCCCAGACTCACAAACAACACCTGCATGCAACTCATTTAATGCCAATTACTTGTAATGATTGATTATTACACTCAAGAGTTATTAATTTATATTCACTATTATTATTCAAATTATGCTATTTTATGCACATATAAACTATATAAGTAGATGCCATCAAAACGTCCACTTGTACAAGGGGAAGAGAAAAAAATAAAAAAATCATATATATAAAAATAACTAGAAATCAGATTTCATATTATAGGAATGTCAGCAAGCATCGCAGCAATATCGGTCCAGCTTCGAATATTACTGCACTATTAAGCGAACAAATGCCTGCAATTTATTTTAACAATAATTTGGACTATATTTTTTAAGACTGATTATTAAACTCAAGAGTAATCCATTTATATTCACTGTTATTATTTAAGGGAACAAGTGAGTTTCATGTTCAAATAGAGACATTTTCAACACATTGTTTTGGCTGTTTGACACACAGAACATGCAGTTTCTCAGATCATCTCCATTCAAGCATTTCTCTCTTTAAAGTGACTCACCAGCAGTGTGTTGTAGTTGAATCCCACTGAGTCCACTGTCGGACCTGCTCTGGACAGCAGTGACATGTGGCACAGCTGACGCTCCTGTTCTCCTGAAATATCCCCTGCCCGCCCCCTTAGCCTAGTTTCACTTTGACAGCACAGTCACCAGACACTGCTCAGACCTTCAGACTGTCCTGATCAGGGTTGCATATCTTCAGTAATTGATCAGACTAGCAACAACATGACGAAAAATGTTATCTATCTATCTGTCCGTCCGTCCGTCTATCTATCTATCTATCTATCTATCTATCTATCTATCTATCTATCTATCTATCTATCTATCTATCTGTCTGTCTGTCTGTCTGTCTGTCTGTCTGTCTGTCTGTCTGTCTGTCTGTCTGTCTATCTATCTATCTATCTATCTCTGTTTGTCTGTCTGTCTGTCTATCTATCTATCTGTCCGTCCCCGTCCGTCTATCTATCCATCCATCCATCCATCCATCCATCCATCTATCTATCTATCTATCTATCTATCTATCTATCTATCTATCTATCTATCTATCTATCTATCTATCTATCTATCTATCTATTTGTCTGTCTATCTATCTGTCTGTCTGTCTATCTATCCGTCTATCTATCTATCTGTCTATCTATCTATCTATCTATCTATCTATCTATCTATCTATCTATCAGTCTATTTATCTATCTATCTATCTATCTGTCTGTCTGTCTGTTTGTCTGTCTATTCATCTATCTATCTATCTATCTATCTATCTATCTATCTGTCTGTCTATCTATCTATCTATCCATCTATCTATCTATCTGTCTATCTATCTATTCATCTATCAGTCTGTTTATCCGTCTATCTATCCATCTATCCGTCTGTCTATCTATCCATCTATCTATCCATCCATCCGTCTGTCTGTCTATCTATCCATCTATCAGTCTGTCTATCCATCCGTCCAGCCTTTCGTCTGTCTATCCATCTATCTGATAGACTGCATAAGCCTAAAACCTTAAATTTAAACTATTTTAAACTATTCATACTTCTTATTACAGGTGCTTAAACATGACTCTTCACCTCAACGATTAACATTTTATCTTGCTGTTTTTGTCTTGTTTACCACTTTTGCCTCCTTATGGTTCTGTTTGCTTAACTATATCATTCAATGCCAATTCGGGCCAGTCAGCACATGAATTATTTCACTTTCCACTGTGGTGCAGATAACAAAACTTTTTGGAATGCAATACAAATGCGCCAGTCGTTGCCTTGGTAACACATTACATAAGTGTAATGTAAACAGCAACATGGATGATAATCAGATATTTCTGTTTTGGGGACTGATATTTACTTTAATATTTTTTTCAAGATAGTGGAATAGTGTCTGTAGAGAATGGAAACATGTCTTTACAGATTTTTGATTTGATTTGCATTGGTTTACATCAGGGGTGTCCAAACTCGGTCCTTTTAGTTCCAACCCCAATTAAACACACCTGAACCAGCTAATCAAGCTCTTTCTAGGTATACTAGAAACTTCCAGGAAGGTGTGTTGGAGGAAGTTGGAGCTAAACTATGCAGGACACCGGCCCTCCAGGACTGAGTTTGGACACCCCTGGTTTACATTGTGCACTCCTAAGCATATCCGAAATAATGGCATAATGCAGCTCAACATTTTCGCCCACTGAAGCTATGCAGGGTTGTGCCTAGTTAGTAGTGATGATAAGTTCATTTAAAAAGTCAAATCTTATAACTTATCTATCATATTACACATTTACTCATGATGAGGCAAGTGTTATTGATTGATTTTATTCAATTCATAGAGAAAATCAGCATACATAGAAACCCTGGTTATAATAATGAACAATGATCTGACATATGTAGTTAATATTCTTCATTTAGTTTATGCATATTGCCATATCACCCATAAACAGAGTATGCAACATTCCTTTAATGAGAAAACAAATCAAGATGTACAGTATATTCCATAGGATTATAGACTGGATTTTAGCAACTTACTACAATCAGCTGCATTTCTTTGGCAAACAGAATGATCACAGAGTGTTTATGTCAACATTACAGTTTTTCTCAGTCGCTTTGGTGCATTTCTCACAACACTATTTACATTTGCACAACATTTACTTCAACCTCCACAACATTTAGTTATTTGTGCACATCATAGTAGCAGTTTCTCATTCCTTCCAAGAAATTGCAAATGCTTTTGGACATGCATCAATTGCTTTCATACAACTCTCTGCTGTTTTGAAACATTATCATCTGCTTATGTCATGTCAGTCAAAATTAACTAAACTTGTGAATGCTGAATACTCTTTCCATATAAAACTAATAGTCCTCATTTCATTACTTGAGTCATTACATGCAAAAATGTTGAACTAGTTGTCAAAATCTGTCAAGCAAATTTTATAAAATTAAAAATTAAAAAAAATCCTGAAAATGTCTTCTAAATTGAACAATTTCTCTCAGGTGAACCTCAGCTTTCACTGATGAGAAGGGGTGTGTGATGCATTAGTTGCAACCAATGATAAGCCACTTCTCTCAGAACTGAATCCCATAAACCCAGACCTATGTATGTTGTAGGTTCAGTTCCAATATATACTGCAATATTGTTTACAGTTGTGCACAGCTCTACCCGAAGGGAGTTTATGTTTGTTGTAAATAAGGGTGTATTTATTCTTTTGCACAATGCTGTGAATAAATCAGAATTGCAAAGAGCATATGCAGTAAAAATGTGAAACATACATATTCAGTGTCTTGTACTCAGATACCTCACTACTTGCAGTGATGTCTAACTTTACTGTAGTATTCAAATGGCTGTGCAAATAGTATATAGTGCTGTCTTGAACATTTTCAGGACGTGTCACCAAAATCTGACTTTTTTGCATTGGAAAAAATGTACAGAGTAAACTGTTATAATGAAAACATGACAAAACCATTTGACTATCTTGTTCATGAATGATGGTGTCAGGACCTTTCATCTTGATGACACTGACACTTTCATTGACATCAATACTTGCTTTTGGGGAATGAGCTCTCCATTTTGAGCAAGTGACACGCTTTTGCAGGTTATCAACTAGGTTTTGCAGTTTGTACTAATTGTTTTGAGAAATGCATTAACTGTTGTGCAAATGTAAATAGTGTTGTGAGAAATGCACCAAAGCGACTGAGAAAAACTGTAATATAAAACCAGATGTTTTCTTTCCCTTTGATATAATGAAAATATAGTCAACGGCAGCCCTAATTAATATTTAGTTGCATAGTTTAATACACAGTCCTTTCTGAACAAGACTTGATATATATATCGTAACTGTCTGCATCCTTCAATTAAATACAGTCTTTTTATATGGGATCAAATTTCTGCCAAAAGTATTGTAAACACAGATCTAAAAATTGAAAAAAATAATAATAACAATAATAACGCACAAAAACAACAAGGTCACATATGTAAATGACAATTGAAATAACAGAAGTTACAATCTGAAGTTCTAATATAAATGTATTGTATATATGTTAATATGAAACCCCATGTGTGTATATATATATATATATTCATTCATTCATTTTCTTTTCGGCTTAGTCCCTATTAATCTGGGGTCACCACAGCGGAATGAACCGCCAACTTATCCAGCACATGTTTTATGCAGCGGATGCCCTTCTAGCTGCAACCCAACACTGGGAAACATCCATACACTCTTGCATTCACATTCATACACTACGGACAATTTAGCTTATTCAATTCCCCTATAGCGCATGTGTTTGGACTGTGGGGGAAACCGGAGCACCCGGAGGAAACCCACGCCAACACGGGGAGAACATGCAAACTCCACACAGAAATGCCAACTGTTCGATCCCAGCTCAAAGCGGGTTGGGTGGTGTAGGACAGCCGGGGTAACACTCATTATCTTTCGATCCATCACCTCGTTGTTTCTTATTCTGCATTTAGTTTCCGTTTTTGTGTGCGGTTATAATTTTAACACGTGTCAAAGACCGAAAAGCCCATAAGCACACAACAAAAAATTAAATAGGAGCAGAAAAATTGTTCATAATTTGAAAAATTCAAGTTTCAATTTTGTGCAACGTAATTTTAAACGTAGTTTCATTTTTAATTTGATGCTCATTATCTTACGATACAGGTCCTCGTTGTTTTTTATCCTGCTTCAATTTGCATTTCTGTGCGTTATAATTTTAGTGAAGTTTATTTATAAACTAATTTTGAGAGAAGCACGTGCTTATGATTGACTGCGGCTGGTCCCGCATTAGCTAATGCATGATCCACCAATCAGATGATTCCTAACTCACTATAAATAACCAGAGTATCCTACCTTAGCCATCTTCGTCTTGAAGAATCCCCCCTTCCACCCCTACTCCTCCTCTTTCCTTGACAGGGCAGAACGGAGGCCCAGTGGTTAGCACCGTTGCCTCACAGCAAGAATGTCACTAACTCAAGCCTTTACCTTGCCAAGTTGACATTTCTGTGTGGAGTTTGCATGTTCTCCCCGTGTTTGTGCAATTTTGTGCAATGTAATTTTAAACGTCTTTTCATTTTTTACCTGTGCTCATTAACTTTTGATACGTGAAATCGTTGTTTCTATTCCTGTATTTAGTTTTCATTTTTGTGCGCTACAATTTTAACACGTTTTAAATATTTTGATTTACACTTATTATTTTTCAATCCTTGATTTAATACTTTTGGCAGATATTTGAGCCCATATTTTTACTCCATATTACACCATATTATTTACACCATATTAGATGGTGTTTTAAGATCACACTCCTCATCATAAACTTCTTCATTGAACAAAAAGTGCATTATATTTTTGCGATGCATTTGTAAAGTCCAGTAACATTAAAATATTTCCCAAAAGACTCAGATCTGAAACTCAGCTGTGTTTGACAGTGGTGATGACCAGCGCTCCGGGATTCTTGCCGTCCTGGTTGAGGCAGGGGCTGAATATGGGATAAACACTCTCAGTGAACGCATCGATGAACGTGTACAGGTGAGTGTGCGTCTTCACGTCGTAGAAGGACACCTGACCGGCTTCATAATCCAGAAAGATGCCTAGTTTCTGGGGGAGCGAGGTCAAATGGAGAGCGACTCTGCTTCCGGTCAGCGCTTTCACTTCTCCGTTTTTCAGCCACAAACACCAGAATCCACCTTCAGGATTGAGTCGGATTTCTCCCTTGCGTCGCGCTGAGCCTCGGGCCAATCCTACGGTCCAGGCTGTCTTGTGTCCTACGTCCAGCTCCCAGTAGTGTCTGCTGGAGGAGAAACCTTCACGCGCCAGAACAAACAGCGCTGGACTGAAGCGCCGCGGCGTGTCGGAGTTGCTGGAGTTTTTACGCTGCTCTTCATATCGTACTTGTTTTCCATCTTCAGACAGACAGAGATCACGCTGAGCCGTGGCAGGATCCAAAATCAGCTCACCTACAGAAAAATGGAAATCATTCATGTTCCTCAATGGTGAAAATGTAAGGGATAATGTACATCCAGCCGGTTGTTCTGGCAGAATAAAGGTTTATCAGCAGCTGACTGAAGGGTTTATATTATATTTTTTTAAAAACGCCAATAATCAGGGGTAAAACAACGAAACTGAAACACTGGCCAATTTAGTGTTGGAGGTTTCATGACTACATTTGACCAGCCTGGTGGCCAATCTTCATTGATTGGAGCAGAGTGTGGAGGTTTCATTAGCAGAGTAACAGCAGAGTTTTGCTTAAAATATTGCAATGCACACAACATTATGGGGACATATCAGAGTTCAGAAGAGGACAGATTGTTGGTGCGTGTCTCACTAGCGCATCTGTGACTAAGACAGCAAGTGTCTGTGATTATCAAGAGTAACGGTATCCAGAGTCATGTCGGCAAACCACCAAGAAGAAGAACCACATCCACCTGGAGGAACTGTGGACGCCAGAGGAAGCTGTCTGAATGAGATGTCCCGCTGCTGACCCCGATTTATCCAAAAAACATCAAAACAGCACATCTGCCCGACTCACTGCAGAATTAAATGTGCAACTCAAATCTCCTGTTTCCAGCAGAACTGTTGGTCTGGAGCTCCACAGGGTCAATATACATGGCCGGCTGCTATAGCCAAACCTGTGCTCACTCCTGCCAATGCCAAACACTTGTTTCAGTGGTGCCAGTAGTGAAAATTTTGTGCTGTGGACAATGTGAAACATGTATTGTTCTCTGATGAGTCCACCTTCACTGTCTTTCCCACATCCGGGAGAGTTACGGTGTGGAGAAGCCCCAAAGAAGCGTCCCATCCAGACTGCTGATGCCCAGAGGGGGGATCAGTGATGGTTTGGGCTCAATATCATGGCATTTCCTAGGCCCAATACTTGTGCTAGATGGGCCCGTCACTGCCAAGGACTACCCAACTATTCTGAAAGACCATGTGACCCAATGGGTCAAACATTGTATCCTGAAGGCAGTGGCGTGTATCAGGATGATAATGCAGCAATACACACAGCAGGACTGGTGACAGAGTGGTTTGATGAACATGAAAGTGAGGTTGAACATCTCCCATGGCCTGCACAGTACCCAGATCTAAATATTATTGAGCACTTTGGGGTGTTTTGGAGGAGCGCATCTGGAATGGTTTTCCTCCAGCAGCACCACGGAGTGACCAGAGCACTATTCTGAAGAAGAACGGCTCAAAATCCCTCTGGTCGCTGTGCAGGACTTGTGTCTGTCATTCCCAAGACCCACTGATGCTGGATTGAAGAAGAACTACACCATACTGATGAATTATTGTGCTCTAAAGTGAAACCAGCTGTTTCAGTTTCATTGGCCAAACACTGTGTATATATACAGTTACAGTTATACACAAAGTCAAAATTATTAGCCCTTCTGAGAAATCTAAATTCTTTTGAAAATATTTCCCAAGTGTTGTTTGAACATTCAGTCTAATTAATTATTATATGAATATCACTTACTTGCATAGTTCTGCAGCTTCCTGAGTTCTGCAAGGCAAACAAACACTTGATCAAGGTTTCACAGATCATGTAAACTATTGTATAAACAAATTCTAAACTAAATACACTTAATTGTATTACTAAATATAACTAAATACTTAATTAATTTTGTTAATTGACAAAAACATAAATATAGTGCTCGGCATAAATGAGATCACCCCTCACAGATCTCTCTTTTAAATTAATATTTTTTTTATAGGATGCTATACCATATTATATTTGTGCATATACATCAGATTAGTCAGCACTGAAGCCAAATCTGGAGCTTATCTAACAAAATAACTTACGATAACAATCTAAAAAATATGAGACTTAAATTTTTATGTTAAGGAAAAATACTAAATATAAACTTTAAAAAGAGGAAAAAACATCAAGAGAAACATAATAAAATATACAAATTTGTAAAATTATATTTTTTTTGCAATGACTCGTTTGAATTTACATGTATTATCTTTCTATTCAGAAAGATGTTCGTTGACAAAAATATAATTTTAATAAATGTATCTGTTCAATAAATCTGATTTGCTCAAATGCAAAAACGGAAAAATGCATAAAAATATTAATTGTCAAAATGGGGTGTACTCATTTACACTGAGCACTGTATATATATATATATATGTATAGAGAGAGAGAGAGAGAGAGAGAGAGAGAGACAAAAAATATACAAATTTATATATATATTTTTTGCAATAACTGGTTGGAATTTAATTTTATTAACTATCTATTCCTAAAGATTTTTGCTGACCAAACTCTTGTTTCATTCATTCATTCATTCATTGTCTTTTCGGCTTAGTCCCTTTATTAATCAGGGGTCACCACAGCGGAATGAACCGCCAACTTATCCAGCATATGTTTTACGCAGCGGATGCCCTTCCAGCCGCAACCCATCACTGGGAAACATCCATACACACTAATACACACACATACACTACGGACATTTTAGCTTACCCAATTCCCCTATAGCGCATGTGTTTGGACTGTGGGGGAAACCGGAGCACCCGGAGGAAACCCACGCCAACACGGGGAGAACATGCAAACTCTACACAGAAATGCCAACTGACCCAGCCGAGGCTCGAACCAGCGACCTTTTTGCTGTGAGGCGAGCGTGCTACCCACTGCGCCACCGTGCAGCCCAACGCTTGTTTTAATAACTGTTAAATAAAACTGTTTTGTTTAAATGCACCATAATATATGGTCTAAATTCACTGAGAAATGGATACAAATATGAAGTTTTTAAAAGGGGGTCTACTCATTTATGCTGAGCACTGTACATTAATAAAACAGAGGGTGTCAATACTTCACCTTTCGCATAAAGCCGTTTGACCTCGTGCTGGAATTTGTCGGTCAAAGAGCTGACTGCCTTCCTGATGGTGCTGAGATACAGGTCTGTGTTGATGGAAACCGCTGACCAATCAGACGGTTCGGGGGGCGGAGGCAGAGATGGCAGGAACTGTCAAACAACGAATCAGGTGGATGATTAGAGATTACATCGCTCTGATGGACACACTTAGAAGTACAAATGGCACCATCCAATGCTAAGCAGGAGTTAAAATTAATAAATAAAAAGAAAAGAATACATAATAAAACAAATGAATAAAAATAATATTAAATATATATTAAATAAATAAAACGGGCAGCACAGTGGCACAGTGGCTAGCGCTGTCGCCTCACAGCAGAAAGGTCGCTGGTTCGAGTCCCGGCTGGGTCAGTTGGTGTTTCTGTGTGGAGTTTGCATGTTCTCCCCGTGTTGGCGTGGGTTTCCTCCACAGTCCAAAGACATACGCTATAGGGGAATTGATGAACTAAATTAGCCGTAGTGTATGGGTGTTTCCCAGTACTGAGTTGCAGCTGGAAGGGCATCCGCTGTGTAAAACATGTGCTGGATAAGTTGGCGGTTCATTCCGCTGTGGCGACCCCTGATAAATAAAGGGACTAAGCCGAAAAGAAAATAAATAAATAAATAAAAATAAAAGAATACATAAAACAACTAAAAATATATAACATTAAATATATATAAAATAAATCAATATAAAATAAATAAAACAATACATAATAAAACAAATAAATAAGTATAAGATTAAATATATATTAAATAAATATAAAAAAAAAAAAAAATTAAGAATACATAATAATTCAAATAAATAAATATAAGATTAAATATATATTAAATAAATATAAAATAAATTAAAATAAAATACATAATAAAACAAATTAATGTTAAATAAATAAATATGCAGTTAGCGCATATATTTATAACGTATATGTGATACACAGACATAAAAACTAAACTACACAAAACAATTTTGTTACATAGACACATACAATATATATATGCATGTTTATAATGTGTATTTAAACATGTATACAGTACTCACACATATATTATGCCAAAAAATACTTTTATTTTGGATGTGATTAATCTTTGCTCATCACTAATGTAACGCATCCTCTGTGAATAAGTGTGCAGACCTGCAGGAAGAGCACCCTGTCCTGTGTCTGAGCGAGGGCGTCCAGCTCGCTGCTCCTCTTCCTCAGTGTGTTGAGCTCCAGCTCCAGACCCGCTGCCAGATCTTTGGCCTGCTGCTCGCTTTGTTTCTGCCGGCTGGCGATGAGCTCCAGCAGCTCGGCCTGAGACTGCTCCAGCAGCCGCTGCAGATCCGCAAACACAGCCCAGCTCTCCTCCATCTCCCGCTGACTGCTCTCCTGGAGGAACACAACACACTGCACATCATACACACTGCACACACGGGGGAAATCACACAATATCGTATATGCACACAGACTTTTAGTTTTTCAACAAGCCGCTCAAGCGCTTCTGGTGAAATGCCATTATAAAACTTGCTGCATTTAAGATTTGATTTCTTTAACCCTTGTGTACTGTTCAGACGACCTCCCCTTTTGGTTATCAACTTGAATAAAACAGTTCTGAATAATAACACGAATTATATCTAGAAAAATATTGTTTGTATGTGTATTTAGGGTTTTTTTTGTGTTGAAAATATGAACTTATAGACTCCCACTATGCCTATTTTTGACAGTCTCTGCCTCCTAAATTATACATTCAGCTACAATTATCACTAATTATTAGTTTATATATATTTATTTTACCACTGACCTTTCGTTCTTTTAGTTTCAGTTTTTATTTAGTAATAATAGTTGATGTTTTGTGTCACTTATTAATTAAAAATGACCCATTTTACCTCTTCCCAACAGGGAAAACCAGCAACAATCAAGAATGCATGATTAAATGCTTTCATGGCTTTGCAATCAATAAATGTGATTATAATGGAAGTCAATGGGGCAAAAACAGCTCCCAACATAACCAAAGGGGAGTCAATCTGCCCAGAGTGTATTGAATTTTCAAAGCATTTTCCCAAAATATGTGTGAAAATCAGATTTGTCAGCAAACATCATCACGTTAGCTGAAACACAGAGGAAGTTGTGGCCAAATTAAGCCTCAAAATCAGCCCAGAGTGGATGAAAACGACCCAACAGCACACAAGGGTTAAAAATCAATGTTGTGTCATTCATTGCATGCATTTACTTTTTTGTTCAGCAAAGGTATTATATAATTTTGTGTGAATAATAAACACCAGTGATTTGACCTTCCTAGCAACAACACATCTATAATTTTCTTGAACCAAATCCCAGTCTGATGCAGTAGATCACATACAGCATCGCTAGCATGAAAATAATCACCCATCCAGACAGAGGATGATTCAGTAAGGGGTTTTTCTGTCACGGAAACACCCCAGAACAGAAACCAGAAAGGGATCGTGATATAAACACATGCAACTCATGAAATCCTATGTAAACAATGTGTTGACAGGTCAGACCGGTTGAACCTGTGAACTGTGTGTTGATTCTCCAGCAGTTCAGGCTCGATGGAAATACGTGCTTCGGTCTACATTTCTGTGAAACACATTCATTGGACTGCAGTTTCTAGGTAAAATCAACGTTGCGGGGCATTATGATGACAACAACATTTCTTCCTTTTCACACTAATGATATTTACAGGAACAAATCGATGAATGTAAAATCGAGGTAAAACTATGTGCTCGCAGTGCACTGAAAACACAATTTGGTTGGGTTTAGTAAAGGAATTATCTGCTTTGCTACCTGACTGGTATGATAAGCTCCGCCTTCTCCTGGACGTGTATGTGAAACGTACAACAAAACATACCTCAAATAATGTATTTCAGGTTTGGAAAAATTTCAACAGCGCCCTCTAGTGGATTTGTCCTCTAAAACATGATAATAACACAACTTATATCAGGGTATATCTAAAAATAATGTTTGTATGTGTGTTAAGGGACATTTTGTATAGAAAATATTAACTTAAAGACTCCCACTATAGCTATCTTGACTGTCACTGCCTGCTGAATCATACATTTAGCTTTAATTATAATCAATTAAGCTTAATTTTCATATTTTCTGTGCTATTTTGTATAGAAAAGACTTGCATTAAAGCTATTTTTGACTGAATCATATATTCAGTTTCAACTATAATTAAATAATTAAGCCTAATTGTCATCTTTTGTGTAATAAACATTTGCATTTCATCTATTGTCCTGTATGATTTGTAATTTACGTACAACAAAACGTTCCCCAAGTTATGTATTTCAGATTTGCAAACATGTAAATAGCGCCCTCTAGTGGATTTGTCCTCTAAAACATGATAATAACACAAATTATATCAGGGTATATCTAAAAAATAATGTTTCTATGTTTATTAAGGGACATTTTGTGTAGAAAATATTAACTTACTCACATTATAGCTATTTTTGACTCAATCATACATTCAGCTTCAATTATAATTAAACAATTAAGCCTAATTGTCATCTTTTGTGTAATAAACATTTGCATTTCATCTATTGTCCTGTATGATTTGTAATTTACGTACAACAAAACGTACCCTAAGTAAAGCATTTCAGATTTGCAAAAATTTAAACAGCGCCCTCTAGTGGAGTTGTCATCTGAAACGTGATAAGACAAATTATATCAGGGTACATCTAAAGTTTGGATTTTGTATTTGTGTTCAGGGACATTTTGTATAGAAAATATGAACTTAAAGACTCCCACTATAGCTATTTTTGTCTCCTGAATCATACATTAGGCTTCTTTATTCACTAATTAGGCTGCTTAATGCTATATTACAAGTCTACTTCACATCTTTCAAGAGTTCACACTTTGCTCATGATTTATAAATAGCTTGTTTGGCTTGCTGTCCCGGGAGAGAGCCCTGAGCTCAAGGGATCCTCGGGCCCAGGGTTCCCTCCCTTTCGCAGGGCGAGGGGAGATTGAGCTCAGGTCGATCTCAAAACTCTCCTGCTGCTGAGGCTAAGGTGAACTTTCTGAGAGTAAGACATCTAGGAAAAGAGACTTAGGCTAATTTTGTCTATAATATAGAGCATATTTGGACGGTGGGAGGAAACCGGGGAACCCACGCGGACACGGGGAGAACATGCAAACTCCGCACAGAAGTACCAGATGGCCCGGTGAGGAACCGGAGCCAGTGGTATTCTTGCGGTGAGGCAACAGTTCTAGTCACTGGGCCGCCGAGCCGCCCATTCTGGATAAAGGTGCAAGAAAGGGAAGGAAGGGGGGTTTCTTCCAGACGAAGATAGTTGTAGAAAGGAAATGAGGATATATATATATAGTGACTTGAGATCCTTTGATTGGACGATCGTGAATAGCTAATGTGGGCCAGCTGGGTCAGTCAATCGTGCTCCTCTCGAAATTAGTTTAATATTAAACTTCACTTATATGTAAACACACCTAATGACCCAGGGTTGGCTCTTTATGTTTTTAAATGCGACTCAAGGTGATCCTGTGCTGTTTATTAATCAGAACACTCCTGCTTTAACCTTTTCCATCCGCTGGACATCACTGACACACAACTGAATCTGATCGCACAGGAAGGATCAACTCTCTCAGGCTGGAATAATCCTCTTTCAGTGGTTTATTGTCAATATTAATGCCCTTTGTGAGAAACTTCATCTTCAGTTTAACATAAATACATTTCCTGTATCTACTGCTATATTTAGCCTTCTTACCAGTGACAAAAACAAAATAGACTCCAGGTTAAAGGGAAACCCAGAGGTGATGGAAAGTTTGCTCGTCCACATGAGCTAATATTTGCTGAGCTCCTGCTAGTTTCGTTAGATTAAACAAATATTACGTTGTGATATTCAGGTCTGTGTGTGTACAGCGACTCTTCACAGGCGTTCATGGTTCTAGTAAAGATGTTAAACAATCAAGGTAAGGAGTGTGCGTCCATTTCAGTGGTAAGGATAGGCTGAAACAATCTTTGTCACTGTGATTGATTCCTGTTCTCTTTCCCTTTAAATCTTTGATGGAATTCACGACTTAATGAATTAAGCTGAGTTGAGCTAAGGCAGTTACGTGCGTGCGTGCGTGCGTGCGTGCGTGCGTGCGTGCGTGCGTGCGTGCGTGTGTGTGTGTGTGTGTGTGTGTATCTGACTGTGCTGTATGTGTTTGTTTCTGCATATGTGCACATGTTTGTATATGTGTACGTG
>CAIGQV010019101.1:759299-770238 GCA_903798115.1 Danio jaintianensis
TATTGCTCATTGGGTGCAACACTTTCCTCCCCATCATGATGGTATGTTCCTATTGCTCACTGGGTGCAACACTTTCCTCCCCATCATGATAGTATGTCCCTATTGCTCATTGGCTGCAACACTTTCCTCCCCATCATGATGGTATGTTCCTATTGCTCATTGGCTGCAATGATTTTCTTTTCCACCAGAATGGTATGTCCCTATTGCTGATTGGTTGTTACTATCTCCTCCCTCATCATCATGGTATAATCCCAATTTTCTGATTGGTTGCAACTCTTTCCTCCCCATCATATCACAAATTGCTGATTGCCTGCAACTCTTTACTCCCTCAATATGATAGTATGTCCCTATTGCTCATTGGCTGCAACTCTTTCCTTCCCCATTATGATGGTATGTCCCTATTGCTGATTGGCTGCAACTATTTCCTACCTTATCATGATAGTGTACTCCCAAATTGCTGATTGGCTGCAACTCTTTCCTCAAGCACTACAATGGTATATGCCTCAATTGCTGATTGGCTACAACTCTTTCGTCCTCTATCATGATGGTATATTCTCAAATTTCTCAAACTGTTTCTGATTTGATGCTTTGTCTTCTTGGTCCGATCCTCTTAGGGGAGTTTTCTCTCTCTTTTAAACAGTCAACACAATGTACAAGCAATTTTTAGCACATACACAAACTAAAGATTGCACCAAGCACCTACACCAGGGGAAATTTGCAGAAAGTTTGCACAAATTTGAGTTGTGTTTGATCTTCGAGCGTTTCGGTAGCTGCAGCTATTTTAAGCTGTAAAAGGAAAAAAGATGACAACAAGGCAGAAAGAACACAAAGAAGTTTTTCTTAAGCAAGTTGCAGCAAGTTTTAATTGTGCAGAGTTAAAAGAACAGAGGGTTGTTTGAGTGCTCCATCTCTCAATCCTCCACACATAGAGTACAGTAAGTCAAAACAGAAAACACAGGGTTCTGCACCTCAAAAAAGATGATTTGTCACAAGCATTCCCACATCTCTTCTCTAGGACACACAGAAAAAGCAGCAACATACGGTAAACCCCCAATAGTACTCCCTGTGTCCCATTAACCTAACCTCCATGTGGCACCTTGATGTGAACCCAAGACAGAGATATAAAAGAACAAAACAATGGTTTCTTAGTCAAACCGAAATAAGACTAATGAGGGCAGATTACAGTGTGTGACTGACGTCTGTCTTGTTCAATCTGATCAGCCCAGCATTTATAGCTCAAGAGTGTAAGCAATATAAGATTAGCAGATGAGCAAGGATGGATCGGGTATGCATTTGATGGCGATTCTTGACTTCGGTGGATTCCCTGCAGAGAATGCGGAGGTCTGTCGGTTTCTCCGGCACTTGGAGATGCTCTCGTTTCTTGTAGCATCGCAGTTATTGCTAAAGGTTCCAGCAGTTTTCAAGAAAACATCCCCCCCTACGAGCCCTTCTCTAACCCTCGACTGGCTGGAAAGATTTAGACACATGCAAAATGAGAATGTAGTACTGCAGGCTCAATGAATGGTGAGGTTCTTGAGCCAAATTCTATCACGGCTCATTTCTGAGCCCTTAACCGGATTAGTTTATGATGAAGGGCGCGAAGGAGAAAGCGGGTGGCTGAAGGATTGTTACAAGACCGATGTCAATCACTCGAGTGCAGGACAAGAATCAAGGCTGTTGAATGGAACCGAGAAATCTCATAAAGCATGGGTGTTTAAGATATACAGCTACATGCTTTTGATATACAGAACCCTATTCATTGTTGTCTCTATGTTGAAGAATAGTATGCTCTAATTGTAATAGAGTATCTATGACATCAGTATGGACCACAGCTGCTCCGTCATATATCCCATCAAACTCTAAAACGGGCATCGAAATCCCAGCGTAGTTGACATGCCATACAAGAGAGATTGAGGATTGAAAAGCCTTCAGGGGACGCAAAATGAGGCCATGCTTAAAATGGGCCATTAAAGTACAATGACGGTGGTCTTGTGATTAAAAAGAGAGGCTAAAACTAAAGGATAAACCAAAGGATTGGGAATGAAGTTTGTTTTTCAATGTTTTGCACTTTGCTTTGAAGGGTGCAGCAGAGTCTGACTGTCACGGCACCTTGGGGTTTTTGACTATGTAAATTTTGGCCCATTGGCTTATGAAGGTAACTTTCATACAAAGCTGAGTCTTAGCAAAAGAGATTTTCTCCTTTAAATAGAAAAAGAGGTTACATTCCAATAATAATTAATAGAGCATTAATTAGTTTGAGACTAAGGCGTAGATAGAGGCCTGGCTTTTCAGAGCAGGTCAGTGTGCCGCATGCAGGTTTCAATGTGAGGAAAAGTGTCAATGCCCGGAAGTTGTGCACTTGGGATTTGGAGTTACTATTCATGGCGAATAATCTTGTGCGTTTTTGTTTCCTCCTCGCGTCTTACACGTGTTTCTCTTGTCCGATCTCTCCAGTGTCTTTAAATCTGTGGTTCTGCATTGGGGAAGCGCAGTCGGTCAATACTCTGTATGTGCCTCGAGCTCAGGTTACCACCCTTGCAACACTAAACCATATCCTGATCCTGGCTAAAGCTGATCGATGATGTCATTTGAGTGGCCATCAGCAAACAAGATGCGATTCTGATCAGATGTCATAAGGAGAAAGGGATCAATTGCAAGGATGGGAGCAAAGTTCTTGCCATCACCAAAGTCGTTGCCTGTTGACCTTATTCTGCAATGTGGAAGTGCGCTCGTTTTTGCGATTGTTTTAGAGCTTCCGATTCAGTTGATGACTAGGAATAATAAACGGCAGAAAACGGTCAAACTACTTGCTTTACAAACAAGTGTGTTCATGACTATACAGACAAAGTAGAATGATTTAATAAGAAAATATCAGTTTGCAACATCAAGCAGCATAACAAGCTGTTTTTAACGTCTAAAAATTAATGGAAGTGAGTAAGACCGGAAGTCTCGAGCCACAAAAATTCCAATGGTGGCACCTGCTTGTATGTCAAGAATAAGGTCAATAGATCCTGTCCGTAGACGCTGCATTAGAAACATCTCACACTAGTTTTGTAATTCGATGCAAAGATTACAATACAAAGTAAACTGATATGAAACACTTTTAAGGATTTAAGATGCTGATGACCAATGAACACATCATCACCATCTTGTGAAAAATATGTATCGACTGCAGTGTTTACTCTTTGCAGACTTGTTTTTAAAACAATGCATCCAGTCTTCTCTCAGGTCCTCTTGGCTCTTGTTGTCTCACCGCAGGAGCATCAATAATTCAGCTTGCTAAGGAAATTGCATACCTTTTAGGTTAAGGTTATTTGGCTCAAACCGGTCTGCAGACACTTGTCTGGACTGCTCGGTTGTGCCAGTAATTGTATGTTGTCGTAGTTTTGACATCACTCCAGGAGTCAAGTCTCGGCTGACGCACGCTTTCCATCACCTTAAACCTGAGATTTTTTGTCCCGTTGCAAAACCACAGAGAGAAACGAAAAGGAGAGACAAGAGATGCAGTGAGGTGGACATTTGCGATGTGCTTTTGCATGTGCTGTGCTTACTCTATGTGTGAAAGAAGATTGTTTTCCTCAGAATGGCTTCTCGTAAAGCGGGAGTATAAAGGGGAGGTTCTGGGGCCGGGATTCAGGGATTTGTGGCTTTAGGAGCAGCACTAGGGGAGACTAGATACGTTTCATGCTCGATTAGGTTATGCTTCTCAATCATTCTCTTGTTTTCTACCCCTCCCCACATTTTCATCCTAAAGCATGTGTAAGATGTCCTAATTGTTCAAGTGTGTCTACTTCTTCTTCTTTTGAAAGCGTCTGAACTGGTTCTGGATGGCGAGGGCCGCTTTCTCCGTCTCCGGGGCTTCCAGGTCAATATCGATTTCTTCCTCCTGCTCAGGTTTTCCTGCAGAGTCAGATGCCTTTTCTAGAAAACAACCACCAAACTATCTCATCAGTTCACCCTCCTGGAGCAATTGCATGCAAATGTCAACCTTGCCATGCAAAATAATAAAGTTTGCACCAAAATAGCAAAACCCTTGTACGCTTGTATTTTACAGTAAAATGTTTTCAAGCAATGGACCCTTTTCACAATTGTGTGTTTCTCCACAGCAGAAGTGGTCATAGTTGGTAAACTCAGAGCGCAGTGAATGGGAGAGTACAACAAATCATAATTTTACAATCCTATTAGCTGAAATAATAAAAGAAAAACTACACGAGGGTGTTATCAAGACTTTCAGACGAAGGAAAACAATAGTGTGAGACTGATAATGGCAGCCAGAAGAGAGAATTATGTATAATGTAATGAGAGAGTAATGATTTACTGTCCTGCCCCCATACACACTGCATTACAAACACCTTGCATAAGCGGTCATTCGTTTATTGTAATTTGATGCAAAGATGATATAAAACATACATAAATACATATAAATGTACATGTGCATTTAAAAAAAATCTAAATATTAAAACCTTTCAAGGATTTAAGGTTATGATGAGCGTTAAACTTGTGAAAAGGGTGCATTTGATAGTTAAAAATGTAATAGTTAATAATGCATGTAAATAATGAATTCTCAGTGATGTAGGAGTGATGCATCAGTGAATGTGAAGCAGACCTTTGTTGTCTGTGTTGGACGTCTGGCTGCTGTTGGCCTGGCCTGTGTGTCCGCGCTGGAGGACAGAGAAACAGAGGGAAAAGGTCAGGTTTGCTGTCTGCTCTGGGCTACACGCGCTTATTTGAGATCAAAACATCCAACACTCCCAAGAGCTGCCCTTTGCTCAGTGCTGCTGTCGGCCCTGCAGAGCATTTTTACATGCAATCAATAATTTGATTGCAAACCCAAAGCGCAGGGAGGAAGCTTAAAGGAACACTGCTCTACAAATGCAGAGCGCAGTAACTACACAAACACTAAAACTGAGAAAAATACATTTTACACTTTAATAATTTGTACAATCTTATTTAGTATGATTTGCTGATTCATTCATTCATTCATTTTCCTTCGGCTTAGTCCCTTATTTATCAGGGGTCGCCACAACGGAATGAACCGCCAACTATTTCAGCATATGTTTTACGCAGCGGATGCCCTTCCAGCCGCAATTCAGTACTGGGAAACACCCATACACACACACACACACACACACACACTCATACACTACGGCCAGTTTAGTTCATCCAATTTACCTATAGCGCATGTGTTTGGACTGTGGGGGAAACCGGAGCACCCGGAGGAAACCCACGCCAACACGGGGAGAACATGCAAACTCCACACAGAAACGCCAACTGATCCAGCCGGGACTCGAATCAGCGACCTTCTTCCTGTGAGGCCACAGTGCTAACCACTGAGCCACCATGCCGTCAGCTATATAATCATTTATATATTAAAAAACTCTACTCTTCTCCAAATAAATGATGTAGACATAGAGAAGGTCAAGAAGGTCGCTGGTTCGAGTTCCGGCTAGGCCAGTTGGCGTTTCTGTGTGGAGTTTAAATGTTCTCCCCGTGTTGGCGTGGGTTTCCTCCGCGTGCTCCGGTTTCCCCCACAGTCCAAACACATGCGCTATAGGTAAATTGGATAACCTAAATTGGCCGTAGTCTATGAGTGTGTGTGTGTGTGTGTGTGTGTGGCTGTTTTCATTTTCCTCTTTTGCATTGATTCTAATCATAAGATATTCTGCAATATCAGCACTCGTCCAGCCTCGTCACCTTGTGTATTACTCCGCCCACATAGAGTGACAGCAGATCAATAAACTCACTACAGTTTGACCAATATTGCAGCTGTTGGGCAACATAACGTACTTCTGAGGTATTTTAAGGTGAATGTAGTTGTTTAGATTGCAACTATGCAGTTTATTTATAAGGATATGCCTATTTTAAAATATTTATAATTTCGGCGATACAGCGCATCGGCGGCCATTAGCCTGTCATACTGAGCAGAGCAAAGACGGTTGAAGTTCCGCCACAAGATGGCGACAGAGACCGCATAATAAGTCCTTAGGGGAGAAATATATATGAGTCAGGGAAGACCAATATGTGTGCTGTGGTGGTGAAGAAGCTAATTAAGACATCTTTTTAGTAAAGCATTTAATTTGTGATCATCACTGTCATTTGTATGCAGTTTGTAATCGTTTTGCTTATTCATTGTTTTATTGATTTTTGCGGCGTGACTTTTGGCTTGCTATTATTATTTATAAATTTTTTTAAATTAAGTCTTAAAGGTACAGTTCACCCAAAATTACTTTAAACTTGAATTTTTCTTTCTTCTGTTGAACACAAAATAAGATATTCTGAATAATGTTGGGGGGAAAATACTATAGAAATCAATGGCTGTTTTTTTCCCCAGCATTCTTCAGATTATCTTCCTTTGTGTTCAACAGATTTTTTTTGACGCACTGTCCCTTTAAGAAAGCAAGATTGTATAGAATTGTCAGTAGTGAACAATTTCTACACTACAATGAACACTTCACAGCCTCTGCGCTAAACAATATGGCATGTTCACACAGAAGCACACAACATGACCTGATTTTATCATCATATGCAGTCATTTCAGCATCGCCTACATTTCAGCTTGTATATATCATATTTATATGACTTTCAGTATTTGTTATGTATGAAGTACTGCAGTTTTCAGTGAAAGAAACTGCTAGATTTAAAATGAGATGAGCTATATTTCTAGCTTGAACCTCCTTGATGCAAATATCAAAGATCATAAATTAATTATAAGCCTGTCAGCGCTTTAAATAATGAAACGCTTCAATTAAAGAGACAGTACACACACACAAAAAAACTCAGAAGTGGTTATTAACATTAATGAATTTCTTTCTGCTGATGAACACAAAACAAGATATTCTGAAGAATGTTGGGGAAGAGACTAAATTACTATTATTATTTGATCATGTGAATATAATAGGAGCACAACACTTGTTTTGCTTTTTCTTCATTTATATTTTGGACATTTGACGTTTTACGGCTCAAAAACAAAAGTTATTTTTCATTTAATGTTTAAAATGTCTAAATTAAAGGTCAATAAACTAGATACGGGCTTTGTATTTTTTCCTAGTACACTTTTATACATAAGTAATATCCCAATTTGCGGTTTTGTATAGTTGTAATAAGCCAAACTATACAACACAATATTTCAGTGAATTTAGGACATTTTAAGGCCTAAAATTTCGTTTTACCCCACGTACACCCTGTTTAAGTTGAACCTAGAGCTGAAAATAAACATTAATTCTGAGAGACGAGAGAGAAAAATGACAACAGCCAATAATAATAAAAATATATATAAATATTAATGTGGGAGCAGTAAGGTGGCGCAGTGGGTAGCACAATCGCCTAACAGCAAGAAGGTCGCTGGTTCGAGCCCCGGCTGGGTTAGTTGGGGTTTCTGTATGGAGTTTGCATGTTCTCCCTGTGTTGGCGTGGGTTTCCTCCGGGTGCTCTGGTTTCCCCCACAGTCCAAACACATGCAGTACAGGTGAATTGAATAAGCTAAATTGGCCGTAGTGTATGTGAGTGTGCGCAAGAGTGTGTGGGTGTTTCCCAGTGTTGAGTTGCGGCTGGAAGGGCATCCGCTGTGTAAAACATATGCTGAATAAGTTGGCGGTTCATTCCGCTGTGGTGACCCCAGATTAATAAAGGGACTAAGCCGAAAAGAAAATGAATGAATGAATATAATAATGTTATAAGTGAAGTTTCACAAACTAATTTCGAGAGGAGCACGTGATATGATTGAGCACGACTGGTTACTCATCTGTAATCAGTATTAATCCAATCAGATCAATTTAAGCTTACAATAAATAAACCGATTTCCTCTACCGATCTATCTTCATTTCGAAAGAATCCCCCCTTCCACCCCATCTCCACCTTTTTTCCTCCCTTTTCTAAGGGGAGCTCTCGAGACCTACCTGATCTCGAACCCCCTTATATGCTTACTTGACTGGGCGGGAGCCTTGAGCTCAATTATCTTCGAGCATATCTAAGTGGGAACTCTTGAAACTGTTATTGAACACAAAGCAAGATATTCAGTAGAATGTTGGGGAAAAATACTTTTGCCACTGACTTCTATCGTAAGAAAAAGAAAATACTATGGAAGTCAATAGCTGTTTTTTTCAGATATATGTAGTAATGAATAAATGATGACAGAATTCTCATTGTTGCGTGAACTGTCCCTTTAAAAACAGAAATCTTTGTATTGTGTACATGCACATTAATTGCACACCACATATTTAGAGTACAATATAGTTTTCTAATATATAAATGCTCATATAATACCACCTAAACCTACAGTAGGTTCCCTGACAGAGCTGCACAATATATAAAAAATATATAGTTATCTTAATAGTAGTATACGCAATATTGGATGTAATAAAGGAAGTTTGTTTATGTGCTAAGCATTTGTGTGCTGCATGCATGTTGTTGATCAAAATCTGACCAATCAGATGAGGCGTTTGCTATCTTTAGCCCCGCCCCTCCAGATGCTGTTACATTTATTTAGCACTAGTGAGGATGCGTCAACATCACGGAAAAGGTGTACTCTCAATCTTTTTTTGATTATTAGAAGCATTTGAACATGACAAGAAATATGAATATAAATTGGGGCGGTACGGTGGCTCAGTGGTTAGCACTGTGGCCTCACAGCAAGAAGGTTGCTGGTTCGAGCCTCGGCTGGGTCAGTTGGCGTTTCTGTGTGGAGTTTGCATGTTCTCCCTGTGTTGGCGTGGGTTTCCTGGGTTTCCCACACAGTCCAAACACATGCGCTATAGGGAAATTGATTAACTAAATTGGCCGTAGTGTATGAGTGTGTGTGTGTGTGTGAATGAGTGTGTATGGGTGTTTCCCAGTACTGGGTTGCGGCTGGAAGGGCATCCGCTGCGTAAAACATATGCTGGAATAGTTGGTGGTTCATTCTGCTGTGGCGACCCCTGATAAATAAGGGACTAAGCCTAAGGAGAATGAATGAATTAATGGACATAAATTCAGACACAAAATATATTAATGAGCATTAGGATAAAAGAAAAAAAAACATCAAGAAATAATAATAATAATAATAATAATAATAAATATATGAGATATATCATAGCATAGAGACATAGCATATATATAATTTATAGCATAGTATTTAAAACAGTGAACAATGGCCAACTTTGTAAACAAACAAAAAATATATATACATATATATAAATATATATATATATGAGCAATATCACATGAGTAGCAGTGCGATGTGGCTGTATATCAGCACTGTTGGGAGGAGTGCGTTCTCCCAGCAGTGCCGATATACAGCCATATTGCACTGCTACTCGTGTGATATTGCGTTTATACAACAGTTCGACGGCACAATCGTGTGTATGAAAAAGAAAATCAAACACGGAGAGTCTAAAAACCCTTTTGTAATATGAACTACTTTCTTCCGCCATTCATTCACATCTGCCGCTGACGTCAGAACAGCAGAAACCGTTACTGATTCACCAACATCGCTTTAGAGCTAGTGTTTGAATGATTCTCTGGTGTAATGTCTAAAGTGAAGACAAAACAGCTGATTTTGCTCACATTTTAAGATTATAAGGCTGAACGGCATGAAATGCCATCCGTCTACAGAGATATCCCAGTATTTCTCTGTTGCAGGAGAGATCACAATATTACTATGGTATAACTACAGCACTACAACATACAAAAGAGAGAGATCGACTTAGAAAGTCATTTACCTGTTTAATAATGATTTGACTACAGCTGTAGTTTGAAATTATGCTGTTTCTCTCTTAAGGCTTATTATGCGTCTCTGTCGCCATCTTGTGGATGAACATCGTTTGCTCAAAGACAGGCTAATGGCCGTCGACGCGCTACCTCTGAGAAATAATAAATATTTAAAACAGGCACTATCCTTATAAATAAACTGCATAGTTGCAATCTAAACAACTACATTCTCCACTAAAAAAGCCTCAAAAGTACATTATGTTGTCCAACAGCTGCAATATTTGTCAAACTGTAGAGTGTCCTCTGCTTGTTGCTGTATGTGGGCGGAGTAATACACAAGGGTGAAGAGGCTGGACGAGTGCTGTTATTTTCGCACGGCTATCAGCCAATCAGATTCAAGACCTAGACAGAACTGTTGTATAAATATATATATACATATATATATATATATAATTTACATATAAACATTATGATAAATATATAAAATAAATAAATAATAAAGTTTCTATCTAATTCCATGGGAGAGAGTCAAAGATTACAATGGGGGAACATTACCAGAAAAAACAATCCTCCGTGAAATCTAACTGCAAGTCATTCTTTTTGTTATTAATTTGCATTATAGACTTTTTCAAAGTTTCCATTTCTATTAAATTGCATTGTGGTATACTGTCAGATTTCTGCTTCATTGTTTTTCTTCAGATTTTTTATTTATTTTTTTAAATCTGCAAAGTAAGCTTTTTTTAAAGGTAACATTTAACAGATGTGACCCAATCGAGCTCTCAAAGCATCATTGACGATTCTGTGGAGAGAGAAAATGCGGCAGGAACAGAATGTACAAAGAAGAAGAGGAAGAAGAGAGAGAACTCGGAGACTCTGAGTCAGTGTTATAGTTGCCAATCCCCCCATAAAACGTATCGGCAACGTTACCACAATGTCGCAGCAACGTTGCATGACTGCAGGATGGAGATGTGCAGTGCAGAGCTGTAAAAACCCCTCTAATGCGTTTGCTTTTATTCCCCCCTTCCGCCTTCCTCCGCGGGAGTTTATTCTGCACTTTTTTTTTATTTCCATTTGAAAAAAGCAAGAGAGCGGAAGAAGAGATGTCTATGAAGAAGAGAGGAAACAGACATCTGCGTTTGGGCTGAAATGTGGCTAAAAGACGAGATGAATTAAAGAGAGAGCAAGGGAGGAGAGGGAGGAGAGAGAGAGAGAGAGAGAGAACGCTCTGGGGGGAAAAAGCAAGGTCACAGACAGC
>CAIGQV010019101.1:770248-784982 GCA_903798115.1 Danio jaintianensis
GTTGGAGAACAGGTGAAATGATGGAGGGAGGGAGAGAGCGAGAGAGAAAGAGACATCTATGTCCTCCATACCATAATTTATAAACACGTACACCAAAACAAAACCTAAATCTTTGCTTGTTTTATTGACTTTGAAAAAGCTTTCATCCATTCATTCATTTTCACATTAAATTTATTTTTCCACAGCAGAATGAACTGCCAACTTATCCAGCATATGTTCTACGCAGCGGATGCCCTTCCAGCTGCAACCCATCACTGGGAAACACCCATGCACACTCATTCACTCACATACACTACGGACAATTTTAGCTTACCCAATTCCCCTATAGCGCATGTGTTTGGACTTGTGGGGGAAACCGGAGCACCCGGAGGAAACCCACACCAACACGGGGAGAACATGCAAACTCCACACAGAAATGACCCAGCCAAGGCTCGAACCAGCGACCTTCTTGGTGTGAGGCGACAGCGCTACCCACTGCGCCCTCTGAAAAAGCTTTTGATTCATTGAATTCATTCATTCATTTTCCTTCGGCTTAGTCTTTTTTTTCATCAGGGGTCGCCACACTCAAAAAAATGATTCTTGCCTGTAATTGAAATTAGGCAAACGATTTAAATAAAGTTTGTTTAAAAAAGTATAAAATAACTATTATTGTTACAAATTATGCTGTCTCAACATGAATTTAATGGACTCGAAACAAACCTGCTCAAATTGCATAAACTATACCTAATTTGTTGCCGTAAAGAGCGAATGCTAGTGCTGCGCATGCGCATTGTTTAAAAACACTGAAGGCGCCAAGACGGCTATGCTCATCGGTTAGAAACACTGAATGCGGGCAAGTCGGCGGACAAGTCAGGCGAGGGAGACAACGGTAGCAAGGAAGAAACAGTGCAGAACTCATCGGGAGATTATACAAGGTAAGATATTTTCTACATTTGTGATTGATGTGGACTTAAACTCTTTTTATGACGTGATTCTTTTATATGATCGATATTGATTCGTCGTCACATGTTGGCGAATTAACTAACATTAAGTTAGATATTTTCGGCCGTCCCATGCTATTTTAAAATTAACCATCGTTTTAGTATGTGCATCCTTTTTGCAGTAAAGCAGATTGCTTGCATGATTTAAAAACAGTGTCATTTCGACGTACGTTAATTCACTTTGCAAGCACCTTGACTTTTTTTCTGGTTAAAACACGTTCTGCAATTTGGGTCACTTTAAGCTATATACAGTCTACTATATTCATCTTTTTAGGAAGATTGGACGTGTATAACTTAATAATAATAATAATAGATTAACGTTAGCCATCTCGACGTAACTTTATATTTAGAATTTCCATGCTTAACAAATATGACGAAGCACTGTACAAACTCGACATTATTTGAAAGTTGTATGTAAAAGTCTGTAGGATCATGTCATACTAAAATCGTGTACAGTGGAAAATGTAACGTTAACGTTAGTCTAATTTCATATACATACACGTCATTGACTGAAGTGAAAAAAAAAAATAATGAGGCAGTCATAAAAGAAAAAATGCACTTGACCTTCTCCTATAGACGGCAAGAGTTGGTTGAGGACTTGCCAATGGTTTCTGATTTACAAAGTAGATGGCCTGCTCTGTTAACGGTCTATGAAGTCAGTGTTGGTGATATTTACACAATTATATTCTAAATTGCATTTAATTTCTCCACAATACATGTACATTTCATCATCTGCATTTCCCTTATTTTCTTTCAGATAAATGCAGAATTTATGCGGATAACGACAGTGCCCCTTTTGTCAAAGTTCTTTGCGCAGCTGGACAAATACACTGCTGATCTACAGAAGGTTTTCAGCAGCAAAGGAGGTGCTTCTGGACAGAAGATATCACACATCATGGCAGTTGCAGACAAGGTGTGGTAAATTGCAATTAAATTAAAAGATACATTAAAACTCGTCTGCTTTTGAACAGACTAAGTACATAAGTTTCACTCTCTATGGCGTGCAGTTAATATGAATTTGTAGTGTAAACTTCTTGATGAGCACGTCAGTATGCCTGTGTGGAAACATCAAGTATGAACTGAAAACCCCGCCTGAAAAACCTTTAAGATGTAACATTATTTCAGATTTTATTTAAATGCTGCAACAGACAATACATGTGACAAAAAATTTAAAAAAATACTTGTTCAGAAACTTCATCTATATGCTGTATATATTTCCAGGTCTGGGGTGTTGTTGCCTCATCAGAAATGCATCACTGGTCTTGGCGATTTGTGATCTTTCCACCATGTTGGTTTTTATTATATTGCCATGTCTAATATTGTATAATTTTGTCTAATTTTAGTGTGGTGACATACACATCCAGCGAGATTGTGTTATACAGAGTTTGTGTGTGTATCTCAATGAGGACATGACAACAGTCGTCAAAGAATTTGAGGTTTGTATACATATGGCTAAAGAACCTAACATACATTGACAGCCTGAATGTTGCCAGTATTTAACTGAAACATTATTATTGTTTTATTTATTTATTATTTTTAAATTATTTAATATTTATTTACTTGTTTATTTTAGGACAGCAACCCTGAAGTAGCAGAAGCAAAAATTTCTGAGACCACCCTCGGGATTTTTGTGATTCGCAAGGAAGGTGCTGGTGCTGAGGAGGAGCCAAGTGATGTTGGAGTTGTGATAGAGGGTGTAACGCTGCTAGAGAACCTAAAGAGTATTTCCTTTGGATTAGTAATTCTCTTTGGACTGATCTACGCTCTCAGCTTAAGCTATCCTCAAGGTCTCAAGTTCACATTTGAATTCTTTCAGAAGGTACTGATGAATTTAGATGGCAGCAAGCTGTCCCCAAAGGTTCAAGCACTTAAAATTAAAATGTTTCAGTGAATAGGACATTCACTGTTTGCCTACATGGTTCAAACAACTGGAATGATATTGAAAACTTTTAGACAAGAATGCCCTTAAAGATATATTTCCACCGACTGACGACACTGATGCCATGGACTGCACCTTCTTTCTTTTTTTTCTCTCTGAAACTTTTAATACAGAATATGTTACCCATTTTACTTTTGCATCCAGGAAGCCAACGGATTGCTTATTTTCCAGATGTGTGATGAGATCTCCAGATCTTGGCCTCAAAATAGAAGTTTTTCACGTTTCATGTTCCTCTGAAATTCTGATTTAGAGAGCTAAAATAGTTAAACAAAAGTGGAATGCTACTTATTCAACCGCTCAAAGGTCTTAAAGGGACAGTTCACCCAAAAAATGAAAATATACTCACTATTTACAATCCCTCAATTGGTTCCAAACCTTTATGAATTTTTTCTTCTATTGAACACAATAGAAGATTTTTTTTACATTAACTTCAATTGTAGAAACAACAAATACTGTGGAAGTCAAACTTTCCAGCCTTCTTCAAAATATCTTCTTTTGTGTTCAACAGAAGAAAAAAACAATAAAAGTTTGAAACAAGTGAAGGGTGAGTAAATGATAGAATTTTCATTTTTGGGTAAACTATCGCTTTAAAGCCATGACTGAGGAATGCAGCATTCCCCTCTGCTGTGAGTAGGACATGTTTTGCTGTTCTAAATGTTGAATAGTATAAATATGTTATATGTATTAGAAAAGTGATGCAAACTTCAGATATGTAAGTAAAATGATTGCTTTTCTTTTTTTGTTTTTCTTTTTTTTCTTTTTTTCTTTTATTTCATTGCATTTTGTGTTTAGGTGTTATTTCATTGTTATTTTATTGTTAAGGGTCATTGTTAATTGTTTTAACAAACATTTAGGAAGAGAAGGGATCATTTACTTTTGTGTTATAGATCAGGAGAGAGCATTGTTTACCATACTATGAGGTAACATGACAATGTTACTTTGAAAATGTGAAATTAATGTTTGATGTTGAGTTATTTTTCCTTGTTGATGCCTGTTACTTATAGGCACACACAACCAAAGTCACACATGAGTCATAACCAAAAAGCTATTGCAGTTATTTGTTAAGCACTGCATTACAGTATGTTTTTGTCAGATTGGATGTTATTGGATGTCAAACTTACGGAGCAATTACACAATAAATGTTAAAAAAAAATGTTTTATCTGTGTTGAGCATTTATTTAATATACTTAAGAACATAAAAGGTGATTATATAAAGCAAATAACAATAACTTATTAGAAATGAGTCAAGTTTATGTATTATACAAGCATAAAACCTATTTCAGCAGTTGTCATAAAATTTATTTAATTCATTCATGTTAACTCAACATAAATGGGTGAGGCTTAAACTAATGTTAACTTTTACATTGTATTTATTTGATTAAATTGGATGGAAAATTGACATCCAATTGAATTACATAAAGTTTAACTTTTGGGGTTAAATATTTTTTTGAGTGCATAGTGGAATGAACCGCTAACTATTACAGCATATGTTTTACACAGCGGATGCCGTTCCAGCTGCAACCCAGTACTGGGTAACACCCATACACACTCATTCACACACACACTTATACACTACGGCCAGGAATCAAACCAGCGACCTTCTTGCTGTGAGGCCACAGTGCTAACCACTGAGTCACCGTGTTGCCCCAACTCCAGCGCATTTACCCTCAATTCACAAAACACATTTCAGTAATTACTAGGATAAAAACAGATTGTATCCTTCTAGCGGCACAATACATTAACACTTGCAAACAAAGGCACACACACGCACACACACACACACTGTTAACTTGACATTTTCAAGTCATGTTGGTAACAACCAAAGAAATCCATTTATGCAAAGAAAACAAATCTAATTAGTTTACAAATGAAGTTATGCGTAATAAAATGAAATGACGAAGGGAAAAAGTATTAAACCAATGAAGAAAGGGAGGTGTATTCAGGCAGTGAAAGACCAGACAGCAGCTGAAATCTCTCAGTAGTTCTTCAGCAACCCTCTGCCCTTCCTCAGTGTAAATGAATATCAGCTGCTTCAGTCCAACATCTACATTAGCAGGAGGATGAAGATGAAACATTTCAGCAAGACAATGATCCAAAACACAGCCGAGGAGACTCTCAGATGCTTTCAGAGAAAGATAATCAAGCTGTAGAATGGCCCAGTCAATACCCTGATCCGAATCTAATAGAAAATACAGATTAAAGCTCAAATTTGATAGACGAGACCCACAGAACCATCAAGATTTTGACACTGTTGAAGTCTGTGAGAAACTCACACCTGAGCAATGCATGAGACTTCATTCTCCATATGAGAGGCGTCTTTAAGCTGCAGCACCAAAACAGCCTTCACCAAAAAATCACCAAATATATGTGTGTGTGTTATGTTTATAATCATTTTTGAATTTGAGAGAGAGAGAGATTGTGTGTGTGTGTGTGTGTGTGTGTGTGTGTGTGTGTGTGTGTGTGTATAGAGCAAGAGAGAGAGGTTTGCTGGCAGAAAGAGAGAGAGAGTGTGTGTGTGCGTGTGTAGAGAGAGAGCGACGGCTGCGAGACAGAGACAGATTGCAGCATTTAAGTGCCGCCCCAAGGAGCTGCTGTAGGTTGAGAGAGAGAGAGAGATCAGGGAAACCTGCAGAAGTTGAAGCTGCCATTGATGCAAACGCAGCTGTGTGTGTGTGTGTGCGCGTGTGCGTGTGTGTGTGTGTGAGGCTCTTTCTCCAGGCCCTTTACATTTCTGCACCGCATGTCGCATTGGCTCTCTCTGATTGTCTCTATTAGGGTTGAGTGGAGCACTGGGCCATTATACTGCAGACTATTCAACATAAAGGGGCCAAAGGTGTGTGTGTGTGCGTGCGTGTGTGTGCGTGTGGGAGTTTTGTGCATAATATATAATTTCAGCATCGATATCACAATGCACCTCCGCAATAATCGCATTCGCAGGATGTGCAATGTTGAGTCTGGATTATGGTTGATCAGACACACAGTTCAGCACACGTGAGATTTGTGGAGTCACTGCAGAGTTTAACCATGATAAACAAAATATATCATAATAAAGAAGTGCTTTGAAATAGATCTGCACAATATCTCATTTCAGCATCGATATCGGGTTGTGGGGGGTGGATGGGGGTTGAGCGATCGGTAAGTGACGAGCGGGGGGGTGCGATAGGCCAGAGTCACGGTGGCAGGCCAGATTGACTATCAGGCCACCGGGAAATGTGGTGCTCCCTATGGCCTGTCCGCCCCTGCTATACAGTGATATTTTGCATTTAATTATTCAAGCTCTGTGTCTGAATACTATACGCCTCATCAGAAAAGCACTGTTTTTTTTTATTCTCTTTTGAATTTATCTATGCTTGTAATTTGGTTAGTATGTGTTATATGAATAATCCTAATCAATCTAAAACTATGAATTCTTTCCACCCCAAAAAAGCTAGTCATCTGATGAAATTGTATTTATCTGAAAATATATTGCAGAAAAACTACATATCGCAATATTAATTCTTTCCCGTATCCTGCAGCCCTACTTTGTAATGTGCATTTTTTATTTGATGTTTGACGTAATCTGAACTGAAACAAAAAGAGAGGGCGGGGCATACAGTAGCTCCTCCCCTTTTAAAAGGTTGTGTTTTATCACAGCTCTGCCAGTGAGAGTGTTTGAGCTCAAGCGCATCAAATGAAAAGCCAATGAGAAGAAGGGGACGGGGCTTGTCAAACACTAGAGAGCATCTGATTGGTCAGAAGATTTGATGAGAAACTGAAGTATGAGGTGACGTGAAAAAAAACATTGATTCATTTAGGCGGAAGAGACAAACTGCAAACTTTAGATGTTCATATCAGGTTTATATCTCCTAAACATACATTTTGTCAATGTTTTGGAGCACACTAGCTTATAGATATCCTTAAACCTAGACTGAAACTAACATCTAAACCCTAAGATATAACCCTAAGAATAAAACCATACTGGCCAATCAGAAGTCCGCAAAACGGAGATAGCGGCATACAATTTGATGTCAAACAATCGTGCAAAAACTCTTTCACTGACTATCCGACAACACAGTGACTGGAGTTTCTGAAAGTTCAATGTAAGTTTATTTGTATAGTGCTTTTCACAATAATTATCATTCCAAAGCAGCTTCACAAAAGGTGCACAGCATTACATTACAGTCAAAATCAGAAATGTTTTACAAACAGAAGTTTACTGGCAGGCGGTGGGTAGCGCTGTGGCCTCACAGCAAGAAGGTCGCTGCTTCGAGCCTCGGCTGGGTCAGTTGGTGTTTCTGTGTGGAGTTTGCATGTTCTCCCCGTGTTGGTGTGGGTTTCCTCCGGGTGCTCAGGTTTCCCCCACAGTCCAAACACATGCACTATAGGGGAATTGGGTAAGCTAAATTGTCCATAGTGTATGAGTGTGTGTGTAAATAAGAGTGTATGGGTGTTTCCCAGGGTTGATGGGTTGCAGCTGGAAGGGCATTCGCTGCGTATAACATAAGTTGGTTGGTCATTCCGCTGTGGTGACCCCTGATGAATAAAGGGACTAAGCCAAGTGAAAATGAATGAATGAAGTTTACTGGCAGAAGTTTTACAAATATTCGGTTTCAGAAACCTGATCCTGTGTTTGTGTGTGAACAAAGGATCAAACCACATTGAAAAGCTGCAGTTTTGAAAACACCCATGTGCATGTGGACCGTGTAACAGTTCTCAAAAGAACCATTTTTTCTAAAAATTAACCAAATTTTTGGCTGCCGAAAAATCAAATTGCCGAAAAAAATGGCATTTTTGATTTTCTGCCAGTTCAATTCAATTCATCTTTATATCTCTAGCGCTTTTACAATGCAGACTGTGTCAAAGCAGCTTAACATAGAAGTTCTAGAAAATTGAAACGGTGTCAGTCCAGTTTTCAGTTTAAGTTCAGTTTAGTTCAGTTCAGTGTGGTTTAATTTTCACTGCTGAAAGTCCAAACACTGAAGAGCAAATCCATCGATGCCCAGCTCCACAAGTCCCAAACCAAGCAAGCCAGTGGCAACATAAAAGAAAAAAAGACTTACAATATGAGCGAAAAAAGACTATTCTAGTGTAAGACTATGCAGCTTTCATACCGGATGCGGAAAGCACTATGCAATGAAACACATTAATTTCAATGACGGGTTTGTAAAGTGGTGCACATTGTCGACAAGCTTCAAAATAACTCAATATTCTGCTCTGTGGATATTCTGCACATGTGAACGTATACTTGTATACATATCTATGCATTAAATGCATGTGCTCATGGGGAAAAAAGTCTGCTCAAATAATACATCAACAGGACATTTCTATGTAGTGCACTTGTTCATGCTGTTAGCAATAGCGCTACTGTGCTGTCAAGCCAACGCTGGTTAAATTAAGTCTTTCGACTCATTTACTTTGCATAAAATGAGTTTTTTTTATTGCCTTTTTATCAGTATAATTTAAGTGTTAAGTGTTGCCAAATAACTACAATAGTAAATGCTAATTAATACATAATTATTAAATGATAATAAATAATTACTACACAGCATTTTATGTTTTCAGCCAAATGCATCCATATTCTTTTAGTTTTGGCACAGAAATAATCTAATAATTATTTTTCCCTCTCCTGACTAAAGTCTTGTTGTGGATCCCAGTTGTAAGAGCAACAAATAATAACTTGACTTCTAGTTGATGATTTGGAAAAGTGTCAGAAGCTGGATTTTTCCCATGAATCATCTGTTGAACTGCATCCCAATCATCACAAATACTGCAGAAGACCTACTGGAACCCGCATGGACCCAAGATTCTCACAGAAATCAGTCAAGTTTGGTGAAGGAAAATTCATGGTTTGGGGTTACATTCAGTATGGGGGCGTGCGAGAGATCTGCAACATCAACAGCCTGAGGTATCAAGACATTTGTGCTGCCCATTACATTACAAACCACAGGAGAGGGCAAATTCTCCAGCAGGATAGCGCTCCTTCTCATACTTCAGCCTCCACATCAAAGTTCCTGAAAGCAAAGAAGGTCAAGCTGCTCCAGGATTGGCCAGCCCAGTCACCAGACATGAACATTATTGAGCATGTTTGGGGTAAGATGAAGGAGGAGGCATTGAAGATGAATCCAAAGAATCTTGATGAACTCTGGGAGTCCTGCAAGAACGCTTTCTTTGCCATTCCAGATGACTTTATTAATCAGTGATTTGAGTCGCTGCAGAGATGTATGGATGCAGTCCTCCAAGCTCATGGGAGTCAGACATAATATTCATTCTTCTTCCACTGCACCATGACTTTATATTCTATACTGGACATTATTTCTGTTCGGTGACAAGACTTTTGTCTAAGCAAAGTCAGACCTTACTGTCCTAATTAAATCATTCAAAATCAAGGCATGATCATATTTTATTGTGGTAAAATAAGCGTAATCTAGAGGCCTTTGCCTTTCATATAAGGCACTTCTGATACCAAATGATCAACTAGAAGTCAAGTTATTATTTGCTGTTCCTAAAACTTAGATAGGCCACAAGACTTTTGTCAGGTAGTGTATAACTGTGCTTCTCAACTTTTCATGGCCACAGCATTTCAGGATTTCAGGACATTATCATGAGTTTTTCAACAACTAAAAAAGTTTTAAACAAACATAAAAGGAAAAAAATGACATTAAAACTTTAATTATTTACACTTTCACAAACAGCAGCCAATCAGCCGACAAGAATCATTCATATAATTAAGTCTAACAGGAACAGAAATGTTCACAGAAAGTTGTATTAGTGAAAGCTTACAGAAACATGGAAGTAAAGAGTGTGTGAAATTAAAACTATACATTTCTGTCTGTCTGTCTGAGTAGGCACCGCATTTGAGTTTGAACTTACTTTATGAATATAGTTAGAATGAATCATGCGTCACTTCATATCCACTCATAAACCCTCAATCGCAGCCTACCAGTGAAGTGTCCATTGAATAATACACACTTCAAAATCTCAGCAGAGATCTTAGCTCACCTACTATTCTTTAATACTATTAATTTTGGACATTTTGGGCAGCACGGTGGCTCAGTGGTTAGCACTCACAGTCGCCTCAGAGCAAGAAGGTCGCTGGTTCGAGTCCCGGCTGGGTCAGTTGGCATTTCTGTGTGGAGTTTGCATGTTCTCCCTGTGTTGGCGTGGGTTTCCTCTGGGTGCTTCGGTTTCCCCCACAGTCCAAACACATGCGCTATAGGGGAATTGGTGAACTAAATTGGCCATAGTGTATGAGTGTGTGTGTGAATGAGTGTGTATGGGTGTTTCCCAGTACTGGGTTGCGGCTGGAAGGGCATCGGCTGCGTAAAACATATGCTGGACTAAGCTGAAGGGAAAAGAAAGAAATAAATTTTGTTTTTCATATACTATATAGTAGGGAAGTGCACAGTTTCAGATGCAGTAAATGTCTGATTTAATTACACTAACGTAAACCAGAAGATATACACCCCATATATGCATTGCACGACATGTGGCACAATGCATTAAATAAAAACTACCTAGAACCCATTATATATTAAGTTATTTCCTCGACAATAGATGCGCACTGAATGGCTGACAGTAACGAAATCACTAAATGGATGCACAGTTGAATTTATGGCGTACTCCACACTTTCTGTAACAGTCATACGGATTTGGAACCTTTACTTTGATGTGTCTAACGTTAGTATGTTGCAACAACGTTAGAATTTTGCAAATCATATAGTTTTTCAAATACACTCACCGGCCACTTTATTAGGTACACCTTACCAGGTTGGACCCACTTTTTTCTTCAGAACTGCCTTAATCCTTCGTGGCATAGATTCAACAAGGTACTGGAAATATTCCTCAGAGATTTTGCTCCATATTGACATGATAGCATCACGCAGTTGCTGTAGATTTGTCGGCTGCACATCCATGATGCCAATCTCCCGTTCCACCACATCCCAAAGGTGCTCTATTAGATTGAGATCTGGTGACTGTGGAGGCCATTTGAGTACAGTGAACTCATTGTCATGTTCAAGAAACCAGTGTGAGACGCCAACAACCATGCCACATTCAAAGTCACTTAAATCCCCTTTCTTCCCCATTCTGATGCTCGCTTTGACCTGCAGCAGATCGTCTTGACCATGTCTACATGCCTAAATGCATTGAGTTGCTGCCATGTGATTGGCTTTAACGAGCTTTAACGAGCAATTGGACAGGTGTACCTAATAAAGTGGCCAGTGGGTGCCGTTACAATATTTCAGCTAGTCTCGTCATGAATCTTTAGTGTAAATTTGGGAAAAATAAACACCCACCCCAAACATATTCATTCAAACATGTTTGCCTCGCGTTTTTGCCAATGCGCTCTGTGCGCCTGCAGTAGAAATAAAGTCAACTTTGAGCGGAAAAAAACGCGCTACGTCAGTTGCAACTTTTTTCATTGTCCAATCAAATGAAAGCAGGGGCGGAGTTTCCGTTGAGGTGACAGGAGTGTTTGTGTTGACAAAAATAAAGGTTTGTTTTGACATAATATATATGTGTGTGTGATGTATATTTATTAGGTATATGTGATACACACACATACATAGAAATAAAACTGTACAAAACTATTTTGTTACATAGATGTTTCAACTTACATATAATTTGTATCATATACATATATAATTTGTATGTAAATACAAATAACATTTTCTCAAATATATGCATGCGTGTATTTCATTCATTCATTCATTTACCTTCGGCTTAGTCCCTTATTTATCAGGGGTGGCCACAGCGGAATGAACCACCAACTATTCCGGCATATGTTTTACACAGCGGATGCCCTTCCAGCTGCAACCCAGTAAGGGGAAACACACATACACTCTCACATTCACACACAGACTCATACACAATTCATCTATAGCATGTGTTTGGACTGTGAGGGAAACCGGAGCACCCGGAGGAAACCCACACCAACACGGGGAGAACATGCAAACTCTACACTGAAATGCCAACTGGCCAAGCCGGGACTCGAACCAGTGACCTTCTTGCTGTGAGGCCACAGTGCTAACCACTGAGCCGCCATGCCGCATGTGTGTATTTATATATACATAATAAATATACACGGTACACACATATATTATGTCAAAAACTCTAATTTTAAATGTGATTAATCGTGAATAATTTAAGCACAGTACTATTAAAAATGCCTTAGCTGATATGCTCTTTTTCAGGATCAAACCTCAGCTAAACTGCAGACCCGTGAATCCGCCCAGCGGGAGTGATTTGTTCCCTCTGTCATCTCAGTTATTCTCTCCTCCTTTTCCTCTCTGCTCATTTTACAAAACACAGATTGTCTTACAACACTCATCCGTCACACACACAAACCTGTGACGACAAAAGCATTCTGCGCCATATACACCTAAGCATGTGTCTGAGCATCATAAATAGCTCTGAGCGGCTGTACGAATGTCATGCCTATACAGGAACTCAAGAAGCCAAATGCCAAGGGGTAATCAGTCAAAGTCTTTCAGTTAATCTGATCCGAGTGTGTTGTCAAAATATGACCAGCTTCTATAACACACTGTATTTTAAAAGCCACGTTGATGGACATTCTAAGGTGTGCAGTTAATGTCAGCTAAACGCACAGCTAAAGTAGTTCCGGCAGGTTTTGAGCGCAATACAGCTCCATATCACTATTATTTCACAGCTACAACAGTCAAAAATGACATCAAAACACAACAGAAGGCTTTGGAGGAGATGTGGAAGAAACTAGTCCTACAAACAGGAGCAGCTTGAAGATTAAAAAACGACAATTGTCACAAATACAACATCTAAATTATATATTTAATTGTGTTATCAGGTGTGTATTACTGTCTCCGCAACGTTTCCTCGTCAGTTATGTCAGTAAATCAATAATATACTGAAAAGTTGAATAAAATCAGTTCATTTAAATGACATTTTAACAACGTTGAAACTTGAACCACCAATACAGGATACCCTAAACACAAGTAAATTAATAAGTCAACAACTAGACAGTCTTTCAAGGGATAGTTCAACCCAAAAAATACAATTCTGTCATCCTTTACTCACCCTTTGCATATCACAAACTGTTTACATATATATATATATATAGCCTATTTTCAGAGAATGTTGTTGACATCCATAGTAGAAAAAACAAATACTATGGAAGTCAATGTATACCAGTTTCATAATATATAAGAACATATATAGCCAAAACAGAAGGAACACATCATATTGTTTTCATATTTGGGTGAACCATCCCTTTAAAATTAAACACCACCATATACCTAATGTATTATAAAAACAAAAGTGTTTCATAATGAAAGAGTTGTTTTTGTTTATTGTAAACATTCACACCGTACAACAAGCGATTACAGTGTTCGCGCCATTAATAAATAGTGGCGGGTTATCGATGTGCGCTCGATATTATGTCCGCCCTGTTGCTAAGGGAAAACGCAGAAGTAGCTAATTTAATAATCTAAATAATACTACAACACACTATGATGTCGCCTACAAAGAAAATGTGCCACATTATTTCATATATAACATCATACCGAGTAGGCATGGGCCGGTATAAGTTTCTGTCGGTTTGATAACCTTGGATAAAAATACCACGGTTTCACGGTATTGTGATTACTGCTCTAAAATAAGTTCTTTTTAAATGTCTGGGTAAAAAACAAATTCCCCATTGAACACAATTTATTTTATTTTAAGAAATATTTATAATATTTTGGAACAGTAAACATGTCAGGCTAAATAGTTAAAATTTACTTCTGCTCTCTTCATTAGTTTCAAAAACACAGATTTCTTTACAACACATAAAAAACACATTAGAAAAAACCTTACATGTACCTTGGAAACGGTATAACAGAACATTTTAGCGGTATGAAAACCTTAACTTTTCCAAACCGCGGTAAACCTTGAAACCGGTTATCGTCCCATGCCTAATACCGAGAGCGGTTTTGAATTTCAGCTAACTTTTTTCACTAGTTTAGTTTATCCCTCAAATTTGCGTTCTTATGTCACCTATAAATGGGAAACAACAGACAAAAAAGTTAGCAAGAACATTACCACACTCATTCACGACCACATTTCTGTGTTTATTCAAGAAACAAAAGCGAAATACGGAAAGCCGCGTTTTTTTCAGCTGAGGTGATTTAACGGCTTCAGTGCGGATGCGGCGGGTGGGGGCGGGGAGCCGCAAACGGACAAAAAGTACAATATAGCACTGCTATACTGTGTATAACGGCGAATTTTCACGTTATCGAATATAAAACACTCGCGTTTTTAGTTCAAACTGCGCATTTGGTCGCATATGTGTGGCTAAATGTCAATTCAGCATCGGTTGAGGAGCTCTACAGGAGACTCACCTGCAGTCACTGATGCATCACCGCATTGACAGCCCGTGATTCATTCACTCACCTCGCTCATCTTGAACAACTGAGGATGCTGAGTTTATGCTCTTTCTGCGTGACTATTCTCAGCTTTTCTTCTTCTTCTTCTTGTTGGTTGTTTCTAGATGCGAAACGGAGTGATGTGAGGAGAGAAATCCAGCGGCTCCGGGCGACGCGGCGCGAGCAGTGAAGAGCAGTGCGGCGGGTGCGTGTATGTCAGTGTGTGTGTGTATATAACCCCCTCCCTCCCCCACTCGCCCACTCACGCGCACTGAACTGTGAGGACATTGTGTGGTGTAGATATAGACTTATTCAACCAAACACTTGCTGCAAAAAGCGTTTTGGAGCCAATGCAGCAACTAACCTCTGCGCATGTCAAACACACTGAATTGCATATTTTATTAGTGTGCATTTATATAATAAGCTACATGCGCATCATTATTATTATTATTATTATTATT
>CAIGQV010019101.1:784992-798070 GCA_903798115.1 Danio jaintianensis
TCGTCATTAATAGTATCATTATCGTCATCGCTATTATTATTATTATTTTCTTTTTTAGTATTGGTTGAAAATGTGTGGGTTGGAAATCAATCTCCGTCATATTTCCACTTTTAGCACAGCCTGCAGGAAATCCATCACAGTCCAAGTCATTAATTCACGCCATCTTTACAACACTGATTAAATATCTAAATAGTGGGAGACCTAATCATTCAGCCACAGCTTCAAATGCTGGTGTGTGTGTGTGTGGGATTATGAATGCCACATATCCAGATGCTTTAAAATTAAAAACAAATTAATAACATTGCTGATTTAACAATAATCTCAAAATACTATTTTTTTTATTTGGGGGGGGAATATGATTCCAAACCTGCTTTTTGTTTTATTATATTATTTTATTTTATTGTATTTGATCTCAAACATGTTTTCAGCTGCCACTGTAAAGGTTCAAGATTCGATTATGAAGAAACACGGATTTATAGCGCCACCGTCAGGTCGCTATATGGCAGCTCAGGCCGTAGCCAGGGGGGAAGGGGGGAGTGGGGGTTGGGATGTAGTTCGAAAGACCCACCCCTCACTGACAAAAGTCCAGAATTTGTCCCATACATGAGTTCATTTGACCTATTTTGACTACTATGCCATTATAAACAGTGAAAATAACCCATCGAAAATTTATTTGAATACAATTGTTGTTATCCATGAATTTTTAAATGTACTTTATTTTTTACAAGAGAAGCTAGAAAAATTGTGAAGCTCTACATTATTGTTATCATTTTTTAATTATTATTTTTATTCAAATTCCCAAATTCTGACTGAGGAAGGTTGTGTGTGCTGGCCAGTTTGTTATTTATAATTTCCCTTATAAATGACTTTGGGGCAGTCGTGGCCTGGTGGTTAGAGTGTTGGACTCGTGATCCGAAGGTTGCTGGTTCGATACTCGGTACCAGCGGGAATTGGGGGAGGGGGGAGTGAATGACCAGCACTCTCCACCACCCTCAATACCACGACTGAGGTGAGTCCCTTGAGCAAGGCACCGTTCCCCCCAACTGCTCCCCGGGCGCCGCAGCATGGCTGCCCACTGCTCCGGGTGTGTGTTCACGGTATGTGTGTGTTCACTTACTGTGTGTGTGCACTTGGATGGGTTAAATGCAGAGCACATATTCCAAGTATGGGACACCATACTTGGCCACACTTCACTTCACTTCAACAGGCTTGTTTTTAATTCAAGACGGATTCTTTTTTTTTCTTTCTTTTCTGATGATGTATGATGTAATACATCCATTCATTCATTTTCTTTTCGGCTTAGTCCCTTCATCAATCTGGGGTCGCCACAGCGGAATGAACCGCCAACTTATCCAGCATATGTTTTACACAGCGGATGCAACCCATCACTGGGAAATATCCATACACACCCATTCACACTCATACACTACGGACAATTTAGCTTACTCAATTCCCCTATAGCACATGTGTTTGGACTGTGGGGGAAACCGGAGCACCCGGAGAAAACCCACGCCAACACGGGGAGAACATGCAAACTCCACACAGAAACGCCAACTGACCCAGCCGAGGCTCGAACCAGCGACCTTCTTGCTGTGAAGTGAACGTGCTACCCACTGCGCCACCCTGCAGCTCTGATGTAATAAACTAGTATTTTTAAAATAAATATTTTTTTCATATTTTTTTATTCTAAATCTAGGAAATATTTTGGTACATTAAAAGGTGTGGTTATGATGACCATCCGACAAGCTAATCCAGCTAAAAATAGTGCTTTAAATGTATTTAAATCTCATAATTAAATAGAAAATGAGGCGTATAACTGCAAAAAGGTCCACTATTTGACAAAAAAGAACCACCCCGTTCACCAGGCTGGCTACAGGCCTGCAGCTTCAGTTGAGAAGGCCTACAAAGTCTTTTACCTCAGCAGAGATTGCCACAAACATGCAAAAAAAAGCATTTGATTTTAAATAATTACATGTATGAAAATGTAAAAAATGCATACAAAATTTGGCAAGCAGCCATTTGAGGAGGTGCAGCGCATTCTTTCTTTCTTCATTCATTCATTCATTTTCTTTCGGCTTAGTCTCTTTATTAATCTGGGGTCACCACAGCGGAATGAACCACTAACTCATCCAGCATATGTTTTACACAGCAGATGTCCTTCCAGCTGCAACCCATCACTGGGAAACATCCATACACACACATACACTACGGCCAATTTAGTTCACCAATTCCCCTATAGCGCATGTGTTTGGACTGTGGGGGAAACCGGAGCACCCGGAGGAAACCCACGCCAACACGGGGAGAACATGCAAACTCCACACAGAAACGACAACTGACCCAGCCGGGGCTCGAACCAGCGACCTTCTTGCTTTGAGGCTACAGTGAGACACCACTAGGCCACCTTGTCACCAAACAAATGCTAAGGTAAACGCTAGTCATCCAGAAGCGATTCGAACACGCAACCTTCTGATGTGGAGTCAGATGCACTATCATTGTGCCACAAGACCCTTCTTAAGCATTCATTCATTCATTCATTCTTTATTTGAGCTCTCTCGGCCGCCGTACATGTGTATATTAAATATTAAAAATACAGAAGCTGAAAGCAGGTAATAGAAATGCTGCGGGTCCAAACGCCCCCTGCCAGCACACCACTGTTACTGCAAGAACTGCAGGTAAAGCTGAAATCTGCATAATCAATCTAAATATATGGAGACTCATTCAAGTAGACTTTAAGCCCTCATTAAAGCCAGATACTGAGGGAAGAAGCGCGATATGGGCCCGACAATATTAAAATACTATAGTAATTTATAGTAAATAGCCTACTGTAGTGTTTTTGAAGCATTTAATTAATCCGTTGTGGTAATATATCAGGGGTGATCTACAGTTGCTAGTAACACAACAACTAGTTATATAAACAAATGAGTCAATACTGTATAATACTGTATACATAGGGTATAATACACTACCATACACTACTGTAGTAAAAACTAAAGTATACTTTCTTACAGTTTATCAGGTCACTATAGTTAATACTACAGTATGATGTGGACTTCGATAACAAAGTGTTGTTAATAATACTTGAATATACTTGTGATTCAGTTTTGCAATATTGTTTTAAATATATATTTTGCACATTTGACATCTGTAAAAATCCAAACATGAACTTGTATCTTGCATGTCATGCGTGTAATTTGCATATATTTCCATACATCAGATTTCTATTGGGTGTAATGAGGTACAAAGTAATTATTTACTGTAAATAAATTACTTATCCGCTGACAAAGTAAAGCAAGGGGTGACTATACATTGTCACAATCACCCCAAAAAGGCTCCACAGTGCTACTTTAAGGCTGTAAAATCTTTAGAGGTCTATACTATACAACATTATTATCTCTTTGCAGTATCTGAATAATGTCATTTAGGATGTGCTGCAGCTGATTTATCATGAAGGTGTTTAAGCATGCATGTCCTCTTGTGCTCAGCAGAGGACAGCAGAGAGCTGCAGAGAGTTCAAGCTCTTCTCAACGATGTATCACTTCAGTTATGGAAGTAAAAGTCTGTCCAGAAGTGAATATAAAGAGCAGATTTTTTAACAATGTGCCTCTTTTTTGCTTTTGTCCTCTTCATTGTGTGCCAAAGTGGAATGAGGACATTAATCTGTGCTCAAACATTACAGCAAATCAAAGTAAAATATTAGTAAAATATTGCAAATATCAGTCCAGTTATATTATCTGAAATGTGTAGTGGAATAAATTATGATAATACTTGCCATACACAGTGGCGCAGTGGGTAGTGCTGTCGCCTCACAGTAAGAAGGCCGCTGGTTCGAGCCTTGGCTGGGTCAGTTGGCGTTTCTGTGTGGAGTTTGCATGTTCTCCCCGTGTTGGCGTGGGTTTCCTCCGGGTGCTCCGGTTTCCCCCACAGTCCAAACACATGCGCTATAGGTGAATTGGGTAGGCTAAATTGTCCATAGTGTTTGTGTGTGAATGAGAGTGTATAGGTGTTTCCCAGTGATGGGTTGCAGCTGGAAGGGCATCCGCTGTGTAAAACATATGCTGGAATAGTTGGCGGTTCATTCCGCTTTGGCGACCCCTGATTAATAAAGAGACTAAGCGGAAAAGAAAATGAATGAATGAATAGTGCAGTACAAGAAGGTCGCTGGTTCGAGTCCCGGCTGGGCCAGTTTGCATGTTCTCCCCGTGTTGGCGTGGGTTTCCTCCGGGTGCTCTGGTTTCCCCCACAGTCCAAACACATGCGCTATAGGGGAATTGATGAACTAAATTGGCCGTAGTGTATGAGTGTGTGTGTGTGAATGAGTGTGTATGGGTGTTTCCCAGTACTGGGTTGCGGCTGGAAGGGCATCTGCTGTGTAAAACATGTGCTGGATAAGTTGGCGGTTCATTCCGCTGTGGCGACCCCTGATGAATAAAGGGACTAAGCCGAAAAGAAAATGAATGAATGAATGCAAAAAATCCAGAAAGCAAAACATTTTTTTTGTGTATTTTATTTTATTGATTCTTCTCTACTGTTTTTTTTTTCTCAATCCACAATTTCATATTAGTCACTACTTTGTTAGATCAGCGTCTTCTGCCACCAACAGCAGTCGGCTATACTGAAAAGATCAAACCCAAACCGTCTCTCCAGCTCTCCCCGTTCACCAGATAACAGTGATAAATTCACACACTTCTGGCGGTGGAACAGCAATGAGAATAAAAGTGCGTGTCAAACTGTTTGAGCAGCACGTCACTGTTTGGGAATACTTTATGCTTATTTCACAGTGTCAGTATATCTTCACAAAATATTAATAGATTTTTAAGACATCAATGCACACACACACATACAAAACAAACAAACAAACACACAAAACAAAACTATTGCCCTGATCCCTGTACACAGTTAGGCCATCCTAAAAGAGCCATGTATCATCACCACAAATGCAGATGTTTGGCTCCAAGGGGAGCGATGGAGAACAGGTGCCGAGGTTTGATCTCTCGTTAAAAACACAACATCTCTATTTCTATCTGTACAACACTCAAAAGACACATTTTGCTCATGTTTTTTTTTTCATTTGTTTGTTTGCTTAGTTTTTCTTCCATAAAACAAAAAAGAACAATGATAATAATAATAATAATAATAATTATGAGCAGAAGAGCTTGATTTCATCTCATCGGCATCAACGTAACATCATAGAAATTAAAGTAACTTCTAAAAAAAAGGCCTCGGAGCTAGATAGCACGTAAGCTTTCATCGGTGCATACGCTAAAAGGTGAGGAGATGCCACAGCACGCATGAATGAAAGAATGACGCTCGTTTTTTCGACATGGACACGACCACCCCCACATCTGACGTCTCAAGAAAACAGAGGATCAGATACAGAGAACACAGTTTACCGAAGAATACAAAGTGAAACAGTAGGGGCTAAGTGCTTTTGGTGAGCGTACAAAATACTTGAGGAAGTGCTCAGGACAGAAGGCACAGTGGCTTGACTGTTATCTCGAAGGAAAAACCACATCGGGGGCTACCGAACAAACGCATAAGATAATCGATACACAAAACAAGGACACGATAACGCACGTATTAAGGCCAGCCTCTGTCAATCAGGGGACAAAAGTACCACCCACTCGGCGTGTCGAACGATGTGATGGAAATGAGTGTTGGACGAGGAAAGTAGATCATTGTTCGTGTGATGTGCTAATTCCACATCAAAAATGCGACACAATTACATGAAATCAAATTTGGCAAGCAGATCAGTCAGACTGAAGGTGCTGATGCTGGGACATGTCTTGGACACGGTCTCGACGTCGGCTTATAAATACACTAGCAATCGCTGAAGTTTCAAGATCATCAGGCAAGTTTTAACATTGATTGTGTGTCTGAATGATTGATTTTTTTGATTGATTAATTGATTGATTGCTGAATATATAAACACATCATCTAAGGCAGGGATGTCCAAATTCGGTCCTAGAGGGCCAGTGTCCTGGAGAGTTTAGCTCCAACCCTAATCAAACACACCTGAACAAGCTAATCCAGCTCTTACTAGATATACTAGAAACTTCCTGGCAGGTGTGTTGAAGCAACTTGGAGATAAACTCTCCAGGACACAGACCCTCCAGGACCGAGTTTGGACACCCCTGAACTAAGGGAATGTGAATTGTATCTACAGCATTATGAAGAAATGGTTTGGGGAGAAAGACCAAAAGTTTGGTGCGCATGTAAAGGCAAACCAAAAGTAGGGTTCGGGGGGAAAAGAAACTTTGCACAGTGCTCTAAAGACATTCTGAAGCAGTCTTCTTTCATAATTATTATAATACTTATTACTTTTCTCCATATCCGTTTCCATTAACACTTCTTAAAAGGAAAACAATGTTTTTTTTATTCCTCTTTTTGATCTCTTATCTTTACAAAAGCTACATATGTTCTACTGGGATGTCTGAATTTGTTAGTGTGTGTGTGTGTGTGTGTGTGTGTTTCCTTTTTGATATAAAAGAAGTTCTACTCACATTTAAAAAAGAAACGGCAAACTGAATGTTTTAGTAGTAGAGACCCACTTTCCACCCTTTCTCAGATGGTAATATTACAGAGATTTGATGGATATATTGCAGAGTCTCCATTTTCTAGATTGTGATTTCAAACCCTGAAATTTGAACTCTTTTCATAGGAACGGTGGTCTGGATTCCACCAGGGAAAACCTGGCGGTATCTGAAATGTAAACACTTCCATAGGGCCCCTATCAAACGGCCAGCTGTTCCCACATGTAGTGCTCTAGGTTCATTCACTGTTTCATTCACAGCAGATATATTCACACAAACTGCCACCATATTGTCACAGAACTCTACGCTCTAGCACAACTACGCATATATACTGTATATATTCACCGTAACTATATTACTGTGTTGTTGAATCTGCTAAAAACCTTTTACATCAACAGGCACTGAGAGAAATAGCATATAGACGAGGCAGAATCTCTGTTTCATATAATATTTGAAAAAGACCCGTCGGAGCAGACTGGCAGTGTGGGTATCTGGTAATATAATCTTTACTCTGCCCGGTTCTGTTAAGAGGTGATTCACGAGTACCATTTAGTTATCACAGCATTCTGTTCAGAGTCTGGCAGGTGCATGGTAAGAAGTGTGCTCACTCCTTTGGTTTACTGAAGACGTGCTGTTAGGTCAAGTTTACATGGAAGTAGGATGTCCGTTCGATATTCGCTTAGCGTCTCTCTCAGCATTAATGCTGTATATCATAGTGATTAAGAACAGTGTCTCTTTTTTTGCTTTTCCGGCTCCCCAGATTGACATTCCAGGTCCTGGTTGAGATGAGAGCAAGATTCACAGCAAGGAGCAAGGAAATTGTACTTGAAATACAACTTGGCAATTGTGTTCACTGACGAGAAGACAGGAACTAGAGAACAGTGTTCAAAAAGGCCCCGAGACAGACAGGCTTAGACTAGCATACAATACTGGATATCGCTGTGTGATTGAGTTCCTTTGTGTGTGTGTGTGTGTGTAGAGGTAATCGATCGCTAACCAATGGGGTCTAGGAGGGTATGTGAAGGGATTGAACACTGATCTGCTAACTGATTACATGCTGTACAGTATGTTAGCATAGCGACTGGTCTGCCCTTGGTTTGGGGGATGCAACAGACAACTATTTCCCAAATATTCCTCCCCTCCCTCTACCTCCAAACTCATCCAGGGCTCTCTTTAGATGCTATTCCCCCAAGACACCTTCCTCCTCCTTAGGCAAATCATCATCTGGGAGGTCTGATGAAACTGACTGAGCCCTTCTGCCCTGATTCTGGGGAACATTTGCAAAGCTGCCATTTGCTTCTAGGTCATTCTCCTCCTCATCGATCTCCTCGTCTTCCTCATCCACATGCTCGCTCATTTGAGGCCTCTTTTTTCTGCTTCTGAAACTTCCCATAGCTCCAGGTGCCAGCTCAAAGTTGTCCTCTGTTTCCCTGTTTTCCGGACTGACTCCATTCTCAACTCTTGCCTTGGCCGAGACCCAATCTTCAGGAGATGCTACTCCATCCTCTACACCGAGGAACTTCCACAAAGCCAGGGGATCCCGATCTGGCCTGACCAATTTTTGAGAATGATTGTTGGAACTGATAGGTGCACCCCTCTTGCGCCGAGACTTGCTGGTGTGATTAACTTGTAGGTGCATGGCCATCAGTTCCACTGAAGAGGTTCGGAAGGGACAGAACACACATTGATTGAGGATGTCATTCCCTCCTTTAGAGCCACTTGAAGGTCCACTTCCAGACTGGCTCACTCCTCCTTCATCTTGTAAAGGGCGACGGGAAAGGTCCAGAGGTTCGAAGCCTCCTTCCTGGGATGTCATCTTGTCCTGAAAACCATTCGCTGACACCATGCGGCTCGTAATAAGGGGTTTTCGTCTAGATACTTTGGGCGCTTTGGGAAGTGTTACCTCCCCAATCCAACTTTGCTCTAGACCACTAGGTAGGAGTGCACCCATCATCCCTGACAGACCACGATACTGACTTTCCAGGTCTCCCTCTCTTTGATGTGCAGATGCAGAAGAGCTCTCCTTCTTCTCTGATAGGCCTATAGTCCAAGACTGTGTGTGCCTTGAAGAAGGAGCCTCTCCAGGAACCCTCCCAAAAGAAGACTGCTGGGACATGGAAGGGAGACGGCGTTTTTTGGCACCTTCACGAGGAGACCCGGTCAGAGATGGTAGGCTAGGTGATGGGGAGTTTGGGGAGGTTGCCATAGCATTCCTTTGCTCACGATGATGACGTTGAAGGTGGTACTTTAGAGAGCCAGACTGGGTACCAGCATAATCACAGTGGGGGCATTTGTATGGCCTCTCGCCTAAAACAAGGAATAAAACACTTTTGTTAAATAGATCAAAAAACTTTAATTTTATACTTTAACAACAGAAATTTGTCTAAGAATAACACTGCTTGATAAAGGAGTAAGCCATGATTAGGTACAAAGTATGTGCGTGATATAAGTGCAATTGCACACAGTAACAGATAGATGGCAGTGCTTGTCATCATGTGTAAGATCAGGTACAGTCCCCAGTGCATTACTGTAAAATTAGGACATTCCATCTCTCATCAACCATGAGAACACACCATTCCCTCTTTTTGGAGAAGACATTTTGTGGAAGAACCTAATAACCAGAAGATGGTTTCAATTAAACTAAATCAGGAAAGTGATCACATAGGGGTATAAAAAAATATAATAATTATGAACAACACACATGAATAACCACGAACACAATAATCATTATTAACCATTAAAATGGTTTACCTAAATAATGTAGGACATTCATGTAAAATAAAATAATGCAAATGTTAAATATTTTAGCATAAAAAGAGGCATTTCATCTTTGCAGGTTAGAGCTTGGTGCCTATATTGTATTTTGCTACAAATATCATCCACACAGCACACCAAATTAAAAACAAATATTAATTATGAATATGTAGCTTTTGATTATTACTGTTACACAGTAAGGCCAATAAATACTGTAAATACATATAAATAATGTTAATTTTATTTTAATGTTTTAGTGTCTTTAAAATAATTCTGTTTGACAGGTTTTTACACTTGTCCCTGAAAACCAATTTAATACTTCCTGAGGTATGTATGCCACTGGGATGGAAATCACAGATCTACTATAAATGTAAGCCTCACCTGTGTGTACTCGAAGGTGCACTTTAAGGTGATGGGAAGACCGGAAGGCTTTTCCACAGTAGGGGCAATCTTTCATCCCTGTTCCACGAACACGCTCTCTTGGAGATGAAGATGAAGGGGATGATCCCCTCAGACCATTCTGACCTTGAATAAGATAATGTATAATGAAGAAAAGCAACAGCTCTGAAAAGATTTAACTATTTCTGAAAACAATCCTGATTAAAGCACAGGGAGGATACACTCAAAAACTAACAGCAGTGAATTCATAAAAAAAAAAACTTGTATTTATTCAATATCTTGCAGTGTAACAGCCCATGGTAGATAGTAACAAATAAGAAATACTGTCCTGATAACGTCATCTGTTTTTGATTATTAAGTTGATCCTTACCAGAATGATGTGATATGACAGAATGGAAGCTCCCAGCTGCCCCGACTCCTGATGGTAGCTGCTTTCCCTCCTGCCTGCCTTCATTTTCACTAGTTCTCTGTCCTCCTCCTGCTCCGCCTGTTGCCTGAGTTCCACTGACTCTGTTTATAATGTCCTCTTCCCTAGACATGCCCCCTCTGGCACTTTGACCTTTCTGTGTTTTCTGGACATGGACATGGGCATGAGCAACCACCTGCTGGAGGCTTCTGAACAGCTTGCCACAATCTGGACACTCCCAAGGTGCACTGGATCCATCCAGTTCTTCTCTAGAACCCAGTCCACCGAGATAGGCCCTCATATTCTTGGCTTCCCCAGCGACTGTTGCTCGTGAGGAAAGATGCTGATGGAGTGAATGGGATCGCTGCTGTTGTTGCTGTTGGTTGTGCTGTGCAGCCACCAGACTGCGGGCAACCAGCTGCCACATGGCTGCCTGGTCTGCTCCGTCTGCTGAGTCACCTCTCCGTCCTCCTCCATTACCCATTTCTGCAACCTGTGCCACTGCCTGAAGGCGCTCCATGCAACTTCCATTGCTGCTATCTTTGGGTAAGCCCAGATAGCCCAATATAGTGGATTTGCTTGAGCCTGCACCAGCATCTGACCTCTCTGTGCGACTTCCTGACCCACCACCACCACCTGCCATGCTGCGAGCCAGGAGCAAGTTAGAATAAAGAGCCCCCAGCACTTGTGAGCTTGCATGACCTTTGGACTGATCAGCTCCAGCTGGACCCAGATTTCCCAATCCAGCTTTAAGGCCCAGCTTGTTGAGATGCACCTTCATATGGTTTTTGAGAAACCATGGTTCCTTGAAGCCACGGCCACACACCTGGCACTTGTGATCCAATGAGTCCTTGTGCTTCCTCATGTGCCCTTTTAAAAACCAGGACTGTGTAAAACGCTGCCCGCATGTCTCGCATCGGAAAGCTGGAATAACAGACATTTGTGGGACAGGAGTTTCTGGTAGTGCTTTTACAGGGTGAGAGGGAAAAACTGTTTCAGCAGGAGGATCTTCAGGTGGGTGGCTCTCCTGCAGATGGGCAGCCAGTCTTTCCTCCTGACTGGCAGAGAAGGGACACATTGTACATTTATAGGGGTTGTGGAGAATCCGCACATGACGTGCCAACTCTGAAGCAGTACGGAACTTTCCCTTACAAGCATGACACCGAAAGGCAGGAGCAGCAGTGGAGGGGGTGTTGTCTTCCATGTGGGCATGGCCAAGGGGAGAGAAGGAGGTTGAGATTGGCGCTTCCTCTGTTAACGGTGGAGACAGGGCTGTGGTTCCTTCAAAGAGTAACTGAGGGCTGCTAGCAGTTTGAAGAGGTTCCTCTGGGACCATGTCTTCATTCATACTCTTTTGAAATGACCCAGATAATGGATTCTGGATTATGCTGTTGCTCTCATGGTTCTGCTGCAGTTTGGAGTGTGTTGTTCGGTAGGGAGCTGAAGCCCGTCGCTCTCTGTCCAAACTGTGTGCTCGAGCATGCAGAGAAAGAATACTTTGAAAGCGGAATCTCTTTCCACACACATGACAAGGGAACCTTAGGCCAGGCCCAGAGCTAGTGCCTCCAGTAACAGCCATGCTCTCATTGTTGAAAAGCTGAAGATCCAACTCATCATCGCAGGTGGCACTTTGACCAGAGGAGATCGCCTTCTCGAGAGCTCCAAAACCTGGGAATGGTGCTAGTGGTGTGGCTGGAGGGCTGCTCTCTGATGAGGGACTGCCAAGTTCCAGTTCTCCCGGAAACAGCGCCACCGCTGGAGTGGGTGATGGGGGTGTTGACAATTCCTCATCCTCTTCCTCCTCATCTTGAAGGCTGGCCTCAGGAAGGGGGCAGGGTGAGACTGGGGCATAGAGTTCAGTTTGAGGGCTAGAAGGGGTGGATTGAGGACTCTGGGGAAGAAATTGGGGACTGTGGTCCAGGGATGGCATGGAGGGAGGAGACATTGGGGGCTCACAGGAAAGAGCCAGCATACATTCTGGTGGGGAATCCATATTCTAAGAGAGAAAGGACAGAAAATAATTATTAGATAGCTAGCTAGCTAGCTAGCTAGATAAATAGATAGATAGATAGATGGATGGATGAATAGATCTCTCACCGCTGATGTGTCTATGCCATGCTTCACTTCCTTGCATTAAAGAGGGTGTGTTCTTATGATAGCAATCTGCCTGTCCACCTCCAACAGTCCCCTGTCAAGTACAAAACAGAATAAAAAATTAGCATACACATGCTTGTTCCTGTGTACGGGTCTAAGGGCAGAGCAGGACACGGACTGTCCCAAACAGGATGGGCGCGAGATGTTTGGACTTCCCCACACACCCTTCCTGCACAGTGTACAGTAGCCGCTTAAATCAGAACAAAAATATATACACATACCTTAAAATACAGACAGAGATACAACCACTCTCAGCCCCTCCACTCCCTAAGCTACTCGTACAAACACACAATGCACTGACAGAATTGAACAACCACATAAAGGCACACATGCATGCATTGCATAAGTCTGAGGCGAGCAGGCCCAGACACAGTTTAGAAAAAAAAGCCACCTGCCTCTTTCATAAATAAGAGAAAATGAATATCATTGATGATTACAGCAAGGCAATCTGCTAAACATCTGTGAGGGCGTCTGTATGCCTGGCTATGTGTCACTATGCTTGCTTGTGTGGGTGAAGTTTCTTTTTTCAGTATTTACCTCCGTGAACAGACTGAACTGTACGTCTGTGTCTGAGTTAGGATTTATGTACACAATCAAGTGTTTGTGTGTGTATTAGCATGTGTGTGTGTGAGAGAGAGAGAGTGTGTGTTAGCATGTGTATCTGTGACACAAGACTTGGATGAAATGGTGGCTAACAGAGCCAGTTGACATTTTAGCTCAGCCGTGACTCACAAGGATATCACACTATATCAATCACACTGCCCCCTTCTGCTCGTCTTTTCTTTCTTTCTTTCTTTCTTTCTTTCTTTCTTTCTTTCTTTCTTTCTTTCTTTCT
>CAIGQV010019101.1:800362-810738 GCA_903798115.1 Danio jaintianensis
GTAGTTTTCTACAACTATAGAGTATATTATACTACAATACACCACAGTTTACTGTAGTAAAAACTAAAATATGGTTCAAAAACACTATAGTAATTACTATTTAGTACTTTTAATGTGGGATGCAAAGGTAGCTGGAAATGCATGTGTAGATACATGAAGACTACATTTACACTACTCTAGAATCTATGCTGTGATATGTATGCCTGACCAGTGTAAGAAAACACAACACACACCGCTCCTGAACTATACTACTGTAGTTATGGTTGTCAAGTACTCACTCAAGCCACTAGAATGAATACAGAATACACATGAACACGCATGACCTCACCGCTTTCACAAAATCACATTTCTTTCCCCAAAACTTAAACTTCCAAATCAAAGTTCAGTTTGAGGCCCGCAAAATGCCAGTCACATAACATAATGGCCAAAATGCATACAAAATATTTTAGTGGTAAACTGTTACCCTTTAAAGAGACAGTTGACCCAAAACTGACGAGTCTGTCATTTTTTACACACCCTTAACTTCTTCTGTTCAACACAAAATATATTTTGATGAAAGCTGGAAACCTGTAACCATTGACTTCCATCATATTAGTTTTTTTCTGCTATGGATGTCAAAGTTTACTGGTTTTCAGCTTTCTTTTGGTTTTCAACAGAATAAAGACAGTCATAACAATTTGAAACAACTTGAGGGTGTGTAAATACTGAGTACATTTTCATTTTTGGGTGAACTATCCTTTTAAAAAAGGCATCGTAACCAGCTGGTTGACATTTGGTCCATAGGTTATCATTAAAACTGGTGTCAGTAACACAGTTTAAAGGTGTACTATGCAACTTCACCACTTGTATTCACAACAAACAAAGGCCTATTTTGATGACTGTGTTATTGTGATATTCATTCATTTTCTTTTCTATCTTAGTCCCTTTATTCATCAGGGGTCACCACGGCGGAATGAACCGCCAACTTATCCAGCATATGTTTTACACAGCGGATGCCCTTCCAGCTGCAACCTAACACTGGGAAACACCCATACACACTCATTCACACACATACACCACAGACAATTTAGCTTATTCAATTCCCCTATAGCGCATGTGTTTGGACTGTGGGGGAATCCGAAGCACCCGGAGGAAACCCACGCCAACACGGGGAGAACATGATCCACACAGAAATGCCAACTGACCCAGCTGGGGGTCGAACCAGCGACCTTCTTGCTGTGAGGCGATCGTGTTACCCACACCCTTATTGTGATATTGTTACTGTGATATTTTGATGAGTGTGGAATCATGGGAGTTGTAGTCTTCATCATCCTACAAGACTCCTGCAGAAATCATGTCGATGATGAGTAAAGTATTCAACACTTACTATTATGGTATTATTGCTGATGACGACACGAAAGCAGCAGAGCTTTTATTATGCCACAATCCAGCGCTTCCGGTTCTTCAACTCGTGATCACGTCGAAAAGAAGCAGTGCTGTTTTATCAGACTAAATATATTTTAGGCTTCTGTGTAGTCTAATAAAACACACAACATATTAAAGCCTCGCTGCTGTTTCTAGAAAACCAAACCAGAAATCAACAGCGTGTGACGTCATTAGCATAAACACACACACTCCATCTCACTAGTTAAAACTGATGCTTTCTCTCAATTTTAACATTCATCCAAACATTTCGGATACATTTGGGAGTGCATAAGTCAGCAAAACACTGCACTAGTGGTTTTTGCATAGTTTAATTTGAAAAAATCTTATATATTGTGCATTTAACCAAAGATATTTGTCAAGAAAAGTGTCTTTCAGACTGCAAGTTAAAGGGTAAATATGTCATATAGGTGACTGTAATTTACCTCAAAATGAATTGGTAATATCTCGCACTTTATCAACATACGTTAGGGATAACGCACATCCAGAAGGTTGTTATCGCAGAATAAAGTCTGACAGGCTTATAAGATGTTATTTATATGCACTGTTGTATAAGACTGAAGGGTTTATTCTGTGAAAACAACCATCCTTTATGTACTTTATCCTGCTTATTACATATCTACAGGCCACAAAACAAACAAATTAGACACAAATCTTTGTTCTGAGCCATAATAGCGTACTGAATCTTTAATTAAAGGCAAAGCTGACAGAAATGAAAACAGCAGAGTGGGGTATACACTAACCTACGCATTATTCAGACACAAGATGGCGCCAAAACAGTCAAAGACAGCAGCGTTACAGACAAGCATATACATATATTAACGTGAATGTATTCACTGTTGGTTAAGATGATTCAATGTTCCCAGATGAGTCTGTGTTATTCAGCGGTTGTTATCTGGGAATAATGTAACTTGGTATGTCACAATTGTCCAATCAGAATCAAGTATTCCAGACAGCAGTATAATAAGAGCCTAATATATATGCGATATAATCATAATTAATGGAGAAAATGAGCTCTAATTTAGGAGCAATCATCCCATTAGCTACAGTATGTTTTTAAAAATGATAATATATAATATCTTATAAAACATTCGCGAATAAAGCAGCGTCTATCCAATGAGTCAATGAGAACAAAATCATCACTTTCTAAATAAACTGGAGCAAATATTCATCAGAGAAGTGTAGTTTGATGTGTGCCTCTGTGGTGTTTGTTCTCCTTTAATAAATGAGCTGTGCCTCAGAAGACGAAGACGAAACACAATGAACGCTGTGAATGCGGTGGCGTGAGCGCAGACAGATGCTCAAGACAGTTCTGGAGGGAATAATAATAGAAGAAGAATAATACTGAAGCACTGTGATGACGGACGGCTGAGCCCTTTTACAATCAGCAGAACAACGTTTCAGATCTTTTACAATGGAAAGCTGGAAACTCCATTCATGCAAAGTCCCTGAAACACACATTTGTTAATCAAAATCACACGACTTTTTCGATCTGGAATTGATTTGTGTTTCCATCGTATTTTATGCAAAATAATTAGTATCCAGTACTCTACTCAACTATGCACATATGTTTTTATGCTCAAATTCTAATTTTATGCGCATCTTAGCACTTAATCCAAACCCAAAATTAGGTGGATTCCATAGTATTTGTTTTCAACAGAATAAATAAACTTGTTTTGTGAGCAAATGTTAGTAAAAAAGTGAGTAAATGTTCATTTTTTGGGTGAACTGTCCCTTTAAAATCATGCTTCATGAGGTGAAAGACTGTACATAAACAAGCTTTGTTGATTTAAAAGAAGCCAATTAAATTAAAAATAAAATTCACTAATATATATATATATATATATATAAATAAGCATTTTTTAATGAATGAGCTGCATATTTTCAAAACATTTTATGCACATCTTGGTATTTCCAACATAATTCCTTACATTTACATAGGATTTGCATAGGATTTACACTGGATACTGAAATCACTTTACACATTTTTGGGGGGGATCTCCTCATCCACCACCAGTGTGCAGCATCCACCTGGATGACGCGACGGCAGCCATATTGCGCCAGACCGCACACCACACACCAGCTGATTAGTGGAGAGGAGACAGAGTGATGAAGCCAATTATGATATGGGTACGGTTAGGAGGCCATGATGGACAGAGACCAGGATGGGCAAATTTGGCCAGGATGCCGGGGTTAAACCCCTACTCTTTTTCGAAGGACATCCTGGGATTTTTAATGACCACAGAGAGTCAGGACCTCGGTTTAACGTCTCATCCGAAAGACGGCGCTCACTGATCAGTATAGAGTCCCCATCAATATACTGGGGCGTTAGGACCCACACAGACCGCAGGTTGAGCGCCCCCTGCAGGTCTCAATATGCATTTTTTCTTATATAATATTCCAAGGGCTGCACGGTGGCGCAGTGGGTAGCACGTTCGCCTCACAGCAAGAAGGTCGCTGGTTCGAGCCTCGGCTGGGTCAGTTGGCGTTTCTGTGTGGAGTTTGCATGTTCTTCCCGTGTTGGCGTGGGTTTCCTCCGGGTGCTCCGGTTTCCCCCACAAATCCAAACACATGCGCTACCTGCAGGGGGCGCTCAACCTGCGGTCTGTGTGGGTCCTAACGCCCCAGTATATTGATGGGTACGCTAAAATTGTCCGTAGTGTATGTATGTGAATGAGTGTGTGTGTGGATGTTTCCCAGTGATGGGTTGCAGCTGGAAGGGCGTAAAACATATGCTGGATGCTGGAAGTTGCCGGTTCATTCCGCTGTGGCGACCCCAGAATAATAAAGGGACTAAGCCGAAAAGAAAATGAATGAATGAATGAATGAATAATATTCCAAAATTAGGTGGACGGAAACATACTGATGGTCTTAAAAATGAACAATGTTCACTCAGAATGGGTTTGCTTTTGTTTTAGCATGAACTGAACGTCTGATCTCCACCAGTGAAATAAGCTCAAGGGTTTTCTCAATGTGCAACAAGTGCACTGAAAGTCCATTTCAGGCACAGAGAAGATCTCAAACACAGCTTATTTACAGTCCAGCACCACTGAACATGAACTCAGCTTAGTGATGCTTAATCTATTTACAGTGTGGTATGTAGAAAATGCTCCATCACGCCACTTAAAGGGACAGTTCACTCAAAACTCAAACTTCTGTCATCATTTACTCTCCTTCAAGTGCTTCTTTCTTCTGTTGAACACAAAAGAAGATGCTGGTGGCCACTGAGTCTATAATATTAGTTTTTTCTACTATGGATATAAATAGTTAGCAGTTTCCAGATTTAGAGTTTAACAGAATAAAGAAAATTTGAAGTAAAAAGTGAGTACATATTCATTTTTTGGGTGAACTGTCCCTTTAAAACTGCCCTTCATGTGGTGGTAAACTGTACATAATCAAGCTTTGTTGATTAAAAAAAGAGCAGTGAAATTAAACAACCAAATTTCACTACACAAATAGGCAGTATTTAATAAATAAGCTGGATATTTTAACTCTTTTATAATGCATGTTTGTAGTTTGATCAGCGCCATCTACTTTAACCCATATACAAATCTGATATATGGCAATAATATATGCATATACGCAAATTACATGTGACCCTGGACCATAAAATGTAAGTTACATCACCTAAAATCTGAAGAAATAAGCTTTCATTGATGTGTTTATGACAGTATTTGGCTGAGATACAACTAATGTGAATGCCTGAAATCTGAGGGTTAAAAGAAATGTAAATAATAATAAGATCTCCTTTAAAGTGGCTAAATAAAGTGCATAGCAATGCATATTACCAATCAAATATTGAGTCTTGATATATTTACAGTCGGAGATTTACTAAATATATCCATAAACATGATCTTTATTTAATATTATAATGATTTTTGGCATGCAAGAAAATCAATAATGTTTACTCATACGATATATTTTTAGCTGTTGCTGAAAGTGTATCCGTGAAACATAAGATGGCTTTTGTGGTCCAGGTCAAATACGACACACAAGCTCATGTTTGGGTATCACAGATATAATATACATGTCATATATGCAATATATATTTCAAAATATTGCAAAAATGGCTTTTTTTTAACCATCATAATTACAAATATGCATGAAATATGAAATATATGAGCTAGAGACAGAGTGTTCAGCATAAATAAGCACACCCCTTTTTGAAAATTTATATTTTTATCAAATTCTCAGTGAACATAGACAATATTTTTGGTGCATATAAACAAAACAGCTTTATTAAACAGTTATATCTGCTAAAACAAGAGTTTGGTCACTAAACACCTTTAGAAATAGAGAGATTACGCAAAAAAACCCTACAAATTTAAAGTAAATTTTATGATTCTATTGATTTTTATTGTTTATTAAAATGTTATTAAAAATGTTCCCTCAACAATATTAATTTGGGTGTAATTTTTGGACTGTGATCTTCAGTTTTTTTGTTAGATTACTTCATCAGTTTTGTCTTTAGTACTGATTAATCTAATGTATATGCACACATATATTATTTCTAAAGCATCCTATAGAAAATATGAATGTAAGAGAGAGATCTGTGAGGGCTGAACTCATTTATGCTGAGCACTATATAATATATAAGTTCATATATTTGCAGATTTCCATATGGGAAACTTTTAAACATGTTATTGCTTCCACAGAGCTGTCTTTATGCATACTGAGTCTATTTAGTCTCTCATTCTACATGCTCAAATATATATATAAATATATATATATATATATATATATATATATATATATATACATATGATATAAGTTCATATATTTCCAACTTTTAAAACCTGTTGTTGCGTCCACAGAACTGTCATAGCCCATACCATACCATATTCTGTCATACTGAGTCTATTTCATTCTATATTAGTGATATAACACATACTATAAGTTCATATATTTCCAGATTTCCATATGGGAAACCTTTAAACCTGTCTTTATGCACACTCAGCCTATATATATATATATATACACACACTAGTTCTATCACATATAATATATACTTCCAGATATCCATACTTTTAAACCTGTTGTTGCTTTCATAGATCTGTCATGGCCATATTCTGACATACTGAGTCTATTTGGACTCTCATTCTATATGTTCAAATATATTAGTGATATAACATATAATATAAGTTCATATATTTGCAGATTTCCATATGGGAATCTTTAAAACCTGTTGTTGCTTTCACAGAACTGTCTTTATGCATACTAAGTATATTTAGTCTCTCATTCTACATGTTCAAATATATATACATATAATATAAGTTCATATATTTCCATATGAGAAGCTTTTAAACATGTTTTTGCTTCCACAGAGCTGTCTTTATGCATACTGAGTCTATTTTGACTCATTCTATATGTCCATATATATATATATATATATATATATAACATATAATATATATATATATATATATATCTCCAGATATCCATAGCCTACTTTAAACCTGTTGTTGCTTTCATAGAGCTGCCTTTATGCATACTAAAAGTCTATTTTGATTCTCATTCTACATGTTCAAACATATATACATATAATAGGCTGTAAGTGCATATATTTGCAGATTTCCATATGGAAGAACATTTAAACCTGCTGTTTCTTCCACAGAGCTGTCTGCATGCACACTGAGTCTACTTAGTCTCTTCTTCAACTTGAGGAACTCCTACAAGTATGCACTCGAGCCACTTATTTAACAGTATTTAAAGTGACTGCAAAATCCGGATGTGCTGTCCGAAGAAGGAGAGCAGATTGTAAAAGTTGTTTACAGGGCCTGTGTGTGTCAGTTCAGGAGGGCTGGTCTGATTCCGTCACCCCGCACAGATTATGATTATTACAACAACAACAACAACAACAGCAGCCTTTATATGTCAGAGTCGCAAATCCGAGCAGTGCAGCGTTAAATAAGGCGAAAGCGCGCAGCCTTTGCGATGCATTTCGCGTTGGTTAAAGTTTGCGCGTTTCTTCAGGATGACCCGTCCGTCCGCGGAGAGGAATTTCCTCGCGTGATGTGCGTCAGTAACGCGCAACCATTTTCAGTCGCCTTCCTTCTCTCTCGCGGCCATCTCAATTAAAAAGCCACATTAATGAAATAAATAAATGCTCACAAACAAATGTGCGCGCGACACGTCCTCTCTCGCCGACATGAATCGCGCACGAGCATTAAAATCGCGATTTGCTGATTATTTCCTGACAGTGGCACGCAAATGCAGATTTTTTTAGGACGGGATGTTGCGCGCTCCATTTTCTTCCTGATTTTCTTTCAACAAAAGATAAAGGGAGGGGAAAAGGACAAGCGATCAGGGTGCAGCTGAAAAGTGCCATCATGGGGCTTCATCTCGAAATCCGCTGCCAATCTCAGCAGTCGAGAACATACAATTAAATAAATAAAAGCACCGCCGATCCACGGGGGGAAACTTTAGGATTTTAAGATGTTAGTAGCCTATCGTTAGCACTGCTGCAGGTTTTTGCGCTGTGGAGTTTGGGCAGAGATGAGGAGCGCGCATCTGCGAGGTGACGTTAGGACATGCAGAGCTCCAGCACATTCACTGTGATGAACACAAAAGCTTCCCATCAAAGCTGCAAAGTGATTATTTATGTAGAAACACGCATTGCCTATGCAGTGTGTTCAATCGGGTAATGCATCGAATTTTCTCCTAAACTAAAAAGTAAGCTTCGCATAAAGTGTAAAACTTCTTCTTCTTCTTCTCGCTGTAGATGAGAAATGAACACTTGGGGTTTTTTTTACCAACTGCAAAGAAAGTTAAACATTTACAAGCACCCTGTCATCACTTCAGTGCACTTTCCCACTCTTGAGGCTGTGGAAATATTCAAGGGCCCTAAAGATGAAAGTTGCATTTTCATGCTTGAGTCTCGCATCTCTTTCAGGACACACACACACACACACACACACACACACACACACACACACACACAGACACACACTCGCTCGCGCGCTCACACACACACACACACACCGGCAACATACACGGCACGAGACAAAAGTGAGGAAGTGTGTATGTGCCAGAACACGTATGATGTGCATAACGGACACACACCAATCATCAATACGTGTGAATACGCGCGCGTGTATGTGTGTAGCAAACGCGACGTATATTCCCTATCAATGGCTTTCCAATCCCCGGATCAGCTCCCCCCCAAAAAAGTCGTCGTCGGATATTTGTTGTTTGTGAAAACGCCAACAATCGCTCCGAAACTGCGCCCGCGCGCGCGCACACACCATCAGCAAATCAGCAAAAACGTTCAAAAAGAGCAGATTAGGTCAGTTATTTGAAATGAATCGGATATTTTGTGATGAAAGTAAGGCTGAATGTACTTACGGGAGAGGCGGCGAGGAGATTAATGACAACACACGTCATGATTACGTTTCACTTGAATTAAATACATTACGAGTTAGGGAAAAAAAGGGAAATCGGGGGTAGTTGTATACAAGCATACGCCGATGCCCCCCTCCCTTCTGCCCTCTCTATCTTCTCCTCCTCCTCCCTCTTTCCTCACACGTCTCTCTCTCTCTCTCTTTTCTCAAAGATCCATTTATTGTGCAGTCGTGAGTGAGTGAGTGAATGAGCGAGAGGCGGAGGCTGTAGATTGCAAATGTAATTATAATCTCGCAGGCTCCATTTTAAAGCGATCTATAGATTTGCGGGATAGTCTCTCAATCTCTGACTCGAGCATTCGCTGTCAAACTGCTTTTAAAAGTGTGCAGATGGTCAGGGTTTCCGCGTAACTTCAGGAAAAGAGTGTTTAGTTGTGGAGAAACTCGCGCTCCACGTGGATCTGCGCAGGTGCGCCTCGCCATCCGCGCACACACTTCTGCTGTGTCTGATTTAGGCCTCAGTAAACCCCTCTATCTGCTGTTCAGCACGTTTCTTATCTTAAGTAAAAAAGATCCGATGCATTTGCAGTCTTCTGCTGTTAAACACTAAATAACAATATGAGTCCACATTTATATATACATTTGTTTATTCATTAACCACAGTGGAATATATGTGTGTGTGTGTGTGTGTGTGTGTGTGTGTGTGTGTGTGTGTGTGTTAATATGCTACTATATATTATCTGTGATTAATGAATAAACAAATTCCACCACCTTTTCAGTTCAGCATCCCCTTTCTATTAAAAATAGATTGGATTACTGATGCAGTTTTAGCACACAACAACAATAATATTGTTATTATTATTAATATGATAGATAATAGCTCAATATATGGTAATAATGTGTTACTCATGCTGTTTACCCTCTTTTACCCTGAGATAAGGAAACACATGAAAATGTAACCATCTATGATTTAGGGCTATAAGAGACTTTGTATGTAGGAATCATGGAGAAAGGAAAGGTTTCTGTGTTCATTCATTAAGAATTTATCTGCAAAACTAAAATAATGAACACAGTTTTAACACATTTAACAATCTGCATTTTGCTCGCTTCTCATACACAACAGCATGCACATGTCATTGTTTACTGTTCGCCCGCTGTTTACCTGACAGAATATATGAATTAATAAAGAATACATTGAACTGTTATGCTTGTGTTCCTTTTTTTCTGGGGTGTTTTAGTCTGGGTCAGGGGTCATCTTTTAGGATGTTTTTGTCTGGGTCAGTGGTCATGTTCAGGGGTCCTTTTTGTCTGGGTCAGGGGTCATGTTCAGGGGTCGTTTTGTCTGGGTCATGTTTTGGGGATGTTTTTGTCTGGGTCAGTGGTCATGCTCACGAGTCTTTTTGTCTGGGTCAGGGGTCATGTTCGGGGGTGTTTTTCTCTGGGTCAGTGTTCATGATCGGGGGTCTTTTTGTCTGGGTCAGGGGTCATGTTCAGGGATGTTTTTGTCTGGGTCAGGGGTCATGTTCAGGGGTCTTTTTTGTCTGGGTCAGTGGTGATGTTCTGGGGTCTTTTTGTCTGGGTCAGGGGTGATGTACGGGGGTGTTTTTGTCTGGG
>CAIGQV010019101.1:842152-873419 GCA_903798115.1 Danio jaintianensis
TAATCCCAATGCATAGACAATAGAAATGTATAATAATTATAAAAAATTATGTAAATCTAATTAGAAACTTGTTTGGTGAAAAAAAAGTCAAAGTCTCTCATATAACATACCGTATCTACTAAAAGACAGCATAAATTACTTTACAAACTGTATTGTTCATAAACCATATAAACATTTGCATATTATTTAGTGATATTACTGAAATTAACATTAAAACTAATACATATTTACACACATTTACATAATTAAAGGGATAGTTCACCCAAAAATGAACATTTGGTCATCATTTACTCAACCTTCAGTTGTCACAAACCTTTATGGGTTTCTTTTTTATGTCAAACACAAAAGAAGATACTTCGAAAAATGTTGGAAACCGGTAACCATTGACTTACATAGTATTTGTTCTATGGTTTCAGTCAATGGTTACAGGTTTGTAACATGTTTCAAAGTATCTTCTTTTGTGTTCGACAGAAAAAAAACTCATAAACACTACTAAGGGAGACTAAGGGAGAGTGAGTAAAGTTTCATTTTTGGGTGAACTATCCCTTTAAATTAAAATATTTAATAATGGGAAAGAAACGTGTGGATTTCAGCAGGCGCAGTTTCAGTGTGGGCCTATTTATAAATAAATAAATATATTAATTAATTAAATAAATATATTAAATAAATAAATAAATAGAATTAACATAAATTAAATTTAAAAAAATCATAATTATAATATTTTTAAATAATATATTATAAATAAATAATTCTAATTGAATAATTTAAAAAAATAATGAATAATTTATAAATATATTATAATTTAAATTATATGTTGTTGTTACCGGACAGCCGCTGATAAGCTCACTGGCCCGCAGGTCCTCTCCGTGGCGATGGGCGTGTCTGATGATAGAGAGGGCGGAGTCAGAGCCGGGGTTAAGTCCGCCCAGTTCCTCCAGAGCCTGAGAGTACTGCTGGAGTCTCTGAAGAGGAGCCGAAAGACACTGCGGGAATGGAGGAGCGGGAACCAGAGACGAACACAGCTTCATCTGCACACACACACACAGGGAAAAACATTCAATACAACACTAGGTAAGCTAGGTGGTTCATTCCGCTGTGGCGACCCCTGAAAAATCAGGAACTCAGCTGAAGTAAGTGATAACACTGCTACAGAAAATCAACTATAGCACTCTTCTGCCACCCTGTGACCGCAGAGAGTACTGCAGCATAAACCAACCCACAAAGGTGCACTTTTATCCAAATCTTATACTAAAATGTAAAAGAAAAGTAGGTAAGACTTTAGTTCAAGAACCAATTCTCAGTATTAACTAGTGCCTATTATTAATTAGTACTTATAAAGCACATATTCTGCATGATCCCTAATATCTAAACCCAAGTACTACCTTAAATTAATAAGCAGCAAATTAGGAGTTCATTGAGGCAAAAGTCGATGACATTAATGGTTTATTAATAGTGAGAATTGTACCTTAAAATAAAGTGTGAACAAAAATGCTTGCAGATAATATAATATTAACCCTTGTGTGCTGTTGGGTCGTTTTCATCCACTCTGGGCTGATTTTGAGTCTTAATTTGGCTGCAACTTTCTATGTGTTTTAGCTAACGTGATGATGTTTGCGGACAAATCTGATTTTCACACATATTTTGGGGAAATGCTTTGAAAATTCAATACACTCTGGGCAGATTGACTCCCCTTTGGTTATGTTGGTGCTGTTTTTGCCCCATTGACTTCCATTATAATCACATTTATTGATTGCAAAGCCATGACAGCATATAATCATGCATTTTTGATTGCTGCTGGTTTTCCCTGTTGGGAAGAGGTACAATTTGTCATTTGTCAACTATTAGCTAAATATTAAATATCATATTGGAGAAAGACACAGTTAAACCTCTGATGGCTTATTAATCAATTGACCTGTCACAGCAGTTTGATTGACATGCGATCCGGCCAATCATAACGCAGATATTCTATATAGACCATTTTGAGGGATGTAAACAAAAACAATGGTCCCAACGTACTTCCTGTTTTACATTTTTAATTTCTACAGCTTCCGAGAATCCAAAAAGAGACACAAATTGATAAATAATGTTATGATACCTGTTTTAACAATATGATTGAATTGCCTCTTGTTACAGTTATGAAATAGTTTGATAACAAGCAGGAAATGTTCATGGGCCAATGACATCACCACATTGAAATGGTCTATAGATAGATGCAATATCCCTGTGGTAGTGATACTGAAAGCATGTTGGACAGTGAAAAGGGGGCGGGGCTTTACGAAGAGTCATTTACATAAAACTAGATTGAGAGCTGAATCGTTAATTAATCTTCTCTTACCTTGAAGAAATCAGCAGCCTGACTGATGATCAGAGTGTCCGACTCCGGCCTCATGTGGATATATTGGGAATACAGAAGAAACTGATCCTTCTGTGGAGAGACAGCATTCATAATTCATAACAACACCTCACAGTTTTATTGAAACGGCTAAAAATGCTTTTCTTACTCTGAGTTTTTGTCTTGTTTCTAGTCCAAAAATCTACAAATTTTTAAATCAAGAAGCATTTTCTAGACGAGCACAAAATACTGGTCTTGTTTTTAGAAATAAGAGTCAAAATGAAGAGGAGTTTTTCTTTAAAACAAGCAAAATAATCTTCCAAGTAGGGAAGTGAAATAATCTTGTTTTCACTTTGACATAAGATTATGTAGCTTGTTTTAAAGAAAAACTCCTCTTAATTTTGACTCTTATTTCTGAAAACAAGACCATATTTTTTGCTGGTCTAGAAAATGCTTCGATATCTGGACTAGAAACAAGACAAAGTTTACAACCAGGGTTCAAACACATTTTTACTACTAAAATTCCATGACTTTTCCATGATTTTTCAAGAATTTAAAGTAAATTTTCATGACCTTATGTTTTACGCAGTGTCTACATATACGTTCATTCATTCATTCATTTTCTTTTTGGCTTAGTCCCTTTATTAATCAGGGGTCGCCACAGCGGAATGAACCGCCAACTTATCCAGCATATGTTTTACGCAGCGGATGCCCTTCCAGCTGCAACCCAGTACTGGGAAACACCCATACACACTCATTCTCACACACTCATACACTACGGCTTAATCAATTCCCCTATAGCGCATGTGTTTGGACTGTGGGGGAAACCGGAGCACCCGGAGGAAACCCACGCCAACACGGGGAGAACATGGAAACTCTACACAGAAATGCCAACTGGCCCAGCCGAGGCTCGAACCAGCGACCTTCTTACTGTGAGGTGATCGTGCTACCCACTGCGCCACCGTGATGCCCTACATATACGTGGTAAAAGAAAAACAATGCGTGTTCAAATTTATTACAGCATATCGTAAAACACGCAACAATCTATTTAGTTTAAATTTAGATTTATATCTATGTAAAACTGATTTAGATGATGCTTACACCGTACTAATAATGTGAGAGTATGTGATTGGCCAAGGACAGCTAACCTATATTCACAAATACAGATATCTGTTCGCCATGACTTTTCCAAAACTATGTGGGTTTTTTTGTTTTTCCAAAACTTTTCCAGGCCTAGAAAATGCCATGTCAAAATTCCATGACTTTTCCATGACCGTATGAACCCTGTACAACATTACGATCACATTATACTATATATGACTAATGAAAATTAGCAAAACAAACATTTAATTGTTTATGTAAAAACATATTACAGGTTTTCTGTGGGTTTCATCAAGTCAAATTTAAATGGGTGGTCCACTACGATATCATATGTTAAACTTTAGTTGATGTCTAATGTAGCTGTGTGAACATAAACAACATCTCTGAATGTAAGACGCTCAAAGTTCAACGCAAAGGAAGACATTGGCTTTTACAGGGTTAGCTTGACAAAAAAATACATCCGGGCTAGTGAGATCACAAGGGCTTCCGGTTACGTGCATTCACCTCGCGCACACACCCTGCGCAGCGAAGGGGCGTGGCCAGAGGTGCTGTAATGCTATAGCAGAGAAAGCTAAAATGCCATCCAAACGCTGCTATTTCCACAGAGCTTCTTCTGTTTCTGTATTTGGGCTTCCAAAGGACACGACACAAAGAGAGAAGTGCTTACAGTATAATTTAATTATGTTCCAGAGAATTATATAAAAAAAGATATAGCGCTAGCATTTGACAAAGGAGAACTTCCAGAATTTCTCCCAATTCAGTGCTGGATTCGGCTAAAACTCCTCCAACAGACGAAGCTGTGGACTGTGAGCCACAACCTGTAAGTATTTTTATTTGTTAAAATTGATCAACTACATGCACCGTTTCTAGCGTTAACGAGGACGTAAACAAGGGGAAATGCTGTTTGGCAACGCTAACAATTTAGCTACAAATTCATATTTATCAGTCAAATCGCTGTAAACAGCCACAATCTTCAGCAGCGCTGCAGTGTCTCTCTATGCGTGTCTCTCTCTATGCGTGTCTCTCTATGCAGTGTCTCTCTATGCAGTGTCTCTCCATTCGGCTGCTTTCCGAGCGTTCTACATCTGAAATAACAAACTTGCTAAAGATATGAGAACGTTTTCATATTACTTACACATGCTTATTCTGAATATATGTGAAAGACACTTGTCAGATTTTATTTTAGAGAGCAGGCGTGAGCTGTGTGCTCTTCATTTCTGTCTGATTCAGGCAGCCAACAGCTGCTCTGAGCCTCTGACTGGACTGAATACACTGTGGACCACCCCTATATGACTTTTTAAGACCTTTTTAAGACCATTATGAATGAAATTTCAGACTTACATAGGGCTAAACGCTAAAGAGTTTTTCTAATGGAACATTTAAAAAAAGTTTTTAAAACCAAATGTAAGCACAACAGACTGCTATAATATGAGTGATAAATCCAGTTTTGCTAAAAGTTTTATTGAGAAGTATTGTTGGCGATTGGATGTGTGTTGGATCGATTGGGTAGCTTAATACAAACAAAGGAAAATTAAGACCCGTTTAAAATGATTTAAGACCTACAAGACACTATTTCAGTGAATTAAAGACCTTTTAAGGCCTAAAAATTACATTTTTAAAAAAAAATTTAAGACATTTTAAGTGTTTTTAAGACCCCGCGGAGACCCTCTATTAACATTTTTGCACAAATAAGGAAAGTTGCTAATCTTTTGTAGAATTTTCACTAACAATTCTGCCTCTAATAACATCATCAAATATTATTATTATTATAGCCTTTGTTTTACCAGGAAATTAAAAGATTGAACCAGGAAGAATTATAAACAAAGATGTATACATTTGGTTACTAAACAAGCTCATCTAGATGGTTTATGCATATAAACTATAATTTTTTTATCATTACTATTTTTTACTTTATTTTCCACTTATTTAAATATGTTTCTGTCCGAGCTCCTGAAAACCACCTAAAAATGCCTTGTGTGTTTGCGCACACTTGGCAAATAAAGCTCATTCTGATTCTGAAATGTGAAAAAGGTCCTGTCCCAAATAGCACACCCACTTTGAAGCCACAGTGCTCACGATATGCACTTTCTACCCAATAATCGAAGCATTATATTACATCACAAAAGTGTGGACTTGAGACTCAAGGCCGCAAGAGTTTAGGGTGTGATTTGGGACAGGGTGTAAGATTATGAGGTGTTACTCACGTATTTAGTGAAGCAGTCGGTCTGCTGCAGTGTCTGTGAGAGAGCGCCCTCCATGGCCGGCAGGAGTATCTGCGAGTGGAAAGCAGAGAGGCTTTTCCAATTACAGAAAAGCGAGTCTGTTTTTCCTCTCAGAGCAGACGGGGCATCAGGAGACTCCAGCAGAGGCAGGTAGTTTTCCTCCACACCTTTAAGAACAGCCACGTACTGCCTCTCTGTGCTGACCAACCGACACCACTGTAGATACAGCTTACTGCGGTAAAAACAGATATGGAGAGATGAAGAGATCTGAACTCATAACATGAGTAAAAAGAATTTGTGGTAGCACTTTAAAACGGGCGTGTCAAACTCAAACACAGCCCTGCACAGTTTAGTTCCAACCCTGCTCCCACACTTACCTGTATGTTTCAAACAAGCCTGAAGGACTTAATTAGTTAGATCAGGTGTGTTTAATTAATGTTGGAACTAAACTGTGCAGAGCTGCGGCCCTCCAGGAGTTTGACACCTGTGATATAAAATAATGATCCATTAGTTAATGTATTTACTAACATGAACAAACTATTGGTAATACATTTATTACGGTATTTATTCATCTTTGTTAACATTAGTTAATGTTATTTAGGTTAAATAACGTTAGTTCATATTAACTCATGCTGCATTATCTGTGCATAATGTTAACAAGCACAACTTTAGATTTTAATAATGCATTAGCTAATATTGAAGAATGATTATTTAATGCTTAACAATATTATTCATACATGGTTAATCTATATAGTAAATACATTAACTATCATTACCTAATGGACCCTTATTTTAAAGTGTTACCGAATTTGTTTCATGAAAATGTTGATTTTGGAGTGATTTATTTGTTATAGGTTTTTCAATTGTGGGTGTGGCCGATTGTGGGGGTGGACGAATGGGTGTGGCCAATTGTAGACTCAGAAGTAAATGCCCAGTCATCTGATTGGCTAATATTTTGCACTTTAACAGGACTGAACAGGTAGTGAAGAGTGCTAATCTTCTGTGGAGGCGGGGCTTATCCTCACTATTACATCATAGAGTAGAACATTCCAGAACCTGTTGTTTAGACAGATTTCCTTCAATATAAGCCATTTTTAAAGGAATGACGAAGTTTTGAGTTCTATAACGTACATGATGTTTTCATTGTCCTATGACCACTTATGTGTCAAAAGATCAAGGGAATTGTAATTTCTCATTTCATGATCCCTTTAAAATTTGGGCATAAAATTTGTACCATGTTTTCCATTTGTTGCAGAAAACTTCTACTGTAGCTTGTTGTGTTAGAGGTAAGTTTGGCCCACATATTATTACTAATATTTATTTCAAAATTAGCTAAACAAACAGTATTTTGGATGTTTTTACTCACGAATGTCTTGTAGTGTCTTGTGTTTTGGGGGCTCTTAGTGGATATCAGGCCATTATCATTGAGTTACTGGGATATTGCTGGTGTGTTGCTGGGACTGTTATGATCTTGACGGTTCCCAAGGTTATTGCTAAAGGCAGATTCTTAGGATATTATGATATTGCTGCCTTAAAATTGATGCGCATTTGATCTTAGTGGACGGCAATGATATAAGCTAGTTGTGGTGTTGCTACTGTATGTGGTCTGTTATTGAACCCCACCTCTGTGCAGTGACTCCAGCTCTCTCCAGCCCCGTCCCTCTCTCAGTGCGGCTCAGCAGTACGTGTTGGCGTGTGAAGCCTGTATGATCGGCCACTTCTTTACTGCTGACCTCCACTCCTCTGATCAACACTCCTCCACCTCCTGCTTCTCCCCCAGCTCTACCTCCAGCCGGATCCCTCCATCCCGGAACCGCTGTTGCCACCCCCGCAGTGAGGATTGGATCTGTCATAGCTTTACGGCCCAGCCAGGACAGGGGGGACGACTGGCCGGATGTGGACTCGGTGGGTTTAGGTGTGGCTCCTGCACGTCGAGGGGCTAACAGAGCCTGGAGGTCAAAACTGGGATGCCGCTTTCGAGGTGGTTTGGGAGGGAGCGGTGCATCTGTGGGCTACACAGCATGTACAACTGCATGTAGTTTTGACATTAAAGATTCACCATAAAGAATCACATGCAAGGCACTAAATAAACACACAATTAACAGCAAATGCAAATAAAACTGGCTATTTAGTTATTATTAGAGTGAGTTACTGGAGCCATGGGCGCCGCTTTAGGCGATTCTATGGGCCCACGCTGTTTTAGGGCCCCCAGATTTCCATGGTGTTCTGAGTGGATACCAAGATATTGGTTTGTGGTTGCAAGGTTGTTGGTTTACAATATTAGATGATTCCAAGTTATAAATAACAAGCTTATTGACAATTTAAAGCATGCTAGAACCCAACGACACTGTAAAATCGGCTGTCCAACTAATGTAAAGTGTCTCGTATTGTCTTTCAAAATCACACCTACTGTCCCACAATAGAATGGCAAACAGTGGCTGCCAAAGTGTTTCTATGCAGTTGCTAGGGTGCTACCAAGTGATCAATGGTTTCAAGGGAGCTGTTAGATAGCTGTTAGGGTGTTGAAATATGTTTGCTGGGTTAGTTTTCACACTTTTCATAGCTGTTTATTCTGGATGCTGATCACATGACTGCAACTCGGTCTTAAAGCATGCACACTTACATTTTTCTTGGCCGGGTGCAGCAGATTCTGCAGAAACTTCCCTCCTGCTGGATTCACCCCCTCTTTCTTTTTCTCCTCTCCGATCTTGAGCGTGGAGCAGTTTTGTGGCCTAAAAAGCGACGCCAGTGACCCCCAGGACTGCATGCCCCCCTCTCCTCCAGGGCACCAGTCGGGTTCGATCTCGCCCTCTAGATCTCCCAGGCTGGAGGTGCTGCTGGGGGCAGGAGTCCTTCCTCGGCCACTGGGGTCCGGCTCCTGACCCTGGGCCACCGACGAGCCTCTATCTGCCTGGAGGATTCGGCTCTTGAACTCAGCCAGGGTTTTCTGGTAGCGCTCCAGAGTCTGAGACCAGAGATCAAGTAAAGCCCCTCCGCCCAGATCCAGAGCCAGAGCTCGAGCGTCCTGGAAGCGTGACGGAGGGATGGGAGGCAGAGACGAAAGAGGAGAGGAAGAGGATGATGACGGAGAGGAGGACGACACCACGTCACACCATTGAGACGCCTGCAGGGAGGAATGGACACAGAGTACGTTTACATGGACACCAATAATCAGATTTTAATGCGATTAAGACAATACTCTGATTAAGTGTTGACCATGTAAACAGTGATTTTTGATTACCTTAATCTGACTAAAGTCATAATCGAACAGAAATGGAATTAAGACAAGCGGAGTACGCTGAATTTGGTGGCATTATTGAAGTACAGTACAGACATGGAAACACCACAATCAAACTATTACCATAATGTAGGATTTTCGCAGCATTTTGGGACAGGATAGTATATATATATACAAACACGGCTATTTGACACTATTCTCTGCATCTACCGAGTCAGTGAAGGACCACAGACACCTGCATTGCAAAATATGGATGTTTTTTTTCCTCATACGGCGTGCGGTATCAAATTCCATTAAGACAATACTCTTCCAGCAATTGATCCTCGCATCCAATATCTCAGTTTGTCTCGGGGGGCATGCATGAAATGTTTCCGAATGAAAGTGAAAGTGCCAAACTGTCGACAAATTAAAAATGAAACACCCGAAATTACATGAAACCCTGGAAGAAACATGGATAGCGCAGCGACGCAATGACATTAATCGAATTATGTGCTATAACGTAAAACGGGATCATGAAAGAAACATTCAAAAAGCAACTCATGTAAACACCATCATATTATTGTATTATTCAGATTAAGGCAAATCATTTGATTACTAATGTCCATGTAAGCGTAGTCAATTACTGGTGTAAGTGTGTGTAGTAGTGGAGAGACAAAAAAATAAATAAATGTTGCTATGTTGCACTGATACGGAGACCCTAAAGTGATGTGCAAATAATGAAGATTTTCGTTTGCACACGTGATACGCATGTGATATATACACAAACTAATACTAACATGTAAAGCATCTTTGTAACATCTTGTAAAACATTTGAAATGATTTGCTTTCTTAAAACGAATTCACTACTAAAAATTATTAATTAATAATATTTCGTTTTTAAAACTAAATCTTTACCTGATTTGACTGCCGGACTGCTCCAGCGTGGGGGACACATTTGCGCAGATGTAATAATTACGCTAAACTTTTATTTTTTAGACCCTCATCATACAAAATATGATAGACAACAATGTTATATATGTAATTTTTCCTTCGTCTTAGTCAGGGGTCGCCACAGTGGAATGAAGCGCCAACTATTCCAGCATATGTTTTACACAGCGGATGCCCTTCCAGCCGCAACCCAGTACTGGGAAACACCCATACACTCTCATATTCACACACACACACACACACACACACACACACTACGGCTAATTTAGTTAATCAATTCCTATATAGTGCATGTGTTTGGACACCGGAGCGCCTGGAGGAAACCCACTCCAACACGGGGAGAACATGCAAACTTCACACAGAAATGCCAACTGACCCAGCCGGGACTCGAACCAGTGACCTTCTTGCTGTGAGGCCACAGTGCTAACCACTGAGCCATCATGCCGCCCCTTATATATGTAATTTATAGGTATAATTTATACTTCTAGTTATTTATTTGGGCGCCCTCAGATTTCCTGGGGCCCTTACCTTGCTTATTGGTTAAATCCAACCTTGGTTCTAACATTAGATTCTTACTGGAAATGCAACCTATATTAATGTGGTCCACAGATGACTTTCACTTCTTAATAACAGGACTGTTTTTTTCCTCTTGTTGATTTGTTTGTGAAACGTCCTCCTCTCTGTACTCTACATCTGCTCTCACAGATGATTAACGTAAAGAAAGAGGATCTGTCCATGATATAAACACTAGAATAATGTCAGTACTTTACTTCAGTGAGTGTGGACAGCAGCCGCTGAGTGTTGTCCAGTTGTGTCCAGCGGTCTGACAGACAGTGAGACATGTCTCGGACTTTCTCCCGAACTGGAGGCAGTTTTTCCAGCACAGCAGCGAGACCGGACCAGTCCAGCTCAGACCAGCTCTCCACCTCCGCCAGCAGCACCAGCGTCTCGCTGTGGAGATCCTAGAATAAATAAATAATGAATAAAGGCCATCACTTAAACCTATAAACACAAGATAGATGATCACTTAATCAGCAGCTTTCATGCATTTATTTTCATTCACATATACAGACGTGGTCAATATTGTTGGTACACTTGCATTGAAGAAAGAAAACTCACTTGGGTCACTGAAATAACTTGGACTAAATTGAAGCATACCAACAATTTTGTGCACATCTGTATACGAACTATTAATGAGCGTTTATTTCTGATGAAGATATTAAACACACTGACCATAGCGGACTCTCTGAAGCTCCTGAATTTGTGCTGTTTGAGAGTCAGTCTGCTGAGAGACAGAGGAGGATCTTTATAATCCTTCAGCTGATCCTGAATCTGCTCCACGTCTCGCTCACACTGCACATACACACACAGACACACAAAACAAGAACAGAAATTAATGCCTTATGTGATTAAACATATCATAACTGTTGGTTATTTTCCTTAGGAAAAGTTAATCCTAAGATTATCTGACAATTTATCCACCCTTATTTGTTTCAAACCTGTGCTAAACACCATTACATTAAATGAGAAATACTGTGGTTGCATTATTGATGTTGTTTACTAGAGTAAAAAACAAACTTTAAATTGAAAGTAAATGAATAAATAATTTGAAAATAACCCATACAGTAACATAACATTGGAAAAAACATTAAAACATAATTAAAATATACTGATACTCTTGCACATGAATGAAAAAGGAAAACAAAAAAAGAAAGAAATGTTGTGGGGGGGGGGGTTTTCTGATGTTGTAAACAAAAGTTAAAACTAAATATGTCAATTGACAGTGAACAGATAAATACAAATGTTTATTTAATAGCATTAAATAATAGCAATAAAAATTTAAATGTATAATATTACTCTTGCAAATGACTGAAAAAGACGACAAAAGCACACAAAATTGCCAAAATATGAATGCTAAAAATTAAAACGAGAGCAGAAAATAACATCTAATATTAAATATGAACAAATACTACTCTATAAAATAATACTTAGCACACTTCTTTATTATATTCAATTAATACTTAGTATAATTTGACTGATTAATGACTAATATTTGGGCCTGTGCCTTATAAAAAGCTGAATTAGAAATGTAATTACTTAATTAGTCAAATTACACTAAGCATTAATTGTATATAATATAGTATATATTATATAATATAATAAAGTATTATTTTACAGACTAGTATTTGCTCATATTGCAAGAATCATTCAAATGAAAACATTTAATACTAATAAATCACTACATGTCATATGAAAAAAGGACTTCTTGAATATAAGTATTGCTGTTTATAGACCAAATGACACTCACACACCACCTATATAGTCAGCATGGTTATCCTAGAGGCTTAAAAACACAAAACAGTCATTCAGTAAAGGTGATTGTGACAACAGGAATGCTCCTATTATTATAATCCACCAAGGTTTGCAGAGTTTCACGTGACTGTTTGTTTCTGCGGATCAGCACCGGCTCATTGTCTCTGTCTCGAATGCTCCCTTTACACTCCACAGTCTACACTGCAGAGTTTAGCATGTGTATGAGTAACTTTCAGTAAATACAGAAGCGGTTTTGAAGTGTTTAATGGAGTTTCTGGCCTCGCCTGCTGCTCCTGACAGCTTTTCATCTCATTTTTACGCTTGAACAGCTCAATGAATGCTGAAGTCTGTTTAACGGATTGTATTTTAATTACATTACAACATCGATGCTGTAAAAGTAACCGTATGAAATTGAAAATAGTCACATTAACCTTTCATAGTAAGGGAAAAAAGACTAGCTGTGCATATATAGCCCACTGTTTTAAAGCTTTGTTTCTCCCATCACTGGCTATTTGTGGATCAAATCCTAATATATGTCTTCAGGATTAGTTCAAACTCTGGTCTGCATAATTCCTGATTCAGATCTCGCTGTTCTCTCTTTACCTTGTCCAGTTTATCCACGAGTGCAGCCAGTCTCCCGAGTGCTTCCAGGTCTCGACTCCTCTGATTGGACGAACGCACCAGTCTGTGAAGAGCATCGTCCACACTGTCGTAAAGGTCAGAGGTCACCGCAAAAGCAGCCCTTCAAAACAATAACGTAAAACTACGGTCACGTATGCATATTGACATTTCCTGCTATTACAGATTTTAAGCAAATTATTAAAAACATCCACCAAAGATTAGATTTTAGAAAAAAATGATGCACATTTTACAGTAATTTAAGCAAATTCACAGTAATTTTAGGTCAATAATGTCTATTGCCAATAGCAATATCTCAAATTAAAAATCCACTGAAATCTACTGAAGTAACATTAATTTCAAACTGTGCGTATTCATATTAAAATGACTCCATTATGCAATATATATTTTATAACAATACAAATTATCAGATCTTAATTATTATCTAACTGAATTATCTTATTAAAATAAAACAAGTTGAACTAAATGTTGTAATAATAATAATAATAATAATAATAATAATAAAAATGCTAAATAATAATACTAATATTAATAATAATATACAAATAATAATAAAATAACTCTGCTCATTTTCTTGCATAAATTAAGCTTGCATAAACTTTCTTTCACACTTCATTTTAAGGTACAATTCTTGCTATTTACAAGACTTTTAGCTCAATAAACCTCTAATTTGATGTTATAATTTAATAGTTATTAAGGTAGTAGTTGGGTTTAGGGTTAGGGTGGTATTAGGGATGTAGAATAAGATCATGCAAAATATATACTTTATAAGTACAAATAAACAACTTAATAATAAGTATAATAATAAGTTATAAACCACCAGTTAAAGGTGCAGTATGTAAGTTTGACACCCAGTGGTTGAACTAGGTATTGCACGCCTGGTTAAAAACACATGCAAGCGCAGGTTGCCAGATTGACGACATCAACATATAAATGATTCAGCATGTAAATTTAATAATGTTAAAGAGGGTTAATATGTATAAATTAGATTATAAACCTTACCATTTCATGAGTGAGTGCACTATTCTGTGCTTCTGAATGGCTGTATTTACATTTCTGTGGTGTTTCGTCTGGTGCAAACAGCCAAATTCCTTATTATTGCGTATCTCATCACGTAGCGTGTTGTTAGGACACAGGGTTACAATGTGACCTGCTCACCTAATGTTTACGCTCATAATATTTATATTATTTGTTAATTAATAACCTCATGTGGAACTCTGAATCTGTGTCTTATTTCGGAGTCTGCTACTGTCCACCGGAGGTCGCATTTCGGTCACGGACTCATGCTTTGATAGCCTTTCTGACTGAATGAATGAAATATGCTGTTTTCCACCAAGGCAACCCGGGCTGCTGAAATATAATTGGCTAAACTGGCATTGAGCGGGTTAAATGACCAAAACAAAGGCACGTAACGCACATTTTCAAAGCAGAATATCTGACTTCAGCATTGTTTTTCAGATAAATATGTTCACTTGGCATGTTTCTTAAATATCTGCAAACATATTATGGTATTTTTATGCTTTAGAAGGGTCAAACACTTACATACAGCACCTTTAATAGTGAGAATTGGTACTTAAACTAAATTGCAATCAAACAAAACCACCATAAAAGTGCCACATGTTTCATATGATCAATACATTATATTTATTGTGTTGTATGAGACGCAGACTGAAATTGATCATTAAATTAATAACTGGAAATCTTCTAATACAGTATTCATCCATACTTGCAGTCTGGTGATTTCTGTGCCAATCCTGATGTCCCATTGGCCAGACCTGCCAGCCAAGCCCCGCCTCTCTGCTGCAGCTCAGTCAGCCGTTGGTCAGTGAGGATGCCTGTCATTAACTGTCTGTGTTTGTCCACACTCAGGGGAACGCTCTAAAAGTGAAAATAATCAGACTCTTAAAGGGATAGTTCACCCATAAAAATTAAAATTTACTCACTATTTGCATGAATTAAAGTGAAAAAACTGACAGATTTTTTTTTTCAGGCCACAATCCTTTACTAAACACTTCATTTAAACAGCTGAGACCAAAAGAATTTAAAGAAGAGATGTTTCAATCAAATCAAACGCTGCTTCACCTTAATACAGTCCGGTAGTGGTTCTGTGTCCATCGACTGCAGTGCGTCTTCCAGCAGGGTGAGGGCACTCTCACAGCGCTCGGTCAGCTGCTCCAGACTCTGCAGAGCAGGGGGAAGAACAGGATAATCTGCTGCACATGTGGCGCAGGCCTGTGGTACTTCTTAAAACGTTTAAATTCAAGTTTATTGGTGCTTTTTATGGGTTTAACGCTAATGCTAAACGTAAAAAATGTTTTGTTGTGGGAAAGACTTTAAATATGCTTAACCAAGTGCTAAAATTACACTGCACTGCATTATTATTATTATTATTATTATTATTATTACTAGTAGTAGTAGTAGTAGTAGTAGTAGTAATAGTATTTTATTTAATTTTTTTGCTACAACATCCTATATTTGACAAGTGGCTTGCTAATGTTACCTAGCTAGTTTCTCCAGGATGCCTCATACCAGGATGATACAATGAGCACTAAAGGGAACAAGTCACTTTATTTGTCAAGTATGTAATACATTCAAAGTTAGTTTGAGACTCTTAGTAAGCTACAAGCTGTAAGTCAGAAAAGGCTCTAATGTGGATCATGCAAAATATACGCCTGTATGATGAGTTGCCAAGTCACTTCTTACCAGTCTGAAAGTGAGCCAGTCATCGTGTGAGTGGTTAAAATCTCCACCCATTTCTCTGGGCAAATGCTGCTTGTCCACAAACTGCTGAAGGATACCCGTACCCCTTACTGTATGCATCTGAGAGAGAGTACAAGAACTAATGAGTTTTATTATCTACTCAAATGCATGAGCACCAGACTGAACATTCATTTTCCCACAGGAGCTGAATGAAAATCCCCTGGGGAAAAAAATACTACCAACACTTCTGTGAGATTGCGCTTGTGACATAAATAACACAATTGCATGTTTGAGGTGTCTGCATTGCATTATACATTTATGATTTGGATAAACGAGATCTTTTTTTGCCACCAAATCTAATTTCGAGATAAAATGCATTGATAACTTTATGGATATTGCATGCTGGAAATAGATGGGATGCTGGTTTGGTGGTTGCTAGCATGGGAAAATAGTGCTAGTGGACTAGCTACAATAGAAATTTTCTGACTACAGAGAGATGAGAAAGACTGCATTAAATGTCAAAGTAAAGGCTAACTTGGTCAAGTAAATTGCCGTTTAGCCAATGGTGTCCTTGTATTCCTGCATATCCCCATTGCTGATATCTTAGCATCGGCCATAATGCTTTTTAGGCTAATTGCTTCTTAGGCTAATTGTTCCCATTGGTTATCTTTGGCTATATCAAATCAGTCTTACTTACAAACAAGATGATAATGCTGGTCCACTAGCATAGCACTATAGCCACTCAAACCACCATAAACCAGGCAGGACTAACATATAATTTATGTTAATACTACAATATTCATTGCATTTGAGCAGATTTTGCTAAATAACTTAGCATGACTGGGCTCAATGTCAGTCTTTCTTGATAAATGACATCTTTTTACAACTGCCCCTTTATTGCTTTCTTCCTTATAGGGATTTTAGGTACCAGTGCCTGCTTCTCCTCCTTCTGTGACCGAGCAGAAAAGGTTATCAAAAAGCCCTTTTGTGTTAGCCCAAATTGATTTATAAATATTAACTCTGTATACAAACATGCACCTCTATTCCCTCCAGACACGGTTGGGTCGATTCGTCTGGTTCCTCAGTTAGGATAAGAACTGAGTCGAGCCCTGTTGCTGCCTGTTCCTGTTACAGACAAACAAACAAACAGACAAACTGATATAAAATCAATGCAACACACCGAATGCACCACAAACACAGCTTCAGCGCAGCAAGACTCACCTTGAAGAGCTTCAGTGCAGAAAGACAGAGTTCAGACGGGGCAGATTTCCTGCTGTCCACTATCACAGTCAGACCTTTCTCTTTGGCCATAGGTCTGTCATTTCAAAATAAGCCCAGCAGAGAACAGATATTAGCCAAGCGCAGTAAAAGGTCATGAGATAGTGCCCTCTGGTCTAAAATTCAACGAAACACAGAAGAGTTGACCCAGAACACAGACAAACCCTGGCCGACTCTAACTTTGGCTCACTCTGCATCAATGTTTTTCTCCCCAAAGAAACCAATGCATGCTATAATTCAGTATGTATACAGATGTCATGGTGGTATCTATTGTGTGGGCTGAACAACAGACCTGGTGATGGTGTAATAGCAGGACAAAACTTTGATCATTTCATCTGTGGTCCAGCCATCCTCCGGAAGGTGACTTTCTGTGACTACCAATGCTCGCCCCAGTCGGTCCATAGTACCTATGAGAGAAATGTTAAATGGGGGAAATATTTTGCAACCATTGAAAGCAAGAACAAAAGAGCAAGCACCTGTTAATATTAGCTTTCCTGACTGAAGAAGATTTAAATCCAAGTCTTTAAGATTAGTAGGGGGGGATGTGGACTCCACGTGAGCTGCAGACTGAGATAATCCCATCTCGTTTTGGGCATGATCAGGGAAGGATGTGCATGACTGGCTTTCTGTAATGAATGTTGAATTTTAAACAGATAGGGAGTTAATGATTTCATTGCTCAATGGGAAGCCAATGATGGGTATTAAGTGTGTGGATCAGAACATACCTCCATCTTTGGCTTTTGACTTTGCATCTGTTTTATCATCAGAGGATGCTTCACAGCCTATGGAGTTTTTGGATTGCTGAGGAGCCTCCTCTGATTGGCTAGAATGGCTGATTGGTTGGGTGGCTTTGGTTTGGTTCTTTGAGGTGATTTGGTCACCCTTGCCTTTATGCTGGACACGGCCATTGGATTTGACCTTCCCTTTACCTCCTTTGGCTTTCCTTTTCCTCCTGTAGGAATGCAAATGTATGCGTTTTAGTTATTCAGAAGATTCTAGAAGGTTATACTGACAGTACTGTACACAAACTAAAATATTTGAACCACTACTGATATTTCATTCTTGCAACTATAAATATATACATGGCCATACCTGGGAGCTCTGAATCCACCTGTTTTTACTTCTTTTCCTCTGGGACAAACAGAGTTCTCGGACTTTCCAACCTGCTTTTCTCCTATGGTGCCCACAGTACCTGACGGTGGCAGATTTTTATCCATTTTCTCCTCACCGGTAGTGTCTGAATGTTTGTTTCTCCTTTTTGTTGATGAACCAGATGCATTATTTGGGGAAGAATCTTGGAGGGACCTTGTCCTTGTCCTAGACTGTTCAGCCAATTGCTTGTTAGTGTCTTCTGTTTCCCCATCAGCAGACAATGGGATAGCTCCATCATCTAAAGCATTGGAAGGATTTTCCAATGTTGCAACCTCCTGTCTAATGTCTAAAGTGCTGGCAAATATTTTATCATCACAACCACAGTGTGAATTTTGACTGTGGTCCAGTTGTCCATCTCCAAGGCTCTCTGCATTGTACTTTGCCACATCATTGTCTCCTGCTGAACATCGCCAGCTGGAACTTTTCTTTCTTTGACACTCTTCCCAGGGCAATGTACCCCCAGTCCCATCTCTTTCTTTTCCTACCCCTGGTCTTCTCTCTTTGGCCAGATTGTCCATGCAATCAGATCTACATTCCAAACCCACTGGGTCTCTAGCACCTTCATCAGCATGTAGGATTGAAGGGGAATATGACCTCCTTTGGCGACCCAAATCAATAACACGAGGCAAGGGCCGTGAGGTAGCCAAGTCACTACAGGAAACTACACCGTCCTTACCATTGTTGTTGCTATCCCTTCGTACCAGACTTCCACCCCTAGCACCAGATTCAGTCCTCCCATACCCTCTCCCCTTCCCCTTTCGTAGTCGTATTGCTTTACCCCTTCTACACAGAGGTAAAGTTTTAGTCTTACATATCCCGTGCATTTCCAAGTAGCGCTGTTTGGGATCAGCACCACCATCTGGGCCTCCTCTGGGCTCTAGCAGTTCTACATAATCTCCAGCACCATCAGCTACGAGGTGGCCGTCACTGCTTCTGCGCAGACATTCTAATGCAGCCTCAATATCTGCCTCGTTCCCATCTGGAGGCAAGTCGTCCTCTTCATCCCAGGACCAGGAATCACGTTCTCCTGAAGAGCTGCCCCAACCAAGGCCCAGACCCCCTGAGGACAGGTCAGTTGGGTCAGGCTTGTCTTGAAGGAGATCGGATGGATTGTGCAGGAGTTTGGGATAGACCACCTCCTCCCATGGAATACGGACAACTCCGTCACTTGTACTCACAAGACAGGTGTCCAAACAACCTCCACCTACATGGTACGAAAGTTTGAGAAGAATTGAGAAAGAGGGAGTACTTTGTTACACCAAAGCAATTCCAGTGCTGTTTCAGAGCCAGAGCTTAGTTTCAAATTGGTTCTTTTAGTTTTAAGACAGCAAGAGCACTGGATCTGAACCAGATAAATTCATTCTTATGTAGCACCAACAGATTGCTGGGCTAGAACTACAGTAAGAACTGCTTGCATCTTTGACTGAGGTCGGGGTTACTGTGACCAAAAAGATGAGCATAAGTTGTTTTGAGCAACATGTATGAAATAGCAGTGGAACATAATGCTAAACACATTATCGGTTCTCATTTTTGTCTATTCAAATGAAGACACACTGCACTAACACATTATATCACTCATAATCTGTCTATACACATTACGGCATGCTGCACAACCACATTATTGCTCATAAGCTCTGTCTACACAAACTACCGTGCACTGCATGAACATGTTGGATTCACCGTGTTTTGATCCTGAAAAATAAGTTTACCAAGTAATTAACATTAATAGCAATAGATTATTGTTGACGCCTTTGTATTTGGTGCTTCTACATTTGTGTTGCTGGGAAAAATTAGATGTATGTGATGATGTCAGACCTGGATCTATGGAAAAGCAAATCAGTTCTTAGAAGATTCACCAGACAAATTCTAGCAATAGAACCAGCAATAGCAATGGCTCCGAACTAGCACTTGGTTTGTGCTGCTTGAAAAGGGGCATGTGTATCACTCTATAACTCTTAAAAAAAAAAAAAAATAATAAAATAAAATCTAAAATATGCTGAATCCTAATTATACTACCACTAGTTAGAACTACATAGCTCCCATTACTTCACCATTTATCCAAGCCTTTGGTCTTTTAATTCCTCCATTTGTCTTACCTTCTCTCTTGCAGCCACGCTCTTTGTTGATGCAGTGGAGCCACTCTGAGGTGAACACCAATGGATGCTGTGATTCTGGCACTAAGACCTCCTGTACATTTCGTCCACCAGGTGCAAGGCACTTAAGAGCAAGTCGAGGACAGCGCGTCGAGAAGGGGACCACCTGAAGGTAGAAGTCAGTACTACGCAGAAGTCTCCAGTCCAAAGTAGAGAGCTGTACTACTACTTTCTCCCCCAAACATAGTGGCCAACCAGAGTGCAAGAAGAGACAGCCTAGATACTGAGACTGAGATAAAGACAGAAAGGTTTTCTTACAAAAGTATTATCTCTAGCTTTGTTCTATTCTTTTCATTTGTAACTGTTTTACTTATTTAATTGGAGGCATTAGTCTTAATCTTAAAAGGTTTATTGGTCTTCAATAAGAGTTGTCCAAACTCTATCATGGAAGAGATTGGCTGCGTCCGAAATCGCATACTTACATACTATATAGTACGCTAAAAACAGTATGCGAGCCAAGTAGTATGTGCGAATTCAGAGAATTCGAAAAACAGTATGCGAGAAGTACCCGGATGATCTACTACTTCTGGCGAAATTCTGAAGTGCGCATTGGATGGATGCTACACTATCCCATGATGCACCGCGATAGAATTCATGAATGGAAGTGAAGCGACGCAACTGACGCGGGTAGGTCACGTGATGATGATAAAATGGCAGAGGTAGTACGTCCGAGTTCCATTCATACTGTATAGACGTAATTCTCTAATGGCCGAGTAGTAAATTTAAATTCAAATGCAGTACCTACTGAGTAGAAGGCGGTTTCGGACGCAGCCATTGTCCCCTGAAGAGTTTTGCTGCAACTTCAATTAAACACACCTGAGCCAGCTAATTAAGGTTTTACTAGTCATACTAAAAGGCATGTTTGTGTATGTGTGTTTAGGCAAGTTGGTGCTAAACTCGAGAGTGAACAACCCTGGTATTATTGTTTTTACCTTTTTTCGTGCTATCATAATTTGAATTAAGATTCCTTTTAAATTCTAATGCAATCTAATAACCATAACAGTGTTTTTCATGCAACATTATGCAATACATGCATAGCTAATCGATACAAATTTGACGTTTTTTGCTGTTTTTTAGACCATTGAAATGTTATTATAGGCACAACTTTCTAGGGAATCTTATCCTTGACTCCCATTAAGAATACTCAAGATCACTGCACTTTTGCTCAATACCCTGACTTTCAATCTTTAAGTATGTTATTCTCGTACATTGCACACGTAGTTTCTACATTAATGCATTCTCGTCTTACTTACCTCACAACCAAAATGCTCTCTCTTCTTTTAGTTTATAGGCCAATTATCCCATGACACGAATCCCCCCTCATCCGTGTCCACTCACAGGACCATGATCAAATTATGCTGAGGAATCCATGCCCCTCCCACATCATCCTCCCTATTCTCTGAAACCCCGCCCTCTGCTTTACAATCTGCAATTTAAAGTTATTTTCAAAGACATAAAACTATCTTCAGCCCATCTAGAGAATGGCTGTGAAGTCGTATTGCTTCTTCCTCCAATGAACAGTCCCAAGTTTCTCCGTCTAATGTTCTCAATGTGCCCCAGTGTTCGGTCTGTTTATCCCACCCCCATTTCTCAACCCAACACTCCTCCAGTCTTTCTCAGGCCCTGGTCTCTCTCTTTCTCACACACACATATGGTAAGAATTACCGTCATGACTCAGACCGAGGCTCTTGTCCCTGGCAGCTTCTCGTAGCGACAATGAAAACAGAGACGGCTGAGAATGTGTGTGTGTGTTATGCATTCATGAGAGTTTCATAGTGAGCTTGTTTGTGACTACATATGTAACCCTGGATGACAAAACGTTTGTTGCACGGGGTATATTTTTGGAAATAAATAAAAATACATTGCATGGGTCAAAATTATCATGTTGTATTATGCAAAGAACATGTTTCATAAGGACATTTTGCAAATTTCCTACTGTAAATATATCAAAACTCAATCTTTGATTAGTAATATGCATTGCTAAGATTGGGGCGACGCGGTGGCGCAGTGGGTAGCACGTTCGCCTCACAGCAAGAAGGTCGCTGGTTCGAGCCTCGGCTGGGTCAGTTGGCATATCTGTGTGGAGTTTGCATGTTCTCCCCGTGTTCGCGTGGGTTTCCTCCAGGTGCTCCGGTTTCCCCCACAAGTCCAAAGACATGCGGTATAGGTGAATTGGGTAAGCTAAAATTGTCCGTAGTGTATGTGCATGTGTGTGAATGAGTGTGTATGAATGTTTCCCAGTGATGGGTTGCAGCTGGAAGGGCATCTGCTGCGTAAAACATATGCTGGATAAGTTGGCGGTTTATCCCGCTGTGGCGACCCCAGATTAATAAAGGGACTAAGCCGAAAAGAAAATGAATGAATGAATTGCTAAGATCTTAATTTAGACAACTTTAAAGACGATTTTCTCAGTATTTGTATTTTTTGAACCCTCAGATTCCTGTCCTAATAAAGCTTATTTATTCAGCATTCATGCCACATGTATGTGATCCAGGGTCACCTTTGAGTACTTTCCATGTATGTGTGAGAAAACCATTTTAGTAATATTTCTAAGTGTCTGTAAGTATAGTATTTAAACTTGACTTTATTATGGACACACATGGTCCAAAAACACACAAACAACATAAGGACAAAACATAAACTGCATAATTTCCCAAAATAAGTCACATACTTAAATATAGCTTATGATGCCAATGGTTCCATGCATTGGTTAGTAGATGTTTGCAGTTTCCGAAGAAAGTGTAAGTGGTGTTTGTCTGTGTAAAACTTCTAAGGTGTTTTGGGTGGCTGCTAGTTGTTTGCTAGAGCATTGTGGGAGTTTTTGTAGGACGTTGCTTATTAACTCAAGTAAAAAAAAGCATATCTGATATTCTAGTGTTTTTTTTTTTTAATTGCTCAGATCACTCCTACACTGCAGGTTTGAGCCTTTTTATTGTCCACCAGGCAAAATCCTAGATTGCTAAAAATAAAATAAACTACAAACTCAAGAGTTTGAACAACACTTTAACCCTAAGCATGGTGAAGCAGTGTAATAGTGACATAGCTAGCAGACATCACATAATAAGTGAACACTTACACATGCATGCTGCTGTAATCTATGCAGAAGGTGCTTGGCAGGAATGAAGAAATCCAGCAGATATCTCAAGCTGTCATGCTGATAGGTGGACTCGAGCACGGAGAACACCTACAAAAACACATTCACTTTAAATTAACTAGTTTTCATTTCCAATCCTGAAATTCCTTAGACAACAAAAATGTCAAGACAGCCTTCAAAGTGAGAAGTTTATTAATTAAAAGTGCTATATGTATGATTGACTAGTGGTTGAACTAGGTATTGCAGTACAAATTCAAAATATTGGAGAGGGGTTTTTTTTTTTTCACCCGGCCCTTCTTCATCTGACTGATGCACACACTAGCTACGTTTCCATCCACCTATTTTTATGCGCATTTTGGATATGCGCATAAAAAAAAATCGGTTGATGGAAACGCTAAGATGAGCATAAATTTTGAAAATGCGCATAAAAAATTTATGCGCATAACTGAGTAGGATAAACTTTTTATTCGATAAGAAAAGATGCGCATAAACTACGATGGAAACACTTTTACCGAACAAATTCCAGTATGCGATTAAAAAAAGGTCATGTGATTTGGTTATAAGAGATCATGTGATGATAAAAATGTTTGTAAATGGACAAACCAGCAGGCTGTTTTGGTCATTCTAAAACGCCTTAACCATTTCAGTATTAGTGTTATTATATTATTAATGACCTCCAGAATTGTTAAGAGCGTCTGTGCTCAGCGTCTCACGCCTTCAAACGCCACCTCGCGTTCACTGCGTGTCAGCATTGCCTTCTGAGGCGCAAGTCATTTATTAAATGAAGAAAAGATTCACGCAGCTTCTCCGACCTCAGCAAATTCCGTTTTTACTGTTGACATTTGGCGCCAATTAAACAGGAAGTGATTTTGTTCTCTTTGATTCGTTGGATGGAAACGCTGCTTTATTCGCACATCTTTTATGCCATATTCCAGTTTTGCGCATTAAGTTAATTCGCATTTTTGGATGGAAACATAGCTACTGATGCCTTACAGGGTAAGCTGATCAGCTAATGTTTACATTTGTAATATTTGTATTATTTTATAATTAAAAACCACATGGATTTTATAACTGAATCTGCGTCTCATTTCAGAGGTTGCCACTGTCAACCAGAGGTGCATTTTCACTGACTGATATGAAATACACTATATTTTCCACCAACTGGCAACCCAAGGTGCATGCTGAAATATAACTGAGTAAACTGGCAGTGGGCTGGTTATAGAGACCAAAGCAAAGACAGATACTCTGACACAAAATGTACATTCTCAGAGCAGAATAACTGACTTTAGCAATGTTTCACACTTAGCATAATTCTGAAATATCTGCAAACATATTATGGTATTATTATGCTTTAGACCTGTTGAAAACTTACATACAGCACCTTTAAGCAGTGGGATCCAAGTGGAAATGTGGGATTTCAAGTTTTGCATTGGAAAATGTGTTTCTAGTGTTTTTGGATATCTAATAGGAAGGACTTTCTGAGTTCAGAGAACATACTGTACAGTAGCCGTACATCTCTCAGAGCAGTTACAGTCAGATCCTGCCAATGAAAGTCTATTGGATATTAAGGATCTTCCAGATGCCCAACAGCCCATTATTCAGCTACAGAAATTGAACATTCATTCATTTATTTTCCTTCAGCTTAGTCCCTTTATTCATCAGGGGTCACCACAGCGGAATGAACCGCCAACTTATCCAGCATATGTTTTACACAGCGGATGCCCTTCCAGCTGCAACCCAGTACTGGGAAAGAAATTGAACAATCAAATGTAAAAAAAAAAAAAAACAATAATAATACTATATAGTCTTCATTGCATACATAATTAAATTAAACTTTGTTAAATTTTACATTTTTATTATTTCTCATGCCCAAATGGCTTAAACTCTTCTGAAAGGCCTTAAAATAACATGCAAATGATAAAAATTACCCACCATTATGGTTAAACTCTGCAGTGAATCCACAAATCAGAACTGTGTAGGTGCTCAACTATAATCTAGACTCAACATTGCACATCCATCAATGTGACTATTGCAGATCCAACATTGGGATTTTGATGCTGAAACAATATATAGTATTAACCCAAGCCCACTCATTCAGAGAACTCACAGAATATCCTGAGAAAGTAATGGAAGTCTATTGGATATTGTTTTAGTTTTAGTCTGTCATGTTCCAGAATCCCAACAGATTAGTATTCAGCTACAGAAATTGAATCATCAAGTGTAAAAAAAAAAAAAATACAATATAGTCTTAATTGTATAAATATTTAAATCAATCTTTACGTAAAAAAAAAATTATAATTTCTTGTGCCCAAATGGTTTAACCTCTTCTGAAACGCTCAGTCGCAGGCCTTAAAACACATGCAAATGATACAGAATATCGTGAGAAAGCAACGAAAGTCTATTGGATATTGTTTTTTTTTTTAATTGTTTGTCATGTTCCAGAATCCCAACAGCCCAATCAGTCCTAAAACTGATGTGATACAGCAGATATTGATGGTCTCACCTGAGAGAGGAGAGGAGGAGCGGTGCTTTCAAATGGAGGATACAGAGACGAGAGCGCCACCTGCACGCAGTCCTCGACCGCCTCTGAACCCTGAAACACAGATTATCATTAACAAAGACATACACACTGACCAGACGGTTCACATGTTACTCATCACAGCCGACAGCTTGTTTTACTCTTCCTCCTCCTGGAACTTCCTGTTTTGTGTTCCAGAGAGCATCTAAAACGGACATCATGACCTTTTCGACAGTTTCAATGAATTCACAAACGCTTGGCTGAGAAACCCTCACCAGAACTATGTGATCTATAAATCTATGCACTTTAAAATTCAGGTTATTTTGCACTTCACGGCATTATTTTTAGGAATCACTGACCTCCAGACAAGTAGGCCTGAGAAATATCTATTTGACACATTGATAACCCAGCTGGGACTCGAACCAGCGACCTTCTTGCTGTGAGGCCACAGTGCTAAACACTGAGCCACCATGTCACCCTTGTATTCAGAAACATCTGGTCCAAATGGATTGAATATGTAGGTTACTTCATCCAGAATTTGTAGAAGCATAAACAATTGCTTGGCTTTAATCTGCAATGTGTGCATTTTCTAGTTTAATAACCAGCAAGCTTTCTCTCACAGTTTCCTCTTCAGACCAAGAACAAAGATTTGATATTATTTAGAATAGAGTTTGATTATAGAGGGTGGCGTGGTGGCTCAGTGGTTAGCACTGTGGCCTTTCTTCCCCATTCTGATGCTCGCTTTGAACTGCAGCAGATCGTCTTGACCATGTCTACATGCCTAAATGCATTGAGTTGCTGCCATGTGATTGGCTGATTAGACATTCGCATTAATAAACAGTTGGACAGGTATACCTAATAAAGTGGCCGGTGAGTGTATATGCTCATATATCAGATTTTCCTATGGGTTTTACATGCAAACTCAATTGCACAATATAAAAGGTGCCTGCGTTATGAAACAGAACAAAAAGAAACTGTAAACTGTCCATAATTTTTTTTTTCTTACATAAAACCGTAGCATTGGATTAATCGCAACGCTTTACATAAGAATGATTTTACTTCTGCTTGTGTTTTATGAATGAGGCCCATTGACATGAGCCCAAAGTCATCCTGACCAACACACACACACACACACGAACGAACGAGCACAGATGTTTATGTTACGGCTGTTCCATAGTCATGGCAACCCTGAACATTTTCCTCTGCCTTATTCCTCTCTCCGTCTCCTAAACTCTCTCTCAGGAGCCGCTTCTGAACATCATCTGACAACAATTACGCCGAAGCTTCTTCACAAAACACACATTATGCTCTCAGAAGTCTCCCACTTGCCGTGTATTGAGTGAAATAAACAAAAAAGACGAGGGAACGGAGAGAGAGCGAAAGTCAGCCAGGAAGGCCAGTGTGTTTGGGGTGGCGGGGGTGGGGTGGGGGGCGAGGAAAGAAAAACAAACCCAGAAGGAAAAATGGCAGGAAAGAAAGTAAAATGAAAAAGGAATGCAAGAGGAACAGAGTTAAAGCAAAACGAGGAGCATTTTTAGGGGGCCAAAATGGGGAGACGGTGACCATGTCACTTGAGGACAACATATTGAAGTCAGGATGAATAAAAGGTTGTTTAATATTGTCAAGAGTATGAAAAAAAACTCCAGTCCTCTTTAGCTAGTCATATCTAGGTTATAATCTTTCACTTTTCTATATAAAGCATCAGATTTGCATGTGCATTTCATCTTAGAACTGCACACATACAACTGCAGTCAACACTGAGAAGTCACTGACATGCATTTCTTTATTTCTTAAGCTGCGTTTTCTTTTATTATTATTTTTTGCATTAGATTCTTTATAGTGAAATGAAAAATAATGCAAAAGAAACAGAGTTAAAGCAAAACGAGGATCATTTATGGGGCCAAAATAGGGGGACGGTGAATTGAGAACAACACTAATAAATGCACATACTAAAGTCAGGATAAATAGAGTTCTTTAATATTGTTATTTTTAGACATTTTAGACATCAGTCCTCTTTAGCTAGTCATATCTAGGTTATAATCTTTCACTTTTCTATATAAAGCATCAGATTTGCATGTGCATTGTATCTTAGAACTGCACACATACAACTGCATTCAACACTGAGAAGTCACTGCCAGGCATTTCTTTATTTCTTTAGCTGCGTTTTTTTTTTTTTTGCATTCGATTATTTTATAGTGAAATGAAAACGAATGCAAGATTAACAGAGTTAAAGCAAAACGAGGATCATTTTTTGGGCCAAAATGGGGGAACGGTGAACATGTCAATTGAAGACAACACTAATAAATGCACATACTGAAGTCAGGATGAAATAAAAGTAGTTTAATATTGTCAAGAAAACACATTAGTCCTATTTAGCTAGTCATATCTAGGTTACAATCTTTCCACTTTTCTATATAAAGCATCAGATCTGCATGTGCATTTTATCTTAGAACTGCACACATACAACTGCAGTCAACACTGAGAAGTCACTGACATGCATTTTTTTTAGATTTCTTTATTTCTTTAGCTGGGTTTCTTCTTTCATTCTTTTTTGCATTAGATTTTTAATAGCATAAATTTGAAGAACTATAGACTATCAGTAAGTATGCTAAAGGGTTCCACAGAATTACATTTTGTTGGAAGAACATGAAGGAATAAAGTTAACTTTATAGTTTTTACAAATATAAGTGGATTGAACATAAACAATTAGTCAGTATGGGAAAATATGCTGTTTTGCACACCGATTGTCAGTGTTGTGTGATCTGTTTTGTGTTGTGTTTCAGGGGTTAAACATGTTCAGAGGTTCTTTTATATAGCAATGCATCTGAAGGTGTATAATGACATATCCACACTGTTCTTTTCTTTTTTGTATGTGTGTTCAGTATGATCAGTGGCCAGCAGTGTGTCATTGTTCCTCCTCAACTTCCTCTCTTTCTCCGCAAATGCGAACGGAAAAGAGTTGAGAGAGAGAGAAAGATTATAGAGGACGAGAGAGAGAGAGAGAGAGAGAGAGAGAGAGAGAGAGAGAGAGAGATAAAGAAGAACAGAATGATGAAATCCAGATGCAGCAAAAGTGGGACAAAGAGAGGGAGAGAGAATCTGAATGATTTTCATTCATTCATTCTCCTTCAGCTAAGTCCCTTTATTCATCAGGGGTTGCCACAGCGGAATGAACCGCCAATTATTCCAGCATATGTTTTACACAGCAGATGCCCTTCCAGCTGCAACCCAGTACTGGGAAACTGGAAAAGCCATACACACTCATTCACACACACTCATACACTACGGCCAATTTAGTTCATCAATTCCCCTATAGCGCATGTGTTTGGACTGTGGGGAAACCGGAGCACCCGGAGGAAACCCACGCCAACACGGGGAGAACATGCAAACTCCAACAGGAATGCCAACTGACCCATCCGGGACTCGAACCAGCGACCTTCTTGCTGTGAGCCGACCTTAAAGAATTTACAGTTGTGTATTTAATTTATATTTATTATTATTATTATTATTATTATTATCGGGCGGCGCGGTGGCGCAGTGGGTAGCGCAGATGTTTCAGATCATCAAACTAATTTAAATATTAGTCAAAAATAACTCAAGCAAACACATCATGCAGTTTTGAAATGAAGGTTTTTATTATTAATGTAAAACAAAATACATAACTGCATAGCCCTGTGTGAAAAAGGTGTTTGCTCACTAAACCTAATAAATGGTTCAATAGTATCTGGATGCAGCCTTGAGGATGCAAGCTGAGACTGCATATCTCAGAGATGCAATGTCAAACACAATGCACTCAATAGAGCTAGTGACATCACTGTGAGGGGTGGGTTTAGGGGTGGGGTTAGGTGGGCGCATTAAAAAGCATTGGATGCAGCTCAGATTGCACTGCACCAGGTCTGCATCCAGACCCCTCTCAAATGGTTGGCCAGCCTTACCAACAACAACTCCAATCGATTGTTTTGCAATGAGTCTGTTAGAGCGCTGTTGAGGAATTCTCGCAGACTCTTCTTTGCAGAATTGTTGTATTGCAGCCACATTGTAGGATTTTCGAGCATAAACTGCATTTTTAAGGTCATGCTACAACATTTCAATTGGATTCAGATCAGGACTATGACTAGGCCACTCCAAAGTCTTCATTTAGTTTTTCTTCAGCCATTCAGAGATGCACTTGCTGGTGTGCTTTGGATCATTGTCCTGCTGCAGAACCCAAGTTGGCTTCGGCTTGAGGTCACTAACAGCCTGGACATTCTCCTTCAGGATATTTTGGTACACCACTGAATTCATGGTTGCACTGATCACAGCAAGTCTTCCAGATTCTGAAGCAGCAAAACAGCCCCAGACCCTCACAGTGTACCACCACCACATTTCACTGTTGGTATGATGTTCTTTTCATACCGACAGTAAAACAGGGCTTTCCACACAGGGCTAAGTAGTTTTGGATTTTTTTTTACTCCCTCCATTTAAAAACTGCATGATGTGTTTACTTGCGTTATCATTGGCTAATGTTTAAACTTGTTTGATGATCTGAAATATTAAAGTGACAAATAAAATGTGCAAAATAATAAAACGTGCAAATGAATTAAAAATCAGTAAGGGGGCAAATACTTATTTACATCAGTGTATATATGAATTATATAATGACCTAATGCTTTTATTCAATGTTTATGTAAACTACAATGCTCAGCAAGACTTTTTTTAAATTGAATTGAATTGAGTGAGAGAGAGAGAGAGAGAGAGAGAGAGAGAGAGAGAGAGAGAGAGAGTATAGAGGAAGAGAGGTATGAGATTCAGCAGGAACTCTTTCCTCTTTCTGAGAGGAACTTTAGCCACAGAAACATCTGATCTCACAGCTTCTGTCGTCTTAAATAGTGTCTTTAAACAGTTTCTATTCGCAGACTTCAGGAACTGATGACTCGCATCTCCAGTCCTAATTTTAGCCATACTTTGCATATGTCTATAGATGCAAATGTTTGCTCAACACATTAAATATGGCACTTTTTGTATCTTCAGTTATCAGAGTTGCATTCAAACACACTACTGTTAAAAATAGAAATGTTGTTTGCGTTTTAATGTTTCTTAGAGATTTCTCGTCTGATCAACAAGGATGCATTTATTTGATGCAAAAAACACAATACAAACATTAATACTACTGTGAAATACTGCAATTTTAAATTACTGTATTATGTGTGAATATATTTTTAAAAATTAAATTATTTCTGTGATTCAAAGCAGATTTTTCTGCATCATTTCTACAGTCCTCAGGTTCACATGATTATTCAGAAATCAGTATAATATGCTGATTTGATGATCACAAAACATTTCTGATTATTATCAATGTTGAAACCAGTTGTGCTGCTTCTTAAATCTAAATTTCTAAAAAATCTGTCAATGTTTGACCAATTAAATGCACAACTGATGAATAATATTAAAATTAAACTACTGAAAAAGTATTAAAGATGCACTAAATTAACTTTGATAAATGATATTAATATTTCTTAGCACCAAAACAAACACACCCATAACCCAACATGACCCCGCCCCTTTTTAAAATACCCCCTATAAATACTAGTTACGCCCCTTACTGCTGATTGGCTGCCCAT